>OX246750.1:21002462-21037462 GCA_945910005.1 Isoperla grammatica | reverse complement strand
ATCGAGACTATGGGTGGGTGATGATTCGTGTAAGAACCATGCATCAAGGATAATCGAGACGATGAGGGGGGGGGGTGATGTTTCACGAATGACTCATACATCGAATAGATGATCGAGACTATAAGTAGGTGATGATTCGTGTAAGAACCATGCATCAAGGATAATCGAGACGATGAGGGGGGGGGGGATGATGTTTCACGAATGACTCATACATCGAACAGATAATCGAGACTATGGGTGGGTGATGATTCGTGTAAGAACCATGCATCAAGGATAATCTAGACGATGAGGGGGGGGGGGGGTGATGTTTCACGAATGACTCATACATCGAACAGATAATCGAGACTATGGGTGGGTGATGATTCGTGTAAGAACCATGCATCAAGGATAATCTAGACGATGAGGGGGGGTGGGGGTGATGTTTCACGAATGACTCATACATCGAACAGATAATCGAGACTATGGGTAGGTGATGATTCGTGTAAGAACCATGCATCAAGGATAATCGAGACGATGAGGGGGTGGGGGTGATGTTTCACGAATGACTCATACATCGAACAGATAATCGAGACTATGGGTAGGTGATGATTCGTGTAAGAACCATGCATCAAGGATAATCGAGACGATGAGGGGGTGGGGGTGATGTTTCACGAATGACTCATACATCGAATAGATAATCGAGACTATGGGTGGGTGATGATTCGTGTAAGAACCATGCATCAAGGATAATCGAGACGATGAGGGGGGGGGGGGTGATGTTTCACGAATGACTCATACATCGAATAGATGATCGAGACTATAAGTAGGTGATGATTCGTGTAAGAACCATGCATCAAGGATAATCGAGACGATGAGGGGGGGGGGGATGATGTTTCACGAATGACTCATACATCGAACAGATAATCGAGACTATGGGTGGGTGATGATTCGTGTAAGAACCATGCATCAAGGATAATCTAGACGATGAGGGGGGGGGGGGGGTGATGTTTCACGAATGACTCATACATCGAACAGATAATCGAGACTATGGGTGGGTGATGATTCGTGTAAGAACCATGCATCAAGGATAATCGAGACGATGAGGGGGGGGGGGGGGTGATGTTTCACGAATGACTCATACATCGAATAGATAATCGAGACTATAAGTAGGTGATGATTCGTGTAAGAACCATGCATCAAGGATAATCGAGACGATGAGGGGGGGGGGGATGATGTTTCACGAATGACTCATACATCGAACAGATAATCGAGACTATAAGTAGGTGATGATTCGTGTAAGAACCATGCATCAAGGATAATCGAGACGATGAGGGGGGGGGGGGGGTGATGTTTCACGAATGACTCATACATCGAACAGATAATCGAGACTATAAGTAGGTGATGATTCGTGTAAGAACCATGCATCAAGGATAATCTAGACGATGAGGGGGGGGGGGGGTGATGTTTCACGAATGACTCATACATCGAACAGATAATCGAGACTATAAGTAGGTGATGATTCGTGTAAGAACCATGCATCAAGGATAATCGAGACGATGAGGGGGGGGTGATGTTTTACGAATGAATCATACATCGAATAGATAATCGAGACTATAAGTAGGTGATGATTCGTGTAAGAACCATGCATCAAGGATAATCTAGACGATGAGGGGGGGGGGGGGTGATGTTTTACGAATGACTCATACATCGAACAGATAATCGAGACTATAAGTAGGTGAAGATTCGTGTAAGAACCATGCATCAAGGATAATCTTGACGATGAGGGGGGGGGGGGGGGTGATGTTTTACGAATGACTCATACATCGAACAGATAATCGAGACTATAAGTAGGTGATGATTCGTGTAAGAACCATGCATCAAGGATAATCGAGACGATGAGGGGGGGGGGGGTGATGTTTCACGAATGACTCATACATCGAATAGATAATCGAGACTATAAGTAGGTGATGATTCGTGTAAGAACCATGCATCAAGGATAATCTAGACGATGAGGGGGGGGGGTGATGTTTCACGAATGACTCATACATCGAACAGATAATCGAGACTATGGGTAGGTGATGATTCGTGTAAGAACCATGCATCAAGGATAATCTAGACGATGAGGGGGGGGGGGGTGATGTTTCACGAATGAATCATACATCGAATAGATAATCGAGACTATAAGTAGGTGATGATTCGTGTAAGAACCATGCATCAAGGATAATCGAGACGATGAGGGGGGGGGGGTGATGTTTCACGAATGAATCATACATCGAATAGATAATCGAGACTATAAGTAGGTGATGATTCGTGTAAGAACCATGCATCAAGGATAATCGAGACGATGAGGGGGGGGGGGGTGATGTTTCACGAATGAATCATACATCGAATAGATAATCGAGACTATAAGTAGGTGATGATTCGTGTAAGAACCATGCATCAAGGATAATCTAGACGATGAGGGGGGGGGGGGGTGATGTTTTACGAATGACTCATACATCGAATAGATAATCGAGACTATAAGTAGGTGATGATTCGTGTAAGAACCATGCATCAAGGATAATCGAGACGATGAGGGGGGGGGGGGGTGATGTTTCACGAATGACTCATACATCGAATAGATAATCGAGACTATAAGTAGGTGATGATTCGTGTAAGAACCATGCATCAAGGATAATCTAGACGATGAGGGGGGGGGTGATGTTTCACGAATGACTCATACATCGAACAGATAATCGAGACTATAAGTAGGTGATGATTCGTGTAAGAACCATGCATCAAGGATAATCTAGACGATGAGGGGGGGGGGTGATGTTTCACGAATGACTCATACATCGAACAGATAATCGAGACTATGGGTAGGTGATGATTCGTGTAAGAACCATGCATCAAGGATAATCTAGACGATGAGGGGGGGGGTGATGTTTCACGAATGAATCATACATCGAACAGATAATCGAGACTATAAGTAGGTGATGATTTGTGTAAGAACCATGCATCAAGGATAATCGAGACGATGAGGGGGGGGGGGGATGATGTTTCACGAATGACTCATACATCGAATAGATGATCGAGACTATAAGTAGGTGATGATTCGTGTAAGAACCATGCATCAAGGATAATCTAGACGATGAGGGGGGGGGTGATGTTTCACGAATGACTCATACATCGAACAGATAATCGAGACTATAAGTAGGTGATGATTCGTGTAAGAACCATGCATCAAGGATAATCTAGACGATGAGGGGGGGGGGGGGGTGATGTTTCACGAATGACTCATACATCGAACAGATAATCGAGACTATGGGTAGCAGATGATTCGTGTAAGAACCATGCATCAAGGATAATCTAGACGATGAGGGGGGGGGGGGGATGATGTTTCACGAATGACTCATACATCGAATAGATAATCGAGACTATAAGTAGGTGATGATTCGTGTAAGAACCATGCATCAAGGATAATCTAGACGATGAGGGGGGGATGATGTTTCACGAATGACTCATACATCGAATAGATAATCGAGACTATAAGTAGGTGATGATTCGTGTAAGAACCATGCATCAAGGATAATCTAGACGATGAGGGGGGGATGATGTTTCACGAATGACTCATACATCGAATAGATAATCGAGACTATAAGTAGGTGATGATTCGTGTAAGAACCATGCATCAAGGATAATCTAGACGATGAGGGGGGGATGATGTTTCACGAATGACTCATACATCGAATAGATAATCGAGACTATGGGTAGGTGATGATTCGTGTAAGAACCATGCATCAAGGATAATCGAGACGATGAGGGGGGGGGGGGGGGATGATGTTTCACGAATGACTCATACATCGAATAGATAATCGAGACTATAAGTAGGTGATGATTCGTGTAAGAACCATGCATCAAGGATAATCTAGACGATGAGGGGGGGATGATGTTTCACGAATGACTCATACATCGAATAGATAATCGAGACTATAAGTAGGTGATGATTCGTGTAAGAACCATGCATCAAGGATAATCTAGACGATGAGGGGGGGGGGGGGGGTGTTTCACGAATGACTCATACATCGAATAGATAATCGAGACTATAAGTAGGTGATGATTCGTGTAAGAACCATGCATCAAGGATAATCTAGACGATGAGGGGGGGATGATGTTTCACGAATGACTCATACATCGAATAGATAATCGAGACTATAAGTAGGTGATGATTCGTGTAAGAACCATGCATCAAGGATAATCTAGACGATGAGGGGGGGATGATGTTTCACGAATGACTCATACATCGAATAGATAATCGAGACTATAAGTAGGTGATGATTCGTGTAAGAACCATGCATCAAGGATAATCTAGACGATGAGGGGGGGATGATGTTTCACGAATGACTCATACATCGAATAGATAATCGAGACTATGGGTAGGTGATGATTCGTGTAAGAACCATGCATCAAGGATAATCGAGACGATGAGGGGGGGGGGGGGGGATGATGTTTCACGAATGACTCATACATCGAATAGATAATCGAGACTATGGGTAGGTGATGATTCGTGTAAGAACCATGCATCAAGGATAATCGAGACTAAATGGCCGAGTGATGGTTCATGAATGATTTGGATGGAAAACCTGCAACTGGCAAGTAGAGTACTCCTTCCCATAAGCACCGCAACGGGTTATCCAACGATAAACCGAGTCCTTCATAATTATCATACTTGTCCTGATGATTATCACAATCCACGCACTAGCATCATAAACATCACATTAATTTAGCACTTAAGCCTTTCGTTACCAGCGTAGCCTTACGACAACAGTGGAATTAGAATTTTGTCCCAGCTTTCAAATAGATAGGCCTACACCTAACTGACTTCTCACTGATTTAAAAACGTTGATTCAAAGATTTTGCTTCTGGTTATGGTCTCCCCGAATCGCCTACCATAATTGGTACGAGTTTTGGAAGTAATTCAAAATGGAGATGTGTAAACTGTAGATACAAAATACGGATATTTTCAAATGTTCCAGAAATGTGATACATTCATAATACTCTAGGGGTTGAACTAAAAAATTGTAAAAAATAAATTTCACCTTAAAAAATTTGAAAGTAGGTAGGTACAGGGCTACTCAAAATCCTAAATTTCCCAAAATTCGTTAAAAATTAAGATTTTTTAATTTTGAAAAATGTTTTCCTGTATAAAAAAAAAATAACCTTTTTAGTTTGTGAACTTGAACTTTTAATAAAGGCCTACATAATCTCATACACCTGTTTCCAAAGTCGGGTCAGGGGTGATATTAATTCGGGATTGAAAGGGTTAAAATCTTATCGAAACCAATATAGGCCTACTGATCAAATGGTGTAAACAAAGTAACCTACACCGTTGTAACAACTTGTCGATTACAGGTTTTCCTCCGTCACAGACGTGCTACGGTAGCTAGTGACCACATAGTTAAGGTAATTACCGAGTTTTTGCTCTCCCCGGAATAGTTTTGCCGTGCCGCCAGCGTACGCTCACACGTCTATAATTAAAGAACAAGACAATATGTATATTTACGCCATGCACTGGTCACCTCGCGTATATGTTTTACAAACAACACATTCACGACCAAACTAGATGCTGGTAGTTGCGTGTCGCGAATATGTCTCTATAAACACTTTTCATTCCAATCTAGTCAGTCCACTCTCGTCATCACATGTCCAAACCAGTTAGCCACATTTTACGCTACAAATAAATAAAAAAAAAATAAAAAAAAAATTCACATTTAGAGTTTACCCACTCAGTAACTAAACTGATTCGCAGTGGGGGACTTTAATTTAAAGTGACTAAACCAACCCTGTAGGCTTCGAACACCATCGATGAGTGAGCAATAACCAATCAAAGATCGAAATTTCAAATATGAAACATATGAATCAGTGATTGGACAGTGCGAACACCTGCGGACAAATGCCAGAATCAACAAGGCCGATTCAGAACAACTTTGATATTGCACATTTTCTTAAACGACGATCTTCTCTCGTGACTATAACACTACTCGACATATGCTTGCACACAGGTTGTGAGATACCGCGGGTAGCCCTAGTCTTCACATGCACACAGGATAGTGATAGCAGATAGATTGATTTATTTTTTATTTATTTCAATAAGCGGTTCTACATTTCCACTCATATATACATCTCAAGGATGTGTGACAGTGTGAGTATTCAAAGTTGTCATGTTTGTTATACAAAGCCTACACTACATTACATACATATATTACATCATATTATAAAACATGTAAAAAAAAAAAAACACACACACACTAACAAACATATGTAAAACATATGTAGGGCCTAATGTTTAATATTATTAAAACTATTTTTATTGTGTATTTCACAACATTTGTCATTTATAATTAGGAGTAGGATTTCATATTTTATTATAGGGAATTTAAAAAGTTACATAGGCCTACACCTAAACATCCCTGTATTGAGCACTCTTGTCCACTTGTAGGAAAGAATGGAGCAACTGGGAAGTCTATGACATGTTGAGTTTGCTCTTTTCCTAGGTAGCGCTATTACACCTTCAGTGTATTCATCAATCAATAACCATCAACAGGGCAAAGCCCCACAAGTGATGTATAATAAAAAATAAAAACAAACAAGCAATACATATACACAGAACAGATTAATACAAGTACCTACCACAAAATTGTGATAGAAACAGCCAGACAAATTATAAAATACAAAGCAAAAACTTAACTCAAGTTAACCCAATAAAATGCCTCTGAACTGAAATTTTAATACATTTGAAGACACACTGAAGAAATCGAGCTCAGGTGGAGCAAGAACATTAAAAAATGTGTTTGTTGCTGTTATTGTCGTTTGTTGCTCAGTTGGCAGTAAGAAATCTTTTGACAGAAGTGGACTAAATTATAGTGATACTGTACCATGTGTCAATTTTGTAATATATTGGGCAGGTATACATGATAATAAGCCATTTAGTAGGCCTAGATCTAGAGAAGGGCTTCGTATACTGTCGGGCTGCATAATGTGGTAGCCTACACAGATATTTCCACTGGTAGCTTCCAGTAAAATTGTTATGTCATTACGAGAGATTGAAATATTTTGTGGCAAAGATTGTAGCCTATTTAAGTAGGAAAAAGGGATTATATATCACTACATTTTTAAAAACTATATAATTTGCAGTTGAAAATATAATCGTGGTACATGACTGTCCAAAGACAAGTAGCCAACAACGTACGGGTACACAAAGGAATGTCAGGACAGAAATATGTCGAGGTGATTTTTGTACCGTAAACGAGTCTTGAAGATGTCGAAAACGTGACGAGAAATTGGAATAAATCTGCAATGAACAAGGCGAGGGAAGATTCTTCTACGAGCGTATTTAATTTTGTAATTTCTTTCGATTTATTTTTGTATTTTGTATAGCCTGCCTAAGTAAGTGAAATTTCATAGTTTTACATCATAGTCATACCTCAACTAACATTCACATCAAGTAGGAACAATTACAAACAAAGAAAAATGGCACAGACAATAATGTCATAAGTTCCACTGAAAGATTTTGTTTTCATGATGGATTTCAATGTTGTTTTTTTAAGAGTAGGCTATACCTCTCTCTACCAAATCATGGTGAGTGGAATCATGCAAACACCATCCAGCAAAATGACAGTCAATAGCTCAAAGCTTTACGCCTCTGTACAACGTGTATCGAAGAATGATGTACATGATTCCAAACTTCACAGAGGTCAATAACCAAGACGTTGACGTACCATTAAACAAACGTCAACCATTGTCACCCAGACTTAACAGAAACAATTCAATATTCATCATAGAAAAATTCTATCTCAGCACATCACAACACACAGAGGCAGGAAATAACGAGTCTCGCGTAAAGCTTCAACCACTACCAGCCGTGATTAAATTTTCTGACAGTGAACCACGTTTACACGCTTGCAATTCGATAGCGCTGTGCACTCTCACAACCGGTACACTTTTTTAGCTTGGATCAAAACTAGTCCATCGCAGGAATAGCGTGTCAATACAGTTCGCTTGCTTATCGTATGACCGTAACACACATACCATTTACCTTCTAATACTACTACAAACCAAGACTATAACATTCAGCATTAGAACTTTCGCTAGTACTCATATTTGAGTGTGGTCAAGTACGTCAAGTTGCGTCATCCAACGTAGGAGATCACTTACCCTGTATCACACTAAAGCAAGCGGAACATGCATCCCTACGACTAATATTACCCATCGATAACGACTTACCTCCGGTAATTCATCCGGTACCTTTCCCATCCAGGAGAGCGCCATGATAGCACAGTCACACTTGGCGTTGACATTACGTTCGAAATGAAGATGCATAGCTGCCGTCTTGAAAAACACCACAATTTTTTTTAAAACACTCTAACCTCAAAAAACCATCATAAAATGATCCAAAATACGCTTAGGCCTGTACAAGTTTGTATCACATATTAGGCTAGGAATTAAAAATCACTGATTCTGCCACCACGAGATTTTTTAAATAATTAGGCCTACAAAATATGATTGCCATAATTAATTTTGGGTTAATATTGACGTCACATTCGACCAAACTTCGTCGGACAACACGGCGGCACCGAATGACACACCAGAGTGACAGCAATGTGGGCGAAAAAGAGGGATGGTCAGGAAGAAACTAGGCCTACCAAAACAAACTCACGAAAGACGAACATCAGGCACTAAATAAACGCTAAAAAGTCACGGAAAACACGCAAAAGTGTCTCTAGAATACGTCTCGAATAACAAACTACCTCACTTCAGTCTTAAAAACGCACGATATTAGTAAAATAACATACGTCAACTGGACATGTAGGCCTTCACCCGAGCTTATTGATTTGACAAGTGATTTCACTTGCGCGCTCCCTGGAGGCGAATTGACAAACTAAATTATACCCCACCAAATCGCCGTACCACTAGCGCTCCACACGTTGCGGATATATACGGAACCAATTCCCGGGAAAACAGGATGGACAACGTCAAAACAAAAAATGTAACTAGCGTACAGAAAACTAGGTTTTAAGTTTGGAACTTTATTTCCACATTAATACATTATATCGAATACTAATATATATATTTTTTAGAGATCCTCCACCACATAAGGCGTTTTGTGTATGTATGGAGCATCTCTTTTACGTGGACTAGGTTAACATAGACTAGTAGACAAAGATAAACATTAACATGTATCCATACTTGATATTATTTGTAGTAGTAATTATGTGCTAACTTATTACGATAGTGTTTATCAGTGAAACAATTCAACATTATTTGCAGTAAAATAATTTGTAGGTATAATGTATATAGGTAGGCTAATCTAATCTAATCTAATCTAAACTAAACTAAACTAGTCTAAACTAAACTAAAGGACCAAAATAGAGGATAAAATGCATACATAAATCACAGCGCTGTAATCATTGCTACAAGTAGAGGGTGAGTCTGGATGGGATTTACATCTCGATAATCTATTTCATAAGTATCTTATTCTTATCAAAACGTGTTTCACATCGAAGAAGTCTGACTAGGGCACCAAGTACCACCAAAGATTATAAATGTTATAAATCACCCTTTATAATCTTTGGTACCACCATGATCTGCAAAGAAATTTGAATCATTTCATTTTTCTTTATATTGTATTCTAATTCTAGAACTCACTAATACAAAAATACTTATTATTTATTATTTCAATATCAATGTAATTCTATTTTGTATTGAATGAATTAATGTAATTTATGTATCCAAATCGAAGAATAAAAGTGTTACTTAAAAAAAAAAACTTTTCTGATAATAACGCAACAATGATAACAATCTATGGAGCAAGACTTCTCACACTTCAAACTAAGTCCACGCGCCAATTCTTATCGCTTGAAATCTTTGAGATTGCATTACAACATTTACTCATTTTATATACGGTATGTACACAGGACACGAAATATCCCTTCTTTGCATTCGATGAAAGAAAAAGTATCGTTCTGCGCGATTAAAAACAGATTTAAAAAAATGCAATCATAGTGTAACATAAAATATTAAAATTAAAATTTTAATTTTAAAATTAAAATTTTTATTAAAATTAAAATTTTTATGAAAATTAAAAATATTTTAAACGAAATTCGTGGTGTCCATTATTGCAAACTTTTGTGTGTGTATAGGTGCTGAATTAAAATTCTGAGTATTCCATGTTTAAGGTGACCATATTTTGAATATTGCAAACCGGGACAAACAAAGTCTAAGGATTACAAACTCCATGGACAAGCCCCCAATCTGAGGCGAAAGAGGCGAAACATTTTTAATTCAAATTTGCATGCAAAATATCCAGAAAACAGCTTTATAACATGAATTAATAAAACAAAATAAATATCAATACATTATTATTCATATTAATTTTAATTAATACATATTAAGTATGAATGTGGGTACATTTTTTTTAGTCATTTTATGCCCGGTCGTATTTCGCCAGCCGCCTGTTGACGGAATATTCTCTGCTGACTGTGAGTGAGTGAGTGAGTGCGTGAGTGCGTGAGTCAGCGTCTGCGAATGCGACCCCATGTGTCGAGGGCTAGCAACTGTAAGCCCCACACCCCCCTGTTACAATCGACCGCGTTGTATTTATTGACAGAATACCGGGCCACTTTTTCCCCGAAAATGACAAACTGGTAAAAATACGTCTTTTCAATGAGTCTCTCGGGACACCGGAACAAGTGTTCCGATATCGGTACTGTACCGGTCAAACCGGTACGTCTGGTTATCTTATCCATGTTCCAAGTGTTCCTAGACTTGACTGCTGACCACTGTAAAAGAGACTAGAAAATGAGAAAGTTTAAAATAAAAGGATCGAACCAACGTCAACGTGGACTAAATGTATGTGTACACACAAATATATATATACATACTCTTAATCATAATACTTTGTTTATTCACACAGAATCTCTTAGGAGGACGGCAGCCCCCACGTCATTGTTCTATCTGTGGCTCAACAGGCGGCGTGTTTGTCCGCGAGTGGTCCAAATATCGCTACGGAGTGTTCGACGAGATCGGTTTCCGTGGCGACGTCGTCTATCCGCTCTGTTATCAGGGAGACTCGACGGACTCCAACCATCCCATTCAGGAGAGCAAGTAAGTCTTACGTTTTCATTGTAGGCTACGTAGGTGGATAAGACGGGATTCGAATTAAAGAAACTATCTTTAAGGCCACCCGTATGCGAGAAAATTTTAGGGTATCACTTTTTTTTTTTTGGGGTATCATATACTTCATTCTATTACACATTAGATGATATAACCATATTTCATGTACTAAATTTGTAACTCACTTATTTATTATTTTTAGTGAAGCGCTACGCTTGATTTTCCCGTATTTTCACTCATTTTTGCGGTCGGTGTGGCTGTATGTGGATGTATTTCACTTTCGTACTGCTTCCCGCCTAGGTTTTAAATCTAGTGACTTTGATTTTATGATTGAAGTAAGTTGGTCACTCTTAAATTGTCGACAAGGCTGTGAGTGTGTCAGTTTATAACCACACTTTTTAGTAGTAAACATTGCGAGTTTCTCTCATTGGAAGTGGTAATTTTCGTTATTTCAAGATGGGTAGACCACCTAAAGTGTTTATAAAAAGGACTTCTGCTAAAATGAACACTGCGCGTCTATCGCAAGACACATTTTCACTTGTAAACTTACTGCAAATGTGTAACACCAAGTAAGGGCTGGCCCTAGCCTAGGCCTAGGCCTACAAAGTAAACAACTTTTATCTACACCATCCTGTCCTTCTCAGGATGATTCTACATTTGTACCTCCTGTAAGTGCATCACTGTTAAAATGCAGAGTTCATTTGAACAGTATAATCATCTCTAAAGTGACTGTGGGGACTGAGAAAACATTGTAGATCTGTCATAGGAATTTGGGACTCAGACAATTAGAATCTTGCATGCATTGTAAACAAAGAGGATGTGTCACTATAAAGTGTGAAGCTAGTACAGGCCTAGTCTCCAATATAGATCTCTTGTGCTCCAACTGTGATGCACAGTTCACTGTCTCAAGCTCCAAATAATTGGCCTAGATAGGCCAGCATAGAGGCATACGGGTGGCCTTAAGCGAATTGGAACATGCAATAACAATGCTGTGGTTCACAACTGTCACAGTGGATTGAAATAGTCATCATAAGAATTGAATCAATTCCATTTCTTATTTCAACTTCCCATGATGCACCTTATGACGAACCAATCAGAACGCAGAAGAGCCATACTAGAAAGTCAACTACGGAAATCAAAACAAAAACAGTGGCACCGAATATTTTGCTTTTATAGTCAATGATAGTGGGTGCAGTACACAATTAAGGCACTGCTTTGACTACTGAAATAAGCAACTAGTCGTCGGTTGTGAACCAGTTGCTTGTTATTTCACTGTTTCGTATTGCAACTCTTATTTCAATTGTGAATTGGCCTTTAGCTAGGTTCTATTTTCAAATTAATCAACAGTAATAATGATGAAAATAGTTAACAACAATAAGTACATTATGGTTACACTAACTAATTAATAATTAATATATTTATTAGAAAACATAATTTCACAACAAAATCAATTACAATGTATATATATTTATATTGATTAGTACACTAGACCAGGGGTGCCCAACTTAATTTGGAAGTGGGCCACGTTGCATAATTATTAAATGTTTGCGGGCCACATCAATTTAAATATAAATATGTTTTATCTTGTTCTGAGTTCCAATTAACCCAGCCTTTTGGCCTCTCTAAGTATACACTATAAATATAAATATGTATATATTTGATTTTTTAGACTTTGTTGGGACCTTGCAAAATGTATAATACTACAAATAATACTATGTTTAGGCCTATAATACAAAAATAACTACTAATCCGTCCACTTTTCATTAAATATGCGACACTCACTACTTATTTTAGTCGTTTTAATGCTTGTGATACGGAAATTTTTAGAAAACACGTAAAACAACACTTCACAGTTAGCACATAGAAACACTTAATTCACAACTTTCTCACGTGCGAACAAGAACACAACTAAAAGGGTTGGTTATCTGTGCCAGTAGAGTCCTCGCGTGTTAGTTAGCCGGATGTCACCAAAGAAAACAATAATAGCACCCCCTCCTCGGCTTCCAAGAAACTAGGCTTGACCGAGAACAAAACTAGAACTAGAAACAAAAGAGTTCTTACAGTTTTTCGCTGCGAATTCTAAAATAGTTATGTATACCAATTAGTTATCTGTGGTTATACACATATAGGCCTAGGCCTATATCTCCACCGAATAAGTTTCAAAACAATGTGCGTTCAGATAAAATTAAATTTTCTTCATGGGCTTAGTTGTGTGACTAGAATGTATGATACCATGCAATGGGAGGTGTGGGCCAGATGAAATGGCTTGGCTTGGCTTACGTATGTTAGGCACCCCTGCACTAGACCCCTGTGGTCAGCCAATGTTCATTGGTGAACCATCAGTTTTTGTCAATAAAGGTAAAAAAATATCCGATTAGCCAAGACTCTGTGTTATCCGAGCTGCTTTCGGGCGCTCTTTTTTTTTAATTCTTACGTCTTGTTTTGCTGAATGTTATGTATGTATTTTATTAGTCATTAATAAATTGTTTCAACTAGGTTTAAAGAGCCTTTCACTCCCATGCTTACCTCGTCTTGAAACCAGGCATCCACTCGCATCAGTCTCTCCAATCCCATGACATATTCATGAGCTTTTTTTTTAATCAATTGTGAAGTCAAATATCATAGATCTGTATTTATTTGTATGTTCTTTTAATAGTCTTTAACAAGTTTTACACTTAAAATATCATTTTCATACTGTAGCGATCTGCTGGGAGGAGATAAACAAGAATAAGTCCATTCATCCAAGTTTTTTGTTAACCGAGCGTCGATCAATCCCATCCACCTTGGATAATCGAAGTCTTAAATACTGTATATACTTTTTTAAATTGAAAATTAAAATTTTGGAAAAAAATAAATGGGATCAGTTTAATTGTAACTGAATAGGGTATTATTTATCATAAAAATAAAATGTTTATTAAATGGTACAAAATATATATTTATATATCTGCCTTATATGGTGTTAATAAAATTATGATTGTTAACTCATTTTTTATAAAGTATTTTTTGATGTTATAAATTGTGTTCATTATCTGTATTAGGGATGTTACGTGTAAACGTGTAAACGTGTACACGCCGTGAGGCGTGTACACGTTTACCGATTTTCCTTGAGAAGTAAACGATTTATATGTAACGCTATTTTTATCCAGTGTGCAACCTGCTGAATTCTTATCATATGAGGCAATTTGGAGTCAATGGGGATTCCGTAAGGCCTCTTGATTCCCTTGGAGGGGGTACATTATTATGCAGTGAACATGTAATGACCATTGAGTATCAGGTTTACTATATACTATAAAAATGTAAACACAGATTGTACTTCTTGTAGAAGTAAACGTGTAAACGTGTACACGTTTTTGTGGACGGCGAGTACACGTTTAGTGAAATACACGCTTTTTGACATCCCCAATCTGTATCAATATCGGTAACAATTGTAAATATCTGGTGCATTTATCACAAAGTATTTTTTTTTAGTGATAGGGCCTATTATATTAATTAAAACTTAAATTATTACTAAGAAAAATAATAATAATCATCAATGGTTTTGAGAAAAGAACATTTCTGTTTGTTATTAATATGTAGGCTTATTAACAATCCAAATCAATTAACATGATCAATTAGTGATTGAGAAATAAAATTATTCATCATTTTTTAAAACCTTTAAAAGCATATGATAATCTTCTCTTGCCGCCTGAACCTAACGTAGCGTTCTCTTGTCACGTGTAGATGCTCGAAGACCGCGCGACCACAAACGGCCTGTCAGCGTCAGTGATCGTGGTCATCTCCCCCGGCTACTCCCCCTCCAAGCAGATGGACAAGGCACTTGACCGCGCCTCCAAGCTCGGCATCTACGTCTCGACGATCAACTACCCCGTGACCGAGCGCATGGCCAGTCTGGATAACCTCGCGCACGCAACCAACGGTCTCGCATTCACCGTGCAGGAGCAACGACTAAACATCGCCTCGTCTTATCTCACGACGTACTTCCATCTCGCCAACACGCTTTACAGCATCGCCGAGCACTTCTGCGTCGGGCAGAATATGCCCATCGAGGTGAGACCACAATCTCCCTTTCTATCTATCAACATTTTATTCTCAAAATCCATCGTCAACAAACGAAAGATAAAATGTTAACAGGATTTTTTCTTAAAAAAAATTTTTGCAGTGAAATACATTTAATTATTTTATTTTTATTTCTCCATGTGATTTGTACAGAATACAAATACTGGTACAAACTACAAAAAATATAGATTCGTCTTACTGTACATACAAAATAAAATATCTACATATACACAACTGCTATACAATACTACAATATATACAGTATTTACCCGAGTAGAAGACGACCACAAATTTAAGACGACCCCCTATTTTCAAAAATTTTAAATTGAAAAAAATATCATTCATATTCATAATCTTAATAGTACGTACGCAAATTTAAGACGACCCCCGCATAGGATTTCCTGCCGGCCGCCCCGCTATCAGCCGCATTCCAAGTTGTTATTGTCAGGCGCGTCATCGCATTTCCTAGAAACCACCCCACCTTCCCCTCCTCCCTCCCTCCACGCATCACAGCCGCCAGCGAGGGTAGCGTGGTGAGTCAGCTAGCAAGTGCGCATTCTGATCTGTGACGCGTGACGATAACCAGTGTATCTCTTTCGGGCAGACTGTTTTTTGTGATCAAGTGTTAAAGAAAGTGCGTGTGTCGTGATGTCGGAGAAAAAAGTGCTCACTCTGTCGGACAAATTAAAGATTCTGAAAGAAGTTGACGAGAACACTGGGTCAACTCGTGTTGACTTGGCTAAAAAGTTGGGACTCGCAGTGTCTACTGTAAACTCTGTTGTGTACAAAAGGAAGCATATTGAAGACAATGCTGCCAAGTGTGGTTCTTCAATGACGAAACGAGCGCGTGTTCGATCGGGACAGTTCGAAGACGTCGAAAGTGTACTTCTGCAGTGGTTTAACCAAAACAGGGCTGCAAATATACCGATAAGTAGGCCTCTTATGATTCAAAAAGCCAAGGAAATTGCCTTGCGACTCAACGTTACTGATGACTTTACGGCATCAAATGGGTGGCTCCATAAATTTAAACAACGCAACGGGATTACGTGCAAGCGGGTGTGCGGAGAAAGTGCGGCAGTCAATGAAGAGACTGTAACACACTGGAAAGAAGAAACCCTCCCAGCGCTTCTTGAAGGCTACAGCCCTAAAGACGTCTTTAACGCCGATGAGACAGGTGTTTGTTTTAACCTCTTGCCCGACCGAACCCTCGCGGCCAAGGGCGACGATTGCCACGGCGGTAAGAAAAGAAGTAAAGAAAGGTTAACGGTGTTGCTTTGTGCCAATGCAGACGGATCGGAAAAGTTGACCCCTCTTGTTATCGGAAAATTTAATAAACCAAGATGCTTTAAGAACATCAGGAGCCTCCCAACACAGTACACGCACAACGAGAAGGCGTGGGTAACCACGAAGGTATTCACCGACTGGCTTCATCGTGTTGACGGGCAGATGGGATCCAAGAATAGGAAAATCCTCCATCTCGTGGACCAGTGTTCGTCACACCCACCTTCACTGCATCTACGCAATGTTCGCGTGGAATTTTTCCCCGCGAATTGCACCAGCCGGCTGCAGCCCCTGGACTTGGGGATAATCCAAAACCTCAAGACATTATACCGCAAAAGTCTGGTGCAACGAGCGGTCACACTAATCAACGCTGGCATGAAGGATGCCGTCAAGGTCAACGTTTTACAGGTAGGACCCAGATTGTATTATTTGCGGTTCATTGCTCATAAATGGTAATTAGCAATGCTTGCAGTGCACTTTCTTTTTATAAAATAACCCAATTGGTTTGTGTAACTTAGCCCGAAATATTTGTTTTTTAGGCCTATAAGTAGGCATGCCTAGTGACTTAATTTGTTAACGTTTAATTTTTGTATGCGCGTAGGCGTACGCATACGTTATTTTGTTTCGTACACAGACGAATCGAGACGCGTTTGTTTCCTCGAATCAATAATCAAATTTTATTTACGTTTTTAACATTTAACTATTTAAATGCGTAATTTATTGTTTGCGTGTAAAATTGCGCGCCATTTACAATGCGAGCCTCGAATAATTTTCTAATTTCGTGCATTTCTATGTGTTCATCCAGGCGATGAATTTCATTGCCAAGGCATGGCCATTCATGGCGTGACCGGCGAAACAATAGGCAAATGCTTTAAAAAAGCGGGGATCTTTGATGCAAGGGAGGAGACGGAAGAAGAGGGGGACGATGTGGAGGTCGTCGATGCCGAAGATGCGCCGCTATTTAATCAACACGAGTGGCAGCTTGTGGGCGGAGGTGGAAACTGCTTTCACCGAATTTGTGGACGTCGACAGGGACTTGGTTACCAGCGACCTACAAGACATCGACTACCTTGTCAATGAGACCAACACTGCGGAGCCCTCGGAGAGCGATGTAGAGAGCGACGATGATGTTGCAGTTGAAGTTCCAAAATTCAAGGATGCCCTAGCAAGCTTCTACGTGTTGAACAGATATTTGATGAGCCACGAGTTGGGAGAAGATGAGCAAAAAAATTTGATGATTATATATTCGACTTTATTTGAAGTTCATACCAAAGACGCAAAACAATAAAAAATAACCAATTTCTTTACTAAGCGGTACGGTAGGCCTAATCATCTTTCGCACTGTTGCCTACCGGTTCATAGGCCTACATTGAGTGATGTGTTAAAAAAACACACACACATTCTTTACTGTTTTCTGGATTAGCCCTACTGTTAATTCTATTACGTATATATTTTAGCAATTATGTAAGAGTAAGACGATGTATTTTTTACTGATATGTTTCAGCTTAATATAATTCAAACTGGTTTGTGAATAAATCAAAAAATTGAATTTTCTTTTCACTTTAGTATCTCCTAAATCCTTTCTGCAACTTTATGTTTGCTTTGAGGCACGAGCCACACGGCAAACAATACTTATCTTATCTTACTGTGTATCCCAAATCCCAACCACTCAACCAGACGTGTATCCGTCAATCAAATACTCCCTGTTGCATGCTTTTATATTCTAGAAGTTTTAATGTTTGTGAGAGACTTTCCAGACATGTTCCAAACAAATGACAGTGTGTTTAATATTAATACCAGTAACTCGAACAAATTGCACTCAACTCACCATAGGTTAAAACTATTAGACAGTGATCCAATCAATATTGGTATAAAGTTATACAATAAGTTACCTGATAACTTAAAAAATATAAATACCAGAACTTTATTTAAGAATCAAGTAAAAGGTTTCTTAATGGATCACTGTTTCTATTCTGTCACTGAATTTCTGTCATGACATTTCAACTAGGCCTACTTCTAATGTACTGTAGTAATTGAAATATAGTTATTAGTTATTACTATAGTGTATGGCTTGTTATATGTAATGTGGTAATGACTCGTGGAAGTTTGACAGTGACTCTTGTACTTATACTACTTTTGTACTATACTGTGTGTATATGTGTTTGTATGTGACGTGTGTGTATGTGTGTATTATATATGTATTATTTTAATCCTAAATGACAACTTCGCATACTCGCATGTTCCTGTGACGTGCACATGAGTGCTTTAAGGAAGGCTATATAAATAAATAAATAAAGGTCGGGGCCTTGAGGGGCAAGGCGGGAAGAGCATCTAATAGCTACGCAATGTGTGCTTTGTTCCGTCAGGTAAAACTATGGGGGAGAGGGACGGGACAGGACAGTTGTGTCATAGTCATCGGAATAATCTGCGGTTTCGGGTTCTTAAGTGTGCCGTCGTCTGCTACATTGTTTGAATAGCGTGGTAGATAGTATTGGGGGCGGGTTACGGGTTACGGAAACTGACCGCCGGGCGCCAGCAAAGTTGTTGCGTGACCTTGGTCGCGTAGGCCGGACCTCGCTCTCACGACCCTTCTCAGCGCATGGCACTCTGCCAGGGGAGGGGATCACTTCAAGAATAATAGCAGTTACTTTGAATGCATTCTTTACTGGTAGGCTCACTTCAAACACCATTACACGAGCTTTAACATCATTGCAGATACTAGATTCCTCCCTCATACTCTAGGGTTAATTGCTAGAAATGTATAAAAAGACAAATTTTAAGTATTTCAATTGTGCGTATTTCCATTACTACGTTTTTTGGAATCTATCCCCTCGAAAACGTACAAAGGAGGTTCCACTGTATATATGTATATATATTTTTTTTTAGATAAATGTTGATACTAGATAAAGGTCTCTCACACCAAGAAGTAAGATGGCAGGGGAGTCAGGACCGCCCACAATTAGTTTCCAACTTGACAAGTGCGAATCACTGACGTTTTTCCCGATGATCTAGTACAATTTGGTTGCATTTAGTTTTTTGACGGAAACCTGCTTGCACGTTTATTGTGCGTTACCGTCAAAAATGTTACCGCAACCAAATTGTACTAGATAATCGGGAAAAACGTCTGTGATTCGCGCTTGTTGAATGGGAAACTAAGTCCTGATATTATCTTACTTCTTGGTGTGAGAGACCTATTGTCAGGCCCGGCTTAAGGGTAAAATCTCGTGTACGCAGGAAGTGAAAATGCCGCCTATAATATGATATATTTCCTCTGACAATAGCATGTTGATAATCACCTATTTTAAAGATGAGATGACAAGAAACTTCAAAAGGCTTTTGTATTATTTTATTTTGCTAAGGAAACCTGCTCGGGGATAATTCATACCCTAATTGTGAGGAATAACTAGATATAATGGACACGGGAAGTTTGAGCGGACTCATCCCTTAGCATCCACCCTAACGATGGTAGAAAATATTGGCTAAACTTGATTATGATTCCCAGTGGTGGGTATTGAACCAGCAATCTCCTGAACCAGTTTCGCGCGTTACACATTTATGTATGAAAAATTTGGTGCGAAGGAAGCAGGTAAAATAAATGAGTAATTCCACTCCAGCTGATGTTAATATGTTTTATTTTATTAAAACCAATTATTTTTATTTAAATGTGACAACTAATGTGAAATGAGTAATTATCAACGTAAGCTTAAAAGTATAAGGCACCCAACTCAAACAATTAACAACTATGCATGTGCAACTATTTATGTGTCATCAGCGACTTATTTTGTGAACTACTTGAAGGGGTTGGTCTGCTTTTCAACTGGTTGTATTATTTTAATATTTTACTTGGCAAGCACAATTAGTATTATGCTCCTTTAGAAGAAGTTATTGAATTCTGTGTAATATATTTTTAAAAAAAACTAACAAATATATACGTAATAATAATATTTAAGACGTAATTATGCCAGGCTATAGTTTGGATTGATACACGTTACATAATTTGTATTTGTATATGCCTACAAAACACCTCTAAAACATAATTATACTGTCTAAAATTACCTTATGCAGCTTGTACAACTTTACAAGAAAAATGTTATTTTCCGATAAATGTTATGAAAGTTACTGAGGCGTGCCCTGCTTTCTAAAAGACGTAGCAAGGCAATAGGCACCATCCTGGCCCGCCCTCCCCGAGTACACCCCTCACCTATATCACGAGTATTCAGGAGGCCGTCATCCCGAATGTCTGCCATCTCCGTCCCGTCATCCTCGCCCTCGAGATCGTGCTCCGCGTCGGCGTCAACGTGAGAATCATGTTTATCGGCGCCCCCTCCCCCCCCACCAATGATAAAACATTTTACATTGTACTCTTTAAAATAAGAGCTTCTTCTGCCCGAGCTTTCTTTTTTTGCCGTCTGCCATCCCGAAGGTTTTTTACGTTTTCTATCCATTTATGCACTTCTTGAATTGAAGAAAAACACATCCTACTCGAGCAAAGAAACAACAGAGACTAACAGAATGCTATAGTGATGACTGACTAGCACAGGTTGCGGGTCTTGGAAACACGTGTATGTCGCCTATGTTGGTACAAATTTGCCGCCTGTTAGTTTCGGAATATTTCGCCACTCAAGTTTTGTTTAAAAGCACCTGCACCTCATGGAACATATCAACCCTTCAATAAAGCGAAGGATGAATGGAGAATGAGTGTTGGGTAAAGCCGTCGTATTTGAAAAAAGTCACGTACTTCGTTAATAGCCTCATTGGACCAAACTACTGTCTCCAAGCCTCCAAGGTGTATATAAGGGATGTTGTACAATAAAACTCGTAATAAGTTATTGGCTCGCTCTTTGCTAAAACCTGTCATGTATAATGTGTTATTACCTAGTAACTAAAATGTTCTATTCAATTCTTGTCTTAAATTATTTTTTAAATAGGCGGCACTCCTCCGAAGTGCCGCCTATGCAATTGTGCCGCCATACGCGGTCGCGTACGTCGCTTACGCCTAAAGCCGGCTCTGCCTATTGTGCTGCTTTTTGTTGTTGTAGATTATAAATAATGTTTATTTTTTAATGGGTTTTATGCTGCACTCGTACATGCATGTAAATGAACAAGCGAGTACTGAATAAAGTTTATTAACAAATATTAATTTCTGATTATTCTATTCAAGTAAACTAATTTGTATTACTATGTTACAATATACTATCATATTTATGTACTGTATTTTGTATTTTGACAGTAGGCTATATAATAATCTAGGCCTAAAATAAAGATATAAAGACATATAGTACATGTAGGCCTAGTACATTTTACAATTTAAAACCTTAACTTATTATAAGCAAAATGAAAATCAAACTAGAGTGGCCTACTCTACAAGTGAAAGAAAAATTAGACTTTTTAAAAATCTTCTTTGGAAAACATAAAATAAAAAGTAATCATGTCAGTCATGCAGTGTGTATCAATACACAAGGTAGTAGTGTGTGCATTAATCGTCACAATGATTATAATTATTGTTAATTATGAATTAACACAGGGATAAAAGAAAATGTAAAAAAAAAACGAAATAAAAAAAAATTTAAAGCAAAAAAACAATACATTAATCGCCTCATGTTGTTTGTGTTACAGTCCGGCACCTGGGCGTACACCATCGAGCGCACGCCCGGCAACCCCCAGCCTCCATGACATGCTCCTCCGCAGCGCCTCAAGGTCGTCGGCGAAGAAACTCCGTGCATGTGCATTGTGCAATGTGCATTTGTTCTTTCGTCAATTGAATAAAAACAGTCTCTTCACTTTTACGCAGTCATTGTCTTTGTTTTGAACCGAGCTCCTTTATCCCTACCTTGATCATACTAAAACATCCCATTTTTGTGTCCTGCAGGAGGATTAATAAGGTTTCATAAACGTATTACACTAGGACAGGTAGATTGTGAATTACATCAAAAAAACAAATTTCACTAATTGTTATGTCAGATTTAATAAGAAAGAGTAAAATGTGTTTGTATGTTCTACGTAGAGAAATTAAGAGCAAAGGGTACCTCTACGTCAAAAACTGCATAACATTTTCATTTTTTAATTATATCTCTAGATTGCAACACAATCGAAAATCTGAGTCACCAACTTTTTCCATTTTTCCGTCACTCACTACCACTAACAACACTTACAACTTAACACCGTACCGTAACGTTTTCGCTGGCTGTCCACATTAGAACTTTATTTCTTACACCATCTATCGGAGTTTGTCCGCGTAAATCAAGAACCTAACCTTATTTATTTATGTATTTATTTTTACATTCAGTACTGTAACATAGTTGTTTACATTACATACAAGAAATATAAGTGAATATCAAAATATCCACAGTATGACGTGATTTTGAATACACATCGTTGATTGGTTCATTCTTACTGCAGAGTTACGATACGGCGCGAAATATGGAGTTCCCATGTAAACTTCTGTGCTACTGCTACTACTGCAGTAAGCAATGACCTTGGGTTCTCATCAGCCAATGGGAGTGTCTGAAACCTTAATGTTACTGTTACTGCTAATCTTGATTGTGGATGGGCCTTTAGTTTGGTTATTTGACAGCTTATTGGCCATAATGACGTCTTCCGAATCAGATCCACTATTCATCGCGGGTATCTTCGCAGAGGAGAGTCCAGCAAGGGAGGGCTGGGCCAAGTGGAAGGAGAGAAGGAACCTTAAGTGGGACAATGGGGGAAATGGGACAGGATCTCTTTTTGTCACCTTTTACGACTGGCAGAGTCACCTTGGGCTTATTCTACCCCAGACCCAGATCGCGCACTCATTGAGGTCCAGTGGCATTTAATTCATCATAAACATTATTCATTTCGCTTTTGGGGATTATATCTGTAGTAATAAAGCGTAGTGATTCATCATAATATTCTTCTAGTGACTAGTAGTCATTATGTTGATAACGGTCTTACTTCTTCTAACTTACGTGGATTTAAATTCTCACAGGAACCTCGTTTGACTCATCTTCACAATATTTAATCAAAACATAAAAATAAATAAAATATCGCCAACATTACAAACCAATATCAATAATAATAACAATTGTGTAGGCCTACTGACTTTACATTATAATATTTAAAAGAAAGGCTACTGTACAGGCTGGTTTAGTTCATATAAAGTTAATTTTTACATCTTTTCATATAGATATCGATTAGAAAATAAGTGTAGTTTTTAGTCTAGATTAATGCATGTTATTTTGTACAGCGCTCAAGCATTTGCTTATGTTAGCAACATAACAATGGTTTACATTAACTTACATACTAATGTAATTACTGTTAAAAAATATTATATGAAGACACTATTCTGTAATTTAGTATCCAAGTGTAATGTAAACTGTAAAATGCAAATAAATTACTAGTACTACTACTACTTACTACTACTACTACTGTCAAATTCATTACCTACTGGCTTAATTCAAAAACTCGCGCCAACTTTATTTGTTCTAGTTTTCATTACTGCCACTAGAGAGCAGCACGGGTAGCAGACCGTGGTGAGTTATTTGAAGTCGGTAAGAGTAGGCACCTGCAGCGTCGGCTCACGTGGTTGTACGTTGGATAGCAGACATTAATATGTTTTTCTCTCCACGATGCAAACTATTATCAAAAACTTTTGTTTTATCCCTTTTAACATTGAATAAAGAAGTGATTATTAAAGAACTTGATTGGTCACCCCTGCAGGCACTTTCATAATTATATAATATATATCCTAACACTAACAGAATCACATCGCACACGTTCTCATATGAAAATGATTGGATTGGTATTTTGCACACTACTTTCATTCAGTTACCATTACCAAAGATTATAAAGGGTTAGGTTTACAACCCTTTATAATCCTTGCCATTACGAAGAAAAGTGGATTCTTGCAATAACTTGCTATTTTCGGCACAGTAACTTCTCCCGAGCTATAGTCGATATTAGCCTGACAGAGATATATATTCTTAAAGCCCCAACCACAATTGTCGGCATTGTGATTGTAATCGGGATTGGAATGGTAATCGTACATTTTCTCATGCTAAATCATTACGATATTACGATGGTTTTGTGAACAGCGTCATAAGAAGCATGTAAGTTAACTTTTTTATGATTTCCGGATTGCGATCCCGATACCGACAATTGTGGTCGTTCCAGGACTAAATCACGACAATTTCCACATTTGAGCCACTAGAAGTTCCTAATTCATCCACTCTACAATTTATACCAATTTACCACAGGATATTTTTGTTGTTCACCCTCTTTTTTATTTGCTATTGAGCTATATAATATTATATATATATATAATATATATATATATATAGTACGAAAACATTTTAACGGTAAACCCAATCCAAAGTTTATTTTCACAAAGTAAATGTCAGCGTTTCGACGACGTGTAAACGTTGACATTTATTTTGTGAAAATAAACGTTGGATTGGGGTTACCGTTAAAATGTTTTCGTACTATACATTTTGCAACCAACAAAATCTAAGAAATCATATATCTATATATACATATATATATATGTGTCGTGAAATTGTGATCGTATTTTTAGTTTTTATCATTTACATATTAATATATTACTTATATTTATATATATATATATATAATTATATATATATATATATATATATATATATATATATATATATATATATATATATATATATATATATATAAAATAGTCAATAAATAAAAAAATAAAAAATAAAAAAATAAATGTTTTTATCATTTACATATTAAGATGTTACTTTTATTTATATATATAAAATAGTCAACAAATAAAAATAAAGGGAATGTATTAATATGTAAATGATAAAACCTAAAATTACGACCACAAAGGAGTCTGTCTGTGTTGAGAGCACAGCTACGTTACCATAGCCACAGCGGGATACCATGGCGGGATATACGACCATCACGATCTAGTGTAAGTGGGCGTTGAGACGTGTAGGGACCGAACCAAACCCACAGAGACAGATAAAAAACTAAAACACTACGAAAATACACCCTGGGTGAGTTGGAAACAATCATGGGGGGTGTTGGGTCCGTACCCTCGCTTCGGGACAAGTCTAGACCTGTGACTTTGTGCTATCGTTGAAGTAGGTGTTTTATTTTGCATCAGTTTAGGGCCTTTTCTTTAGGGAGAGTTTGCTTCATTCAGAAATAAATTTACAATTTGAAATTTTTCACAGTTGTAATTATAAGTCCTCCTTTCTAAGTCATTTTCATAACTGAGTAAGGGCCGGTATTTCAATGTTCAGTTAAAATCTACTTCTCAGTTAAATTGTTTTCACCATGACAACGGCCAATAGAAATATACACCAAACTTGGCTTACCTGACAGATAAATTTACTTAACACTTTAAGGGCCGGTTTCACCAAGATCAACTTTGGCCAAGTTCAGTTGAACGACACTAACACCAACTTTAAACTGTAAAATCCACTGCATGAAGAGTAATATGTTTTATTGATAATATGTTGCTTTATACGTCGATTTACAGATAGTTTCAGTAATGATGTGAAACAAGATACACATTTAAATCCCATTTGCATGCAATTGTATCCTGTTAATAGCAAATATGAAAGATATTGAAGATTTGATATTGAATATTCTCAGATTGGTAATAAATGTCAAAGATATTTACAGTCAATTGTTTAGCAATTGCCTACTGGATAACTTGTACTCTGCTTGTGCATAATACGTACAGAAGGCAGTGACAGAACTGCTTTGGAGATTATCATCACAAATCTGAACGGTGGGCATCGAGGGTTTTATCCAACAATGCATTTGCAGTTTTTGTTTAATCATTTGTACATAAAAATACATCTGTACAATGTGTAAACAAACATGTATACCAATCTTTACAAGGATTATTTGAAACTTCATGGTATTACAAAAGGCAATAAGTGGCATTGTGAGAAATTATTTCCATCTCTCTGTAAACAATAAACATGCAGGGACAATACTTAAGTATCCAAAACAACAAAAATGCGAGATATGTAAGAAATTAAATAGGTACAAGTTATTATTTTTGTCAAATTGGTAACATTCAGGTTCAAGCTGAACTCGACAAAAGTCAATGCTGGTGAAACCGGCCCTAACTGGACATTGAAGTTAGAGGCAGATAAACAATAATTAAACGAAGGGGCTTAGGCCCGGTATTTCAATGTCCAGTTAAAGTGGAAAGTAAATTTAACTGCCAGGTACTCCAACTTTGGTGTATTTCCACCGTCAGTTAGCCTAACTGGCAAGTAAATTTGATCCTATCTGACAAGTAAACTAACTGATAGATCAGGTGCCTGTTAAGCGATAACTGACAGTTACCGTTATGAAAAGATGGCTGCTCGGAGAATAGGTTATGTTGATCACGATGTAGGTGATGCCTTTTCTGATGAAAATAAAGACTTTTTCACATTTCTTAATTTGATTTTCGGAAAACGGTAAAGCATGTGTTTCTTTTTAAATGAGAATATAAATTAATAACAATTTTCACGTCAGTAACGTCTTCTAATTTCACTTCACCACCCGTTTTCATCCCACCTACCAGGATTTTTTGCCATTTTGCCATTCATTTTCTTGTTTTCCACAATAAACCTGAACCGTTCAATGATATTAACAAGTAAAATCTTTTCTTCTGAAGTGAAATTACCCCCTCGTGTTTTTTTTTATTGTCATTCATCTTTAATATTTTAATTCTCTAAATTGTTTGATAAAAACCCAAATTGAAAGTCAAAACATCCAGAAATAAAACTGACAGCTTCAAACTTCACAATCATAACAAACCACATACAAGGTCTTCTTGATCTCCGCTAGGTGGAGATCAAGTAGACCTTGACCACATAATTTTGACACTATAACAGGCCGTGAAATTGTCTCAGCCAGAGTCGATAATGAAGTTTTCCTGCTTTGACCAATCACAGCAAGGGAGAGGTTCCCAGTAGCTAACTGTCAAATAATATGGAATTGAAATACGGGAAAATGGTAACTGCCAGTTATAAGTGACTAATAAATTTAACTGTCGAGTAGCTACTTGACACTTTAACTGGGCATTGAAATACCGGGCCTTAATCGTGTAAATTTTTGTAAGTTGAAAATTCATTTTTTTAATAATTGGAAAAAAGAATTATTTTTTCCGAGTGTAATGTTGTTTAAAAAAAGTCCAGATTCATGTACTTAAATTTAGACTAGAACTAATTGTTTTCCAAAATGACATGTTTGTTTACTTTTGACTGCAGGTCGTTGTTGCAATGATTCAGATGGCGTTTGGTTCAAGTTCTACCTGTTCTTCCACATTGGGTCTCTTTATGTGGCTTTCAGTGCCACCAGTGGCGTATCCAGGAATTGGGAAAGGGGGGGGGGGGGTTCAACCCATATTATAGAGAGTGGAATCGAAACATAATTGGGGTTCCGGGGGGCTTGCCCCCCGAAAAAATTTTCGTCAAGGTCATTTTAGTGCAAATCTGTGCGTTTTACAGCGGCCAACTGAAACAAGATTACTCAGTTTCTGGCAACACATTTTTTCCTTAAAAAAAGATAAAATATAATAATTATAGATCGATGCGTGTATTTTTAACAAAAACAAATGTCTAAACAGTGTCTATTGAAATGTAAACGGTTATTTTCCATGTTTTCTTTGCAAAAGGGGGGGGGGTTTCCCCCCCCCCCCCCCTCCTCCCCCGTGTATACGCCACTGAGTGCCACAAATAATCATTTTCGTAAACTAATTGTTGGGGGTTATATCGATAATTATCACTACATTTTCTCCCAGCAATGAATCAAGTATAACAGCTGCTAACACAAGTGATTACTCGCAGCAGTGTCTTGACCTACGACACAAAGCCAGGGTTGCCAAACTTCTGGAATTTATCCAGATATTGACATATTTGTCCGGCTGAAAGAGCTGTCACGTTCTGGACCGTATATTCTACGGAATTTATGAATATGATCAAACTTTTCCCTTCTATATATTTCGATATTCGAGTAGATGTATGAACGTATGCGACCCTACTCGTCCATGCTGCTTTATCACTCTTTGTTCGTGACCGGCCCTCTTTGTGGGTGTCGCGGGGGCGGGGGGGGGGGGGGACACACTTGCTCCCACTGGAATGTAGGATGTTTTTTAATGTAACCACGACTGACACAAGTATATTATGTACTTATTAATTAATAAATTAATTAATTTTATTCATAACCTATTTACTGTCGCAAAATCAGTTATAACGTTTTCAAAATCCAAATATTACCTGCAGTATTACCTGCAATATTACCTGCAACTGGGAGTTTTACACCCCTTCATATCCGAATGTATAGTGTTGTTTCGTCTTGCCCACTCCTCCTCTCGAATAGGCCTAATCCTGACGACTCCCATGTTCATAACTCATTTTGGTGCTCTCTTTAAAATGTTTCAGGAATGTCTGGACAAACAAACATTTTACAACAGATTCAGAATATATGCAAGGAAAGGAATATTGTTTATCACGACTGTGCAAGTAAAATATTATTATGTTAAAACGCGCATAAAGTACAAACAAAGCTACTATTTTTCTACAAGAGTAAGATCTGCTTAACATTGTTAAGACAAAAATATACCCTTCCCACTCATTTAGAGAAAACACAATTCATGTATTTCGCTGAAACTATATCATACTTGTTCTTTGACACAAGTTATTCGAACCAACTATATTTTTATCCACATCCCCTCCCCGAAGCCAAACAAGGCCGCTTTCTTCCACCGGCTCAGCGGCCGCGCTAATGGTAACACCCCATAAACCACAACTACAAGACCAAGCCACGCAATTAGCCCGCTACGCCCACTGCGCTTATCTTAATGCCTTCGCTCGACCCTTCAAGACATGACGTGGCGTTTTTTTGGCGTTTTAAAACTGTAACATTAAAAACAAAAAACGTCTTAATCTGGGAGACGATTTTTTTGTTCTCAGAATGGTAGGCTATATCTACGAGCGACATTTCTCGGCGTCTGTCTGGACTAGAAATGGAATTTTCTAATAGGGTGGAGAAAACTTGATAATTGTTACTCAAAGAGGCATTGTTTTTGCAATGCACCCTTGGTTTGGTTATTTGGGCATAGATAATTGAGGGACCGAAGTCGAGTTTAGGTCATTCGCTACCCTACAATACAATGAGGGAGGATTGAGAATATAATGGGGGTAAGAAAAGTAATGATATACATTAATTGAAATGGGAAATATTTCACGGAATTATTGTTGCTAGGAATTCCATTGTTCATAGTTAACACCTTTAGACGATGTAAGTGGCCCAGTGGTAATGTACGAGACTTGAGAGCAGGGAATCGATCCTTTTCGATGCGACTACGCCTGAAACTGCTCTATATAGATTATTTAGAACTTCGAATTTTGTGCGCCGACAAAAATTGTGTCAAAAGTACCCCCCCCCCCCCCCTCCCTCCCTCCCTCACCTTTAAACTTACCCTTAGTAATGTGACACCAACCCAGCAAAGCAGTTCATGTAACTATACCTCCTTTATACAATAATTTTGAATTAGTTAAAATGGATCGGTGTACGTTTCACATTTCAAACCATATTTTGTATTATACTATCTGACTGATAAAGAATAACTCGTCAGAAATAAAATACGAACAAGCCTTGGTTCGAATCCCGCATAAGGTATGACTTTTTTTCTGTAATTGTCCATCTTCATCTACAACCCTCAACGTCTCGAATAGCATGGTAACATTAATAAAGCAACGAGAATCAGCAAACCTTGTTTCTTGATTTGAACGTGATTTCAAAGTGTATATCATTGATTTTAATAAGAGGAGGCAAACGCCCCTTCCCCCCCCCTCCCTCTTGCCGTCGCCCACGTAGTGACGTGATAAATTGATCTCCTATTGAAAGTTTTGACTTTAGTCCTCTTTTCCCGACATAATAAATTAGCGATGAATAGCTTTTCAACACACTTTTATAAGTGACAAACTTTTCTCTGAAGTGCCCATATAAACTATAACGAGTTTATGTTGAGAATGGTGCATTCCAAGTGACACAGTGCAGAAAAATACTCCATAGCGAATGAATGAATGAATGAATGAATGAATGAATGAATGAATTAATTAATTAATTGAATTTGATTTGCAATAAAATTAAAGAAAATACTTTATAACAAACAGTTGCAGAGTACTTACCACATAAGTGTATAGCATACTTGTGCTTTAGAATCTCTCTACATGGAATGGAATGGAATGGAATGGAATGGAATGGAATGGAATGGAATGGAATGGAATGGAATGGAATGGAATGGAATGGTATTGTGTTTTCAGGCATCTATGCACACAACACAATTTGATTGATAATTTTCACTAACTTTGCAGGTTTCAACCATCTAAGTGACAGGGAAAACATGTTGAAGAAACAAAACACTCCATGTTGTTCAAATTACGCTGTGTTTTTTTCGTACAAAATTGTTTTGTTTTGTAATATATGATTTATATCATACAACAAATATATTTTCAATTCTAAACATTTCGTTTATGCAATTTAAAATGATACCCGCACACGCATATCATATATAATGTGACCCAAAATGGCCGAATTGTGACGTCACTTGAAAACTATGAATAGATACTAAAACGTGATTCGATCATTAAAATCTAAAAGTGTTCAAGCCGAACGAAACCCACCCTTAGGTAACAAAAGAGAAACGTCAAATGATTTACTACTCGTGTCAAACTAGTTTAATAATACACATATTTCTTGGTCGTCTGGTGCTGCATACAACTAACTCCATGGCTCACAAATCCATGCATAGACTCTAGAAAGGAAACGAGAATGACATAAAACTTAGTAAACGATTAAAGCTCGCGATGGTCCATTAAACACGGAGTAAAAATTCCATCTCTGGTCGTAGAAACTGGTGCTAAAATCATTTAAAATTATACTTTTATGAAAAAAGAAAAAATATGTCTTAGAATAGGGCGCGAGAAGTTATTTCGAATGCCTCACGCATGAGAAACGTCTTTTACAGCTTTGCCTGTATAAAACTCCTGGTTTGGGGTGATGGATGGCGGAAGACACCCCCCTCCCCCCCCCCCCCTCCCCTCTCCTCCCCCCCCCCCCCTTCTTCCGCAAATACTTCCTTTCAACCTGCCATTATTCATTCTGCTGTATTATGCGTATAACTAGAAACAATATTGTGAGCGTATAATGCGTTTGTATGAGTTAACAGCTGGTGGGAGTATTTACATAATGCGCATGGTGGCCATATTGTGGGATGCCAATACGGCCATGTTTGTTTGATTACGAACTTGTAATTCATTGGTGAAATGTTTTAGATGGGTCAATTAAAGTTGTAATGTTCTCCAATGGTAGTTTGTGATTCCTGCTAAAAAGCAACATAAGGTTCTCTTGTCTTGTTTCAAGTAGATGGTAGGAACTATAGAAAAGTAGAAAATGAAAAGTAGGTACTATTTGGTCTCGGTTATTTCATAAATATAAGGATTTTAATGAAATATACATCATATTGGTTAATTGATAGAATTTTTCATTTTTTTCTTTGTATAAATATATTTTAGCGCTCCCTGACAGAAACATTACAAATATTTCCGGGCATATAAGTGCAAATTCATAGCATATTTGTTTTAATGCAAATTCTTCTATTTTTAAGGGCATATTTGCATTTTTAATACATTTCCTACAAACAAAGTGTGGTTTAGTTCATTTGGTTTCACAATACTTATTAACAAAAAAGAACATTGTCTTCAGTTGTTATCGAGACCTTGGTTTATTAATTAATTACTTTCATATTGTTTGAGTAATTTCAGAGTAAGGATGATTATTTATGTACCTAATTAGAAAATTACAAAAATGGGAACGAATTCTAGCTTTTAAATAGACTAACACTTACACTACGAATTTCTCATTTTTAATGGCATTTTCAACCGTTTTATAGGGCACATGCTTGCGTATTTTGAAGATTTTTAGAGCATATACATCCTAGCCCTCCCTATTCATAAGCACGCGACTTTTTACAACTTGTTTACTGTCAGTCAATGCACGTGTACGTGCTAAAGAGTCGCTTTGAAAGCTTTGCTCGTTCTCGATCCACGCCGGTATTTTCAGCCCGTTAATCCGGGTAGATTCCACTTCTTTTTCTTCTTGTTCGTTTTCTTTGAGTGTATGAGTGTGTGTGCTATTAATCTTGAGCCATCTGCTGCGACGAGGCTGGCTTGTTGTGGTGGTCGGGACTCGTTGCGGTGGTGGGGGGGAGGGGGGGGGGGGGATGTTAAGAAGGGGACAACCGGGAAATAGAGCTGCTAACAATTATTGTGTGGCTTGTTGCTTCTGTTGCGTTATTCTTATTCCTGCTTCCAATGCGGATATTCCAAGGTTCGGTTTCTGGGTCATCCCATGGGTGTTTTGATTCCTGAAATTAAATGGAATTAATATAATTAAATTAATATAAATTAAAATAAATTAATATAATACTGGCGTATAAATATTAGTAGTGATTTTGAAGCCGTTGTAAGAACGATGCTAATCTAATAATATTGATACCATTCCCAAAAATGTTCCAAGTCTCCGTATAGGTGTTTACCTTGCTATACTTTTCTTTGATTCTAGACTTTTTGTTTTGTTATTTTTTTAACGTAGCACTAGAAAAACAGCCGCAATGGGAGGGTTTTAGCTGTTGGCATATAGACAAGTATAGACTATTTCAAATATAACTTCAATAACGTCAATTTATTGAACGTACCTTATTAAAAGTATCTTTCTACGTTAAAATTACCACTGTAATATTAAAAAAAACGCGTTGCCTAAAAAGTTACCAAACTATAACACATTATTTTCAAAAAGTTACTACTCGATGTAGATGGCCGCGCGCACATGTTTGGTTGACCTCGTGCCCCCCCCCCCCTCCCCCCCCCCCCCCGACAGCCAGCCGGTCGACTGAGTGGTTTTCTGTGGAGAGGTTAAAAGGGTCACCAGAAAACTAGAAAGCCGATGCGGGGGGTTAACAAGACGAGGAGACGATGAAAACCAGAAGACGAAGAAGAAGAAGATGAAGATTGTAGGAGAGATGGAGACAGGAGATAATTGAGAAGTCACTCAGAGGGTTCCTCGGTGTTTGTTCAGACTAACAACAAGACAAAGATACCGGGTTAGAAACAGTATTTAGTAAGTTATGTAGTTAGTTAGAGAGCCTACAGTATTAGTTAGGGGAAGTAATGAAATAATTAGTGTTGTACGTTGTTTGTTTTCTATTAGCTAGTTAGGCATTAAGGAAGGAAGTTAGTTTACGGTATAGTTGGGAAGTTATTAGTTATTTAGTGAGAAAGTAAGAAAGAAAGGAGTAAGGAAGAAAGGAAGTAAAAATGTAAGTTATCTAGTTAGTAGTTTGTTAGTTATAGTTAGGAATTAAGGAAGGAAGTGGGATAGTTAGTAAGTTAAAGTAAGTTACCGGTACTTCGTTTGTAAGTAAGTAAGGAAGTAAGTTAGTTAGCTGTAGTTAGTAGTTTGTTAGTTGTAGTTATGAATTAAGGAAGGAAGTAAGGAGTCAGTTTGTTCGGAAGTAAATTACTTTAGGTAGTTGTAGTAAGTAAGTTTGTTGGGTAGGAAGTAAGTCCGTTTGTTAGTTAAGTAAGTCAATCAGTAAGAGTAATATAAATAATTAAGAGATTATCTGAGTCCAGTTTCGAATCTTGGCTTGGACAATGGATGCTTTGTGGCGGTTTTTCATCTTCGTATATCATCTTCTTAATTTGCATCGTTGCCAAACTATGAGACGTGAATCCCAAATCATCATCATCATCATCATCATCCATGGGCAACATAATACCTCGCGTGTCTCGTTGCTACGATGGCTCCAAACTCAAAGCAAAGATACAACACGTAAGTATCATACAAGTCAATTCCAGAGAAATTAAAACTCCCCTTTATCCACGGATGAGGAAACAGAATCCCAAATGTGTCGGAAATGTGACAAAAGTTAACGAACCAGGTGCCCCCCCTCCCCCCCTAAAAGTCTTTTGGGGGGCATCGCTTCGCTCCGAGGGTCATTAGGCAGAATAATAATAATACCCCAACCATCCGGGATGAGCCAACCCTGTGTATTGAAATAGCTGAGTGCGTTGAAGGTGGATGTCATTATTATATAATATAGCGATCATAAGAGAGGTAACGTTCAAAGGTTTCATTCTTTGTCGTTATTCTTACAGAAGTTCCGTTTCTTTGTATGTGCGTGCTTGCTTTGCTACCTTCTATAAGCAATTTCGTTTTTCTATGGAAAAATGTAAGCGAGGAGACTTATATATTTTCACATTTGCAACGCCTTTATTATACTTTGGACATATCAAGTCGAATGTACAAACGTGGATTGTTGGCTCGAAACAACCGCTCAGTTGCTTTCGTCGTAGATAAGTGATTCGTAGCCAATCAGCGAGCGCAAACTCTAATACCGATTACCAATAGATGTGGCTCAGCGGTAAGACGCGAGACTCTAATTCGGGAGGTCGCCGGTTCGATTCCGGCCACCGGCAGTCCTGACTGAAGGTTTTTCCGAGGTT
>OX246750.1:20955219-20997262 GCA_945910005.1 Isoperla grammatica | reverse complement strand
GATTAGTGATGACATTGGGTAATAAAATTTGGGACCGGTTCCAGTTCTCATATTACCCGGGTATACTTGGATCCTGAAAATGTATTTTTCGATGTGTAGGCTTGATTTGAAGGTTGTCGTTAGGCCTTGTGAAGTGCGCGGGGAGCAAAGACGAGGGACGAATGATATGCATGCCGTCCGCTCAAATAGCCCCTCGGAATACGCTTGCAGTAATCACGTCGAGTAAGAAGACATTTCTCAATACACAACTGAAGCACGTACATAAAACATGATATTTTAAAGAAAAAAAATAGTAATAGAACGAGTATTAGCCAGAATGTTCACCAGAATGTTAAAGGGGTTCTCACCCGCTACACCAAAAAAATATGTTTAACTAAGGCTAATTAGCTATGAAATTAGCGACTAAAAGACAAAAAATCGGGTTCACCATAACCCGGGAAAAAAATATCAAAGTTAGTGATTTTCGAGCTAGGTCCCATCGGCGAAAATCTCCCATAAGAAATAGCATTGGGACGACCTGTATGCCTTGGGACCTTGGAGGATTCTGCTCCAAAAAAAAAATGATGTAATACTTTTCGCTGCGTCTTTCTTTTCTGCGTATTTCGTATATTTTGGTTTTGTAATCGGAGCTTCCGTTCAGGTACAAAATAAAGATGTGTAATCGGGTGCTCCATTTCGTTTTGAGCGTTGCTGTGCACATCCGCACTTCCACGCTTCCAGTCACGCGATAGTCGGAGGAGGGGAAGGGAAGGAGGAGGGGCAGGCAGCACGTGTGTAGTTAGTCAGTCAGGGTCACGGGTTTGCACTGCATCGTCTCGTAATTGTAACACTTTGCGTATCATATTTCTCGATGGCTACTGCTGTGTACCAGTTTGAGCCCGAATATTCTGCAGAAGAATTGGCAGAAATAGAGAAAGCCAAAGAGTCTATTGAAAGTATTAGCGATGGCGATAGGAACAATAAGGAAAATTGGTGCAAATGTGACGAATGTTCAGTTATACCCACAGTCGCCGAATGTATTTGTTGTGCGAAAATACCGGCTGTGAGAAGTATGTTAGAAGACAACGTGTGCATTACGGACCACCAAATATTTGATAACTTAATTTTGATTTCATACTAATTGCAACTGAAAGAAGTAAAAAGAAATCGTATTCTATCGAACCAGTACCAAACAATTTATGGCGGTATTTAGCGTACCGACAGTTTGTGTATTGGATTAACTCAAAAAAAAAGAGAGAGATTGATTGATTGATTGATTGATTAAGGTCTTTTTATTTATGGCGGGATTAAGGCCAGTGAGGCCTTATCTTTCATCAAACCATGCTATAGTTATAAAAATACAAGAAACAAAATTCATAATGAAGAATACAAAAATTAAATACAAAATACAAAATACATAATACAAAATACACCATACAAAATACAAAATACAAAATACAAGATGTAAGATACACAATACATGTCCAATTGTTATGATTTCAAATAAAATAATTTTAAACACAAAAAAGAATTAAATTTCACGAAAAATTCACGAAATAGGGAATTTGTTTATATTTTATATATTATTTTAAGCTCATTCATTCATTGCATTCATACATTAAATTTTAAAATTAAGAAATAACAAAAGAAAGAAAGAAAGAAACAATGGGATTCAGTTTCCAAACACATTAACTTAATTTAGCGTTTGTACGAATTGAACTGTCACGGCTGCTGCCATCGTCTTCATTATTTATTTGATTTAGATAGTACGACGTAGTGGCACTCTTAAAGGCGAAGAAGTGGTTTTGGTACACGTCTCTTATGTCGGTCGGGAGAGCATTCCAAGTTCGGATAGCGTGAATAGTAAAAGATTGGCCAAGAAGACTTGTTCTGTGGACAGGAAATGTAAGTTGTGTACCAGATCGAGACCTTGTATTAAAATTATGATTTGAGTGAAGAAACTGAAAGTTAGAAGCGAGGTAGGAGGGTGAAGATGTTGAAAGTAGTCGGTGAACAAGACAGACAGAGTGAAGATTGCGACGGTCCTTTAGGCGAGACCAGCCGAGTTTTTTATAACCTGGAGTTATGTGATCAGATTTTCGTATTCCCAAAATAAATCTGACACACGAATTTTGAGCCCTTTGGAGGCGAATAGAGAGGTCTTCACTTAAGTCATTATATACAACGTCGCAGTAGTCGAAGTGAGGTATGATGAGGGATTGTACTAGCATTGTCTTAAGTTTAGTCGGGAGGAAGTTTTTAAGTCTGTTTAAAGAATGTAACGCAGCATACGTCTTTTGACACACGTGTTTTACGTGTTCTGTCCAGGTCAGGTCTTGCGTCATTAAGAGTCCTAAGTTTCTAACGTGGTGTTGAAAAGGTATTGTGTTGCCATTTAAAGATACACTGTCGACATCTGGTAGGTCTAGTTTTGCTAACAGTTTGTGGTAACCTAAAATAATTGTTTGTGATTTATCGGGGTTTATGTGCAAGCAATTTTTATTTGCCCACACGGCTAATGATTGCAAGTCTCTATTTATCATTTTAATTGCTTGGTTAATTAGTAGAGGGGAGACATGTAGGTAAATTTGGAGGTCGTCGGCATATAAGTGATGGTGGCAGTAAGTGAGTGATTTTGAGATGTCATTAATGTAGAGTGAGAATAATAACGGTCCTAACACGCTTCCTTGTGGCACACCAGTCGTCACTGGAAGCCATGTTGATTGATTGCCGCCTGAAATTACGCTTTGTTGTCTACCGCGGAGATACGAATTCATCCACAGAAGAGTGGAGGGAGAGAAATTGATGGATTTAAGTTTGCTTATGAGTATGTCTATGTCAACGGAGTCGAAAGCTTTGCTAAAGTCAAGTAGCGTTAGTACAGTAAGCTGTCTGTGGTCCATTTGATTACGAATGTCGTCAGTTACTTTAATGAGAGCTGTGCAGGTGCTGTGATTCGATCTGAACCCGGATTGAAACTCGTCTAAAATATTATTTGCCCTCAGAAAATCTGAGATTTGAGTATGTACAATAAATTCTAAAGCTTTAGAGAGAGCGGGCAAAATGCTAATTGGTCGGTAATCATTGGGTGTGGAGGCGTTTGTTTTTTTGGGTAGTGGACGGACTAAGGATTGCTTCCAAATGTTAGGGTAGGAGTTATGTGTTAAAGAGAAGTTAAAAAGATATGTTATTGGTTCAATTAAGATGGGAGATAGATTAATCATAAGCTGGACGAGTTTTATTGGGATAAGGTCAACTCCTTGTGCATTTGATTTTATTCTTTTTATGGCATGCAAGGCTAGTTTTGGAGTGACATGTTTAAAGTGGAATTGATCATGGGGGGACTGGGTGGAATTGTTTAGAATATCGTTAATATGTGCATTCTTTAAAGTAGGGTCAATATTATTAGGTAGAGTAGTAAAGTGGGTATTGATAGTTTCAAGAGGTACTTCCAGGGGAGCTTCCTCTTCCTTATGTTTACCAATTCCCATATGTGAGAGACTTTGCCACATCTTTTTAATAGGAGTTTTAGGGTCAATTAAGCTATATGTGTGAGAGAGAGATAGATAGATAGATAGATAATGGTCTTTATTGAAGGCGGGATTAAGGCCAGCTAGGCCTTATCTTCCATCCAACCTTTTAACAAATAATACATTTTGATACAGGCAATAAACAATAGACAGTAGTACAATAATAATTAACTATTCAATACATATACTAAAATACAAACTCATAATGAAAAACAAAAAATTAATTGCAAATAAGGTTAACCATTCATTCGAAAACTACATTAGAGTTTAATTTGAAGTTAGCGTTAACATATTAAAATATAATATAAGAGAAAGAGAGAAGAAGAGAGAGAGAGAAGAGAGAGAAGAGAGAGAAAGAAGAAAGAGAGAGAGAGAGAGAGAGAGAAAGAGAGAGAGAGAGAGAGGGTTTCGCTACTGAATACATTCTTATCCTTACATAATTAATTAATTAAAATTTGTTACGGTTTTTATACTAAGAATAGACCTATACATTACCATGTGGTATTACGACAACGAAAGAAATAAATTCCTCCCACATTCTCCATCGTAAACACTTAATCACTAATAAATCACCGCGCCATCGTCTCGATTAGTCTCGCTGCATGAATGTGAGACACAAGAATAACGAGTCTACATTGTTTCATGTTAGTGACGTCACTGTTGGTAATATACGGTGATCTGTGTAACGTGACAGCATCACTAACCGTGATCTATGGATGGGTGTGAACTCAGAACATGCGCAGAGTAGTAACAATATTGTGAACATTGTTTCCTTCCACTAACCTAACACTGGAGTGTCTCAATACAGTCGCCCAGAAACAACCTTACCGCACAGTTTTAATCGGGAAATGGATCTCACCTGACCTGACCATCATATTCCTAGCGCTGAGCTTTCTGTATCAATGACAGTCTAGCGCTGAGCCATCTGTATCAATGACAGTCTAGCGCTGAGCCATCTGTATCAATGACGTTCTAGCGTTGAGCCACCTGTATCAATGACAGTCTAGCGTTGAGCCATCTGTATCAATGACAGTCTAGCGTTGAGCCATTTGTATCAATGACTTTCTAGCGTTGAGCCATCTGTATCAATGACGTTCTACCGTTGAGCCATCTGTATCAATGACAGTCTAGCGTTGAGCCATCTGTATCAATGACAGTCTAGCGTTGAGCCATCTGTATCAATGACTATCTAGCGTTGAGCCATCTGTATCAATGACAGTCTAGCGCTGCGCCATCTGTCTCTACACACCTGCCTCCATGTGATTCTAGCGCTGAGCCAACTGTATCAATGACAGTCTAGCGCTGAGCCATCTGTATCAATGACAGTCTAGCGCTGAGCCAACTGAATCAATGACAGTCTAGCGTTGAGCCATTTGTATCAATGACTATCTAGCGTTGAGCCATCTGTATCAATGACGTTCTAGCGTTGAACCATTTGTATCAATGCCTTGCTAGCGTTGAGCCATCTGTATCAATGACGTTCTAGCGCTGTATCAATGACAGTCTAGCGCTGAGCCATCTGTATCAATGACAGTCTAGCGCTGAGCCATCTGTATCAATGACTTTCTAGAGTTGAGCCATCTGTATCAATGACGTTCTAGCGTTGAACCATTTGTATCAATGACTTTCTAGCGTTGAGCCATCTGTATCAATGACGTTCTAGCGCTGTATCAATGACAGTCTAGCGCTGAGCCATCTGAATCAATGACAGTCTAGCGCTGAGCCATCTGTATCAATGACATTCTAGCACTGAGCCATCTGTATCAATGACTATCTAGCGTTGAGCCATCTGTATCAATGACAGTCTAGCGTTGAGCCATCTGTATCAATGACAGTCTAGCGTTGAGCCATCTGTATCAATGACAGTCTAGCGTTGAGCCATCTGTATCAATGACAGTCTAGCGCTGAGCCATCTGTGTCAATGACAGTCTAGCGCTGAGCCATCTGTATCAATGACAGTCTAGCGCTGAGCCATCTGTCTCTACACACTTGCCTCCATGTGATTCTAGCGGTGAGCCAACCGTATCACTTATAGTTATATTTAAGGGGACACCTGCTTCCATAATATTCTAGCGCTGAGCCAAGCCATCTGTATCAATGACAGTCTAGCACTGAGCCAACTGTATCACTAATAGTTATATACAAGGGGACACCTGCCTCCATCATATTCTAGCGCTGAGCCATCTGTATCAATGACAGTCTAGCGCTGAGCCATCTGTCTCTACACATTTGCCTCCATGTGATTCTAGCGGTGAGCCAACTGTATCAATGACAGTCTAGCGCTGAGCCATTTGTATCAATGACATTCTAGCGTAAAGCCATTTGTATCAATGAAGTTCTAGCGTTGAGCCACCTGTATCAATGACTTTTTAGCGTTGAGCCATCTGTATCAATGACAGTCTAGCGCTGAGCCAACTGTATCAATGACAGTCTAGCGCTGAGCCATATGTCTCTACGCACCTGCCTTCATGTGATTCTAGCGCTGAGCCAACTGTATCACTTATAGTTATATTCAAGGGGCACCTGCCTCCATCATATTCTAGCGCTGAGCCATCTGTATCAATGACAGTCTAGCGCTGAGCCATCTGTCTCTACACACCTGCCTCCATGTGATTCTAGCGCTGAGCCAACTGTATCAATGACAGTCTAGCGCTGAGCCATCTGTCTCTACACACCTGCCTCCATGTGATTGTAGCGCTGAGCCAACTGTTTTAATGACATTCTAGCGCTGAGCCATCTGTACCACATAGTTATATTCAAGGGGACACCTGCCTCCATGTGATTCTAGCGCTGAGCCAACTGTATCAATGACAGTCTAGCGCTGAGCCATCTGTCTTTACACACCTGCCTCCAAGTGATTCTAGCGCTGAGCCATCTGTACAACTTATAGTTATATTCAGGGGGACACCTGCCTCTATGTGGTTCTAGCGCTGAGCCATCTGTATCAATGACAGTCTAGCGCTTAGCCACCTGTATCAATAACAGTCTAGCGCTGAGCCATCTGTCTCTACACACCTGCTTCCATGTGATTCTAGCGCTGAGCCAACCGTATCACTTATAGTTATATTCAAGGGGACACCTGCCTCCATCATATTCTAGCGCTGAGCCAACTGTATCAGTCAGCGTCCTAATCTGGTGCACGAAATGCTTAGAGATGATTTATCCCCGACTATTACATCGCGTCGTCACCGCGGGGGGTAAGTGAAGTTGCCTACTGGGCCGACTAATCGGTTCACGGGACGAGGTATGTCAGCCATTGAGTCCGCACAATACAATAGCTGGCCGGGCGTGATTACAAGTTGTCTGGCTGCGTACGTGCGTGACTGCGTGACAGAAGGATAATCGAGACGACCGACCGGTGTTTTATTAAGCGAGCGAAGCGAGCGTTTCCACTTGACTCTTATGGCACTTCGTTCTGTTTTTTTTTTTTTTTTTTATGTCCGTCGATAGCGGTCGAACGGAACGTCCGATCAACTTGAAATTTGGACCATCCACAAGCCTTGATGTGGATTGAAGGTGTATAGTTTTCAGGCAAAATCGTTTGAAAAGTTACAAAGTTACACCATAGTTACTGCAAAATATTTTTCTGAAACAAAATGGCGGCAAAATGTGAGATAGCCAGATTTTTCTACAGATTTTTCCGATCACGAATATGTTAATGTAATGGCGATCTGATAAATATTGGCAAAGTTACACGAAAGTTACTCGAAAATATTTTTCTAAAACGCAGTAACGGCAAAATGTGAGGTGGCTATCTTATAGTAAATTTTTGTCCCGTCACAAATATACTAATGTTAACGCGATCCAATACGTATTAGAGGCAGAAATTACATTTCTATTGCTGTCAATAAGTGTTAGTAACGGTGGCGGACCGTATTGAAAACATGACCACGAAAATTCTTAGCAACGCACATTGCTCTGCATACAACAATGTCGGAAAGTATAATAGCCATGGAAATAAGAACAATTTTTGCAATGCGCATTCTTGAATTGTTGTTAATTGTTGTTCGTATTAGCATTGAAAACTTTTCGCCAGAAAGTTCGTAGATATTGACGCGCTCGCTTATCAACGCGTCAAACAGAGCGTTTTCCTAGTATAATATAACAAATGTCGACCTAGACGCGGAACTTCCGATTTCTGACAGTTAAAATGGCTTGAACATGCTTGAACATCATCTTTCACCTATTTATGCTCATACCCATCTTCACTCATTCGACACTGACGCAGCCTCACACATTATATCACTCACTCATCAGTGTACTATGTATGCTATTTCATCTTTAATTTAGATTATTTTTTTAAGGTTTCAGGACACTATACGTGGATGGAACGTGGTTCCGCTTTCTGCCTCCTTTCAGCACTTGACACATGTACTTGTAGTGTTTATACATTATGTAATGCAATGTACTCTGACGTTGAAAAATAAATAAATAATAATAAAAATAATAATAATAAAAATAATAATAATAATAATAATAATTATAATAATAATAATAATAATAATAATAATAATAATAATAATAATAATAACACCAAAAATCCAAGTAAATATAGACCAATTACATGCTTACCTACTATATACAAAATCTTGACATCGTGCATAACAAATAAAATATATAGTCACTGCGAAGAACACAATATATTAGCTGAAGAACAAAAGGGATGTCGTAAATTGTCGCAAGGGTGTAAGGAACAATTAATTATCGATTCTGTTGTAATGAACCAAGCTTTCAACAAGAAGAGAAACATTCACGTTAGCTATATTGATTACAAGAAAGCGTATGATTCGTCACCACATTCGTGGCTAATACAGATACTGGAAATTTATAAAGTAAACCCATTGATAGTAAACTTTTTGCGGACAGCGATGACGAGTTGGAAAACAACATTAAAGTTAAACGTAGGCAAAGAGCAGACATCCGACGAGGTATTTTTCAAGGTGACTCGTTTAGTGCGTTATGGTTTTGTCTTTCATTAAATCCATTATCTCATATACTAAACAAATCTACACATGGTTTCAAGATAAAGGATGGTAATACGGTTTGCCACACACTTTCACATCTATTCTACATGGACGATCTCAAGCTATATGCTTTAAATGCGACACACATGACGAATCTTCTTAACTCAACGTTAGAATTCAGTAGAGATATATGTATGGATTTTGGAATTGATAAATGTAAGTCACTTCATGTCATCAAAGGAAAGATAACGAAATTAGAAGAGTTTGAAATTGACGAAGACAACCGGATTGGAGTAATGGACGAAGAAGACGTATACAAATATCTAGGATTTGCGCAGGCTAAACGAATTGATCATAAACTGATGAAAAGTAAAACTAATTTCTGCTTACAAGAAACGAATAGGATCCATTTTAAAAACACAACTAAATGGTAAAAACAAGATCAAAGCAATTAACACTTATGCTATACCGGTCCTTACATATTCATTTGGAATTATTAACTGGACACAGACAGAACTTCATGCCCTAGAAATTCTCACCCGCACAACATTCACTAAATACAGAAGTCATCACCCTAAGTCAGCAATAGAACGAGTGACTCTACCTAGAGAAAAAGGAGGAAGAGGCTTGATTGATTTAAACAATTTATATTATAAACAAATTGAAATTCTAAGAAAGTACGTTTATACAAAATGCCCACATTCACAACTTCATAGAGCTATAGTATCGGCAGACAAGTCGCTTTCTCCCCTCAATTTAAATGACGGAAATTTAAACTTGCTTCAAAAACTAAATTCTGACACAGCAAAAGAGATCAGAATATCAGAGAAGACGTTACATAGCAGACATTATAAAGAACTTCTTAAGGATAACGTCGATAGGGTAGCATCGAACAAATGGTTAACGTCCGGGGACATTTTCAGCGAAACAGAGGGATTTATGATCGCTATTCAAGATAAAGTAATCAATACTAACAATTACAAAAAATACATACTGAAAGACGTCACAGTGCAAGATAAATGTAGAAAATGTAATATGAACGGCGAAACAATTGAACATATCGTATCTGGGTGCAAAATGCTTTGTCAAACAGATTATCTTCATAGGCATAACCAAGTTGCAAACATTGTTCATCAAAAATTAGCCATGAAGTATAAACTTATAAACACAACCACTGCATATTACAAATACAAGCCTGAAAAGGTATTAGATAGTAAAGACTACAAATTATATTACGACGGGGCAGTTATAACAGACCAAACCATACATCACAATAGACCGGATATTATATTTATTGACAAGAAGAAACAAGAAACGATTTTAATTGATGTTGCCGTCCCTTTATGCCACAATGTAGAGACAACTTGGCGGGAAAAGATAAACAGATATAAGGAATTGTCTATTGAAATAAAAAGGTTGTGGAAGCAGAATAATGTAACTGTTATACCGTTAATTATATCAGCAAATGGCATTGTTCCACGTAAACTCCATGACAGTATTAAACTAATTGGTCTCCAACCGAACATATACATCGAGATGCAAAAAGCAATTATTTTGAACACGTGTAGGATAGTGCGAAAATTTTTGAACTAAGAAGAATGAAGACTTCAAGAAATTCTCCATCCCGATGGTGGTTTTCGTGGTTTCCACCGTACAAAGAGCGAATGCTGGGATGAGTACAAATCGGCCACGACCGTACATAGCATCCACAATTCGGTATGGAAAAAATAATGTGGACAATGATATATTAAGTAGTATAGCCAAATGTGGGCATTTGAGAAGCAGAAGAAGAAGAAGACGAAGAAGAAGAAGAAGAAGAAGAACAAGAAGAAGAAGTAGAAGAAGATATATTTAGTAGTTCTAAGTAGATTTTAATAAGGTAAACACATGGAAATACTTGACATTTGTGTCCGTACAACATGTTTATGCCGGTTTTGACCGAGTTTGTATGTATTGCAACAATAAAATAATAATAATAATAATAATAATAATAATAATAATAATAATAATAATAATAATAATTATAATAATAATAATAATAATAATAATAATAATAATAATAATAATAATAATAATAATAATAATAATAATAATAATAATAATAATAATAATAATAATAATAATAATAATACTTGACATTTGTGTCCGTACAACATGTTAATGCCGGTTTTGACCGAGTTTGTCTGTATTGCAACAATAAAATAATAATAATAATAATAATAATAATAATAATAATAATAATAATAATAATAATAATAATAATAATAATAATAATAATAATAATAATAATAATAATAATAATAATAATAATAATAATAATTTAAATTAAATTAAAATAAATAAATTAAAATTTTCAACATGGACCCCCGTGTTTCACAGAAGAGCCAAACAATTTGTAAAATAATAATGAAAAAATATATTTTCTACTACGTCTATTTTTTAACGCTATTTGGTTTGCGGTACGCCAGCCGTTTTCTCTACCTTTTTCTCGTTTTTCAGGTCCTCTAATCTTCGACGAAAGAAATCTTCTGATTTGTCTTTAAAAGCTGTAGAATTTGTCTCTTAATGCCTTACAAGAGCGTGTTTCTAAACAAAATTTTAAATTACGAACCTAAATGGAACGATAAATCTTTGTTTGACATTGTAAGGCATTTGTTTTGTTTGGGATGGGATGATTCAAGCACATCGTTTGCACCATCCTTACTTGCGTGTGAGCTATGTATAACTCTTTTATAAGTAGTTAAATACGGTCAGCTTACGAATCCTTTGTGCACGTATTAAATGAATCTATCTACGGCTATCGATCGATCAACTAGCCGGTATTATTGATTCGAGAAATCGACTTACGTGTGTGTTATTTCCATTGAGTCTGCCACGTCAGTCAGGTGTTCAATACAAGACATTCTTCACGACTGAGTGAGGTCATCTATTGTGATAGTTACTCATTTGATGGACGGTTGGGTTCGTCACTGGAGGAATAAATGGAATAGGAGATTGAATTATGTTGTGATTCATGTGTAAGTGGGTAATTCGCACATGTACAAGTGGTGTTGAGTTATGAGTGTTGAGTGTTGAGTGTTGAGGTCTTCCCAAAGCATCGAGGATAATCAAATTCAAATGGATTACGTGTGAGGAAGGCTCAACAGATTATTTTTGTAAAGAATTATATATAAAAAAAAATACTTTTACTTTTTTTAACCGAACAGAGGTAAATAAACAGAATTACAAAGAAGAAGGGAAGAGGCTGAAGACAGACCATTATGAGAACTCTAAATCTTCGTGTAAAGTTGTAAACAACAAACAATACTAAAAATGTAAAATCAAGTTTAGTAGATGATGGTCTTGATTTGTATGCATTTGTATACCTTGAAAAAACATTTGAAAACGAAAGACAATAATTTCAATTATTCCTTGTTGTATTGTTGTATTGTTGTGTGGCTATATTTTCAATTTGTTGCCGATTTTTTCCTTGAGTCATAGTTCAAGTTTAGGATATACCTAGTTATATTTTTTTGTGTTTTTTTTTTTTTTTTTTTTTTTTTATAATGAAATATATTATATAAAGTCGAGGGCCAAACCATTTCAATAACTGACTTTCATTTTTTTTTGCAACGCAATTTTTCTCTCACACATTACTCATCATTTCCATACTCATGTACTTAACAATAGTATAATATACAGATTTAAAATAATTTCATAGTCCCAAAGAATGTTTTATAATTCAGATCAACGGAATTACACAAACGCGTAAATTATGTAAAACAGAGGTAGAATATTCAGATGGAACTGTAAACGTTTTATACAACTCAAAACGTAATTCATAATGACATAGAACTTAATGACAAGACGTCAATTAAACACCACTTACACCACTAAACGGTTCGTTTAAATTTTTACGAGCACATTAACTCTTAACTTATGTGTCATGCCTCGTTGCCATGAGGACTCTTAAGACGGTATTTACACGGATCTTAATAACAAGGCATTGCAACTGGGTTCAACTAGGCGGGGAATTAAAACTAAATTACCGTATTTAGCAAAAATATCTCAAGAATGCTACACTACACTACACTACACTACACTACACTACACTACACTAAACTACACTACACTACACTACACTACACTACACTACACTACACTACACTACACTACACTACACTACACTACACAACACTACACTACACTACACTACACTGCACTACACTACACTACACTACACTACATTACACTACACTACACTACACTACACTACACTACACTACACTACACTACACTACACTACACTACACTACACTACACTACACTACACTACACTACACTACACTACACTGCACTACACTGCACTACACTACACTACACTACACTGCACTACATTACACTACACTACACTACACTACACTACACTACACTACACTACACTACACTACACTACACTACACTACACTACACTACACTACACTACACTACACTACACTACACTACACTACACTACACTACACTACACTACACTACACTACACTACACTACACTACACTACACTACACTGCACTACACTACACTACACTACACTGCACTACATTACACTACACTACACTACATTACACTACACTACACTACACTACACTACACTACACTACACTACACTACACTACACTACACTACACTACACTACACTACACTACACTACACTACACTACACTACACTACACTACACTACACTACACTACACTACACTACACTACACTACACTACACTACACTACACTACACTACACTACACTACACTACACTACACTACACTACACTACACTACACTACACTACACTACACTACACTACACTACACTACACTTAACGTCACTACACTACACTACACAGCATCGAAACATGGAGAATATATATAGCTCCATACGTCACTAAGGTCTTAATAATAGACCGCTTTCAAAATTGATCTAGGACACTTAGAGATAACGACGGCCCTCTATATCGTCAATGACAACAATGCACAAAATTAAAAAATGAACTTTGATTTAACAATTGAAAACTAGTTTTTAATGTTGTACATTGTTGTCATTGAATATCTAGAGGGCCGTGATTAACTCTACCTAATTGGGTCCCAGATCAATTCTGAAAAAGGTCTATTGGACATTCCTTCCCATCTATCCTCACACTCTCTACCTAGCTAAGAGGGACAAGTCGTCCCTGGGCAGGTTACACATGAAATATATTATTATTAAATCATCAAAAGATAATATTTTATCCCTACACATATTTTTCAAATTTTAAACATATGTACCCTTTTTCTTTTTAGGATTTTAACAGTAACACATTAATTACCTGCTACGTTCTAATATTGGGTTTAGTGTATATCATTGACTCTGAGATGATGTTTCAAGGAAGAAAACAACAGGTGTAGATGTAGACAATAACGAACGATATCATAAATGTGAGAAATGTTACCTTAGGTACCTAGAATGCAGGTTAAATGTATAATTACGGGGTTTATTGTTTTATTGTGATGGCTGCAGGCGGCAGAAGTGAGTAGAAGTATTGAATCATGTGGTGGTGGCGGTGAGTTATGGCTGAGTGGCTGAGGGAATCTAGGGAAGATTGCCTGAGGTGGGATGCGATGCGATTCTCCGATACAGGTATATCCATCTGTGTAGGGGGGGGGGGGGGGGGGGGGGTTCGAATCAAGGCTGTTCCACGTCGTGACAACAGATTGATAAATAAAACTGTGCGAGTGAAATATTGACTATTTCAAAAGCGAATATGTTTATTTCGAACAAAGTCGCGTGTCACCAAACTAAACTTCGAGCAAAGTATAATTTCTAATGTATCAAGACTCGACGGGACTCGTCATTTTTTACTATTTTGTATTTGACGTCGTCGTCTATGAACAGATGTATCTAAAATTTTGCATACCGTTATAGTTCATAAGGATTAACAATAAAACCACCAATACGTGTGCATTTACAAAAAAATCGAACACGATAGAAAAAAACAATCACAATTATTACGTTTTATAATACGTTTATATATAGAAATTATTACCATTTGCATGATTGTTTAAATTTTATTTTCCAATTGTGTACTCAAAATGTAGGACAATTATCGAAACTTTAGTTTAAATTTATTCAACTACAACAATGCACAATTTCAGCAAATTCTTCCTGAGGGCCGAAAACACCTCTAAAAGTCGTGTACCAATGGTAGTTTGGTATCTGTCGACAAGAGTAGGCTACGTGCTGGTACCAAGTTTCCACCCCTTCTTCGTCACAGTCATAGATCACCATGTATTAAATTGGCACTAATGGGACCTCGATCCTGTGACAAATCAATCAATAAACGTGATTATAAATAATAAACCCTAACGATGCTTGTAAAGATTATATAAAGAGTATATAAACCAAAACCTGAATAAATAGATGACGGTTTTCCTATACTCTGCAGCAGTTAACCTATATTCAGTATATCCACAAAGATCATAACATAAATCTTATATTAGCAACACAAATCTTCAAATACTTCCACAAGGATTTAAAGCGACATAAAACGGAACTCATAAGCAGAAAATGCCAACTGCCAACACAGGACTGTGGTGATATTCTTAACGTGTCCCATAAAACAAGGGGCAAGGGGGAGACATAACATTAGACCATAAACGAGGGATTGGCCACAAGTTAAATACACACTGAGGTTTGTTTTTATACGACAATGAATAATATTATAGTTGTTCTTTCAGAGTTGGGCGAGACCAGTTTTAAGTTTAATAGTTTATAAACTAACTTTGGTGAATATACAGGTGACGTAATGTGACATTGTTGTAACCTTGAGCGCACTTGTTGTAGGCGTGTTTTTGAGTTTATATCGAGTTCTTTGCTAAAATCACTCATAGGTTGCACGTACGTCACATCTGTGCGCGTGGCGGCCACATTTGTGATCAAACTTTGACGTTGCCATGGAGAAACAATCGAAGGCTGTTGTGGTAGAACACAGAAATCCTTATTCCTTTTCAATTCAGCCTGTTTTTGAGATAAAATTGAAGTGTGCTTTTTTTTGTATTACTTATGTTTACTTTTTACGTTCTAAATTATGCCTATTTATTAAATTTGAATAGTATTAATTGCCAATGATCTAGGATTGGTCCTCATCAATTGTGTCGCAATCATGGCTGCTGTGACGTCACGTGGGAACTATGAAATCTTCAAGTCAATATGTTGTAAGTGCTTCGATTTGTTTGAAACATTTCTCTTCACCCAGTATGAGATGAGTAACTTCATGTGTCCGTAAATACTAGTACATCCCATATCTGGGATTATCTGTATGAAAATGATGTTTGTCTGTACTATTTTGATAATTCCACACCTCCCTCTAAAATCTAGAACAATCAAATAAATAAAAAAAAGCTAGATAGCGCAAAAATAGCAGGAAAAGCTTATAGAATTTAAGGTTTATGTTCGCATCTATAAAGTGACATTTAAAATCAAATTATTTAAATCATGCTGGTCTACATATTAATTAATGAGGGGTGATAATAATAATAATGCCTTTATTTGCAAACAGGATATCAAAATCCCACTAGTGCAAACATAATACAATACAATATTACACTCAGGAGACAGGAGTAAGTAATAATACAACAAACAATTACACAATTACAATAATAAAAAAAAAATACAACAGTTACAATAAAACATAATACATAAGACATAAGACATAAGCAAGTATACCTAAACAACAGCAAGAAAATTACATAGTTAAAAGTCAAAAAAAAAATATATATATATAAAATAAAATAAAAAGTAAAACTTTGACTACAGCGCCTGGATTATTTTATTTTTAAAACAATTGTAACTTTCAAAACAAATGTCGGTGCTCAAATTCTCTGCTAGCTGGTTGTATGTAGATTGATAGGTGAAGATGAAGCATAATTACAAAAACACATACCTTCTGCGGGATTCGAACCCACGTTCCTCAACAGATAGCATAGGTAATAGGTATGCTTAATAAAGGACCTTCACCCCAACTGCATGAACTACCGTGGTCAGTATCGCATTGCAATATCATAAATATTTAGTATTTACCATATACGGGAAAACCACTTTCATATAAATTGAAATGGACTTTAAAACCCCAAATTTGAAATAAAACTCAAACGTTGAACATTATGATCTAACCTTCAACATGCCCTTATTCACTAGGCATAAGTCACTACTTTGAATTGTACACAAACTGAATCAACAGGGTATGAATTATTTGATTTATTTATATATCTATGATTCTGGTGTAAATTTATGTCTCCAAAATCACCGTCATATTAAAAAAATAACTAAGCACATAATAAATGGTATAAATGTCCCCTACGGAAGATCAGTTCTTCCAACTGATTGGCTAGACTATAAATACATCAAATCAAAAATCCATTTTATTCTCATATCTTAAATATGTACACAAGAATAGTAAGTTTATACACAACATAAAATGGTAGCATAGATAAAGGTACATAATTATGTATTCATTATTTAACGAGCTTTTACTGCAATCTTTAACCACAAGTCGCAACGTTCTAACTAACATGTTTTATGTTGAGTATCATCCTTGTAAATGATTGAAAAACGTTAATTCCCCGCTGTTTTCATAGTTACCTCTCCTTCTCCTACTCCTCACAACATCAATGTTGCATGTTAGCGACCCATTCTGCCGCAAAGCATATATCACAGCGAGCCCATGCGCGGTTTCTTACTCATTAGAGATTACCATAGCCCCACGCTGGGCTTGACAGACGGCTGTGTAGGTTCTTAAAATGGTTATTACGTAGCGTTCGAACAAATTGAGTTTCAAACATCCCGCCTAGAAACAGATTATATTATTATATATGTACGTACGTGGAATGAATCGGTATCTCATTTTGTGGGTGGCGGTGAGAATGCTGTATAGGCTGTGTCGGATAAGCTTATACGTTCACGGGAGGGGGCATTTCTATCATGCATTGTGACCAATGGCGAATACAACCCCCTACCCCCCCCCCCCCCCCCCCGAAATCCCAGAGTTGATGATTGTCTAAAGTTGTCCGAACGTAACTAAAATAGCCGTCACCTAAAGCGTTCACCCCTGAGTTATGCGGAACAATAAACAAAGTTACAGTTGAAAGGTTAGCAATATAATACTCGCAGATCTTTGCTTATTTTAAATCGACCTATTTTTTTCGTTCAAATTCGTATTTATATCGTTTCTTCCTAAAAGATAACTCTCATAAAATAATTATGGAATTTTTTTGTACTGAAAGATGGTTTATTTAATTGGATGACCGTTGACAGCTCGATCGTTAGAATGCAGTCAAGTGTCAACTTAAGCAGGATTTGTTGCTATGGAATTGTTTTATTACATGCTATTTTCCATGTGAAGAACAAACTCCATAGCACTGAGCATTCCGCCGATCTTTCACTGCCCCTCTTCGCCGGTGGGTGGTCGGTGGTGGGGGTAAGAGGGGAAGACATTCCGTGTAACTCGGGTGAGCGCTTTAGGTGACGGCTACTTTAGTCTCGCTTATGAAATAGCCATGTTCAATAGTACCGGTACGAACATGATTAACCCTGTTTACATGGCGGACTGAGTCCGGTACTGAGTACGGTCCAGGTAAACACCTAAAAGATGGGACCGAACCGACTGGGTCCGGTCCGCCAAAATAGCTAGACCGTACCGAAAGACCGACTCAGTCCTATCATGTAAACGGGTAGAACGTACTGACTGAAGAACTGGAACTTTGAACGAACGATGTTTGTAGGTGAATAAGATGGAAAATGATTGTAGTTGCCATCAACAAAAATCAAGTAAAATATTTACAACAGCTTGTAACCTTTTGTTCGCCGGAATGCATCTTAAATTAATTTTATATGGCAGAAGAAAAAAGTAGGGTTATGTACGACCAAAACGAACAAGTGTGGCGCGAGACCGAAATCAAGTTTGGGTACACCTTCATATAAACGCAAGCGGCCATGACAGTTCTCAGTCTGGTACTCAGTACGGTCCGCCATGTAAACATAGCTATTGTCTACTTTTCTACTTCTTACCGTCTGCTTGAAACACCTCTATTAGGCATCATTTTATAATAGTAATAATAATAATAATGATAATGATAATAATAATAATAATAATAATGATAATGATAATAATAATAATAATAATGATAATGATAATAATAATAATAATAATAATTTTGTATATAAATAGAAGTTTAATTTTGTAGGCTTACATTTTAGTCCAGGGCCTTGCTTGAGAAACATAGGAACAGTTGACTTTAGTGTTGATTTTGACAGATTGAAGCTGGATCTGGACACGTCAAGGTCTTGTACTTATAATTTGATTCGATAATATTGTAATTAGATATATGTTTTACGGTTGTATGTAAGCACTTTTTATTTGTTTCCAGAATTAAGAAGATTTCGTCTTCAAAATCTGTGAAATTTGAAACTGTCATTCAACTCCAACTCAGCGCCTTGTAATTGCGTGTGTTATTTATTGACGGGGCACGGCCAAGTTGTGAGTGTAAAGAAAAGTGTGACATTAAGTGCTTTGATTTCTTTGAAAAACAATATTAACTTTCTGTGACAAACAACTTAGTTTGACAGGACAATGAACTTTGACATTTAGTAAATAAACAAACAGATTATGGATGCTTCTGATGTATTATCGCAACAGACCACCAAATCTGGAAGAGTGAGGCAGCGTATCAAATGGACAGATAATATGAACATTTGTGTGATGCGCAACTACTATAGAATTACGTTATTAGAAACTAGATTAGTTGGATATCGACAAGAACTGCACCGAGCGTTTACACGTGAATACCCATTAGTAGATGTAACCGAACAAAGAGTAGCAGACCAAAGGAGAATAATTGTAAGTAATGGTATGCTACCATTTAATCTATTGAACGTAATAAGACATGAAGTAGAGGAAGAACTACAAATAGATCAAGAAAATGAAGAGGATTTGGCGAACGAGGAGCACATCATGGAAGCATCAAGAAACGATGACCATCTACGACAAGAATTAATGGAACAAGTAGATCTACCAGAAGGCCAGAACACACAAGAGGTACATCACCAACATCCACCTATTAATAACATTGAACAAGAAGAGAATACAAGAGGGAACACACAAGAAATAGACGAGTTAAAGAACATATTACATTTAGCTTTTGAAAATGCTTTGACAGAATTTGCACATATAGAACCGAACAAGAGACCTAGAATTCCTAAACCTAAACAGTCTAAGCAAATGGACATAGTAATGCACGTAATGAACTCACATATATTGTTAGATTACGCGAAGAAAGAATTGTCGTTTGAGGAAGTGCATGCAGCAATATATTGTGGAGCCGTAGCAGTGGTCAGACAATTAGGATTAAAAATAAAGTTGGTACATTCTCAGAACATAAAAACAAATAAGACTCCAAAATGGGAACGAAGATTAGTCAAACGCATCAACGAGTTAAGGAGAGATATTGGGAGATTAGAACAATTCAGGATGGGTAATAGATCTAAAAAGATATTACAATATTGCCAACACATATTTGAAAGGTTTAAAATCCATACTATACATGAAACACCGAACGAGGCTACAAACGAATATTTGGATACTCTAAAGCAAAAAGTAAGTGCATTAGCCAAAAGACTACGAAGATATAAAGAGTGTAGTGATAGAAAAGAACAAAACGAAATGTTTAAAGAAAAAGAAAAAGAATTCTATCAGCAAATTAACAATAAAGAAGAAATAGTAGGCAATGGTATACCATCGAAGACAGAGATTGAACAGTTTTGGGGTGGGATATGGAGTAACCCATTAATGCACAATCACAATGCAACATGGATTCAAGATGAAATTGAGGCAATGAGTGATATCGAAGAAATGACATTTGATGGCATCAGTGTAAATGATATAAAATCAACGATACTACAAAATACTCATAATTGGAAAGCACCCGGTAACGATAACATTCAAAATTTTTGGTACAAGAAGTTTTCAAACATGCACACCCAGATTGCTAAATGTCTTAATGAATTTATATTAGGAGACAAGGATTTACCAGATTTCTTTACTGAAGGAATAACATTTCTTAAACCAAAAGATAATGACACCAAAAATCCAAGTAAATATAGACCAATTACATGCTTACCTACTATTTACAAAATCTTGACATCGTGCATAACAAATAAAATATATATTCACTGCGAAGAACACAATATATTAGCTGAAGAACAAAAGGGATGTCGTAAATTGTCGCAAGGGTGTAAGGAACAATTAATTATCGATTCTGTTGTAATGAACCAAGCTTTCAACAAGAAGAGAAACATTCACGTTAGCTATATTGATTACAAGAAAGCGTATGATTCGTCACCACATTCGTGGCTAATACAGATACTGGAAATTTATAAAGTAAACCCATTGATAGTAAACTTTTTGCGGACAGCGATGACGAGTTGGAAAACAACATTAAAGTTAAACGTAGGCAAAGAGCAGACATCCGACGAGGTATTTTTCAAGGTGACTCGTTTAGTGCGTTATGGTTTTGTCTTTCATTAAATCCATTATCTCATATACTAAACAAATCTACACATGGTTTCAAGATAAAGGACGGTAATACGGTTTGCCACACACTTTCACATCTATTCTACATGGACGATCTCAAGCTATATGCTTTAAATGCGACACACATGACAAATCTTCTTAACTCAACGTTAGAATTCAGTAGAGATATATGTATGGATTTTGGAATTGATAAATGTAAGTCACTTCATGTCATCAAAGGAAAGATTACGAAATTAGAAGAGTTTGAAATTGACGAAGACAACCGGATTGGAGTAATGGACGAAGAAGATGTATACAAATATCTAGGATTTGCGCAGGCTAAACGAATTGATCATAAACTGATGAAAAGTAAACTAATTTCTGCATACAAGAAACGAATAGGATCCATTTTAAAAACACAATTGAATGGTAAAAACAAGATCAAAGCAATTAACACTTATGCTATACCGGTACTAACATATTCATTTGGAATTATTAACTGGACCCAGACAGAACTTCATGCCCTAGAAATTCTCACCCGCACAACATTCACCAAATACAGAAGTCATCACCCTAAGTCAGCAATAGAACGAGTGACTCTACCTAGAGAAAAAGGGGGGAGAGGCTTGATTGATTTAAACAATTTATATTATAAACAAATTGAAATTCTGAGAAAGTACTTTTATACAAAATGCCCACATTCACAACTTCATAGAGCTATAGTATCGGCAGACAAGTCGCTTTCTCCCCTCAATTTAAATGACGGAAATTTAAACTTGCTTCAAAAACTAAATTCTGACACAGCAAAAGAGATCAGAATATCAGAAAAGGCGTTACATAGCAGACATTATAAAGAACTTCTTAAGGATAGCGTCGATAGGGTAGCATCGAACAAATGGTTAACGTCCGGGGACATTTTCAGCGAAACAGAGGGATTTATGATCGCTATTCAAGATAAAGTAATCAAGACTAACAATTACAAAAAATACATACTGAAAGACGTCACAGTGGAAGATAAATGTAGAAAATGTAATTTGAACGGCGAAACAATTGAACATATCGTATCTGGGTGCAAAATGCTTTGTCAAACAGATTATCTTCATAGGCATAACCAAGTTGCAAACATTGTACATCAAAAATTAGCCATGAAGTATAAACTTATAAACACAACCACTGCGTATTACAAATACAAGCCTGAAAAGGTATTAGATACTAAAGACTACAAATTATATTACGACCGGGCAGTTATTACAGACCAAACCATACATCACAATAGACCGGATATTATATTTATTGACAAGAAGAAACAAGAAACGATTTTAATTGATGTTGCCGTCCCTTTATGCCACAATGTAGAGACAACTTGGCGGGAAAAGATAAACAGATATAAGGAATTATCTATTGAAATAAAAAGGTTGTGGAAGCAGAATAATGTAACTGTTATACCGTTAATTATATCAGCAAATGGCATTGTTCCACGTAAACTCCATGACAGTGTTAAACTAATTGGTCTCCAACCGAACATATACATCGAGATGCAAAAAGCAATTATTTTGAACACGTGTAGGATAGTGCGAAAATTTTTGAACTAAGAAGAATGAAGACTTCAAGAAGTTCTCCATCCCGATGGTGGTTTTCGTGGTTTCCACCGTACAAAGAGCGAATGCTGGGATGAGTACAAATCGGCCACGACCGTACATAGCATCCACAGTTCCGTTTGGAAAAAAATAATGTGGACAATGATATATTAAGTAGTATAGCCAAATGTGGGCATTTGAGAAGCAGAAGAAGAAGAAGAAGAAGAAGAAGAAGAAGAAGAAGAAGAAGAAGAAGAAGAAGAAGAAGAAGAAGAAGATATATTAAGTAGTAGTTCTAAGTAGATTTTAATAAGGTAAACACATGGAAATACTTGACATTTGTGTCCGTACAACATGTTTATGCCGGTTTTGACCGAGTTTGTATGTATTGCAACAATAAAATAATAATAATAATAATAATAATAATAATAATAATAATAATAATAACAATAATAATAATGTGCTCTCTATCGACAACTGCCAGCTTACAGGACCCAGCCTATAGCCTCCATGTGGCGGGTAAAGCAACGGACTACATTACCGACGGGTGGTGACGTCGAAGATTAGCATCATTGAGCGATCCTTCATGTTCTAAGTTATTCAAACGCTTTCAATTACACTGCCTACGTTATTGATGGGACGTCTTGTGTGTGTGCACAGTAGTTTATTTATATATGATGACATTCAAATGTTTTCATCTATCTAAACAACGACAAACAAACACAATTCTTCATCAACGATTGAACTTATAAATTGTGTTTTCGATTCCTGCATACAAATGTATAAATGTCTTCAGTACGCTCTCGAAACGGCGTTAGATCTGTGCTTTGTGCTAACCGACGTTTCATATGAGCTACGTCGGACATACATACATATTAATTATCATATATGTATATTATTTATATATTTATTTGCACTTGTTTATGCTTTCAATCTGTCGATTGGATTTCTACCGGTATTTTCTCTTTTACAAATTTTTTACAACACAATCTTGAACTATGTGCATACATTCCGATCAACTAGTTTTTCCTTTACTATAGGCAAATGACCAATACATTCAGGTAAAGAAGATTTCTGTTCTACCCAATGGTTTTACCCTTGATTTTAAATCGGCCTACGTAGTTATCACTTGCTATTGGCTGATTGCTGTGGCGGACCGCGTGGAAAACACTCAGTCAGCCAATAGCAAGTGGTAACTAGGTATAGATATCACTTAAAGTGAGTAATGTCACCGAATCACAACTTTCAGGCTGTACATAACCATGGATCTCGAATTGTCAATCAACCATTCTTCCCACAGACAACTAATAAGCTATAACTCACTGCCTTGTGGATATAATATAGAACCATGATACTCGCCTTTCGCTGCACCGCCCTCTGAACTAGAACCTAAATGCCAACCAATCATTACCCGCACAAGGCTACTCGCTTTTATATCTTATTGCACTAATTTTTTTAGCACTATTTTTCCACAATGTCCAATCCGCAATCCTTTTGATGAGTAAGCATAGAACATTCGACGACACGGCCAAAGAAGTATCATTCAACATGACGCAATGGAATGGTTCAATTATTTTAATATGCACTCTTTTTACTGCGGTGTCATTATGATTAATTAATATCAGAACGAAATGAACGAATGCCATTGAGTTGAGGAGGGCTTGCGGCTGAGCACGTGAGGAAGGACTTCAAGGGCATGTCCTACTGTTGAGTCTTCGTGGAGCCATCGAGGAATGGGGCCCGTAGACAGTAGTAATAAGGGAGATCGATAAATAAAAATACCATTGTATTTAAAGTCTCATATTGACTGACCCCAGATTATTATCTATAGGTATTGTATTATATTTTCGCCATCTTTCAACTCCGGCCGCCATTGCAACCGTACTTGAACGCACAGCCTTCTCGAATATTGGCCCCTCAAAATAGACTAGACGCATTCTGGTGGCAAGAAAATAAACTACTATAAGGATGAGTTTATCTGTCAATTGTTCATTGTTGCTTTATTGTTAAATCATCAATGGCGCAGATAAGGGTGTTGCTTAGCAGCGCTATCTATGTGTTAGTTTGAGTCTCCAATAATTCGTAATTTCAATGATTTTGCCGGGTTACATTGAGGCACAGCCTTCTTGAACGTCGGTTAAATCCGAGGTTCTATCGCGGATTGACCCGTCGAGAAGGCTGTGCATTGAGGAAGTAGTATGGTCGTAATGGCGGACGCCCAAGATGTCAGCGCCTGAAATTGCCTATTGGATCATCAAAGATTCAAAGATCTACTTTTTTTTTACAATTGCGCAAAATTAGAACAAATATTACAATTCTGTCTTATAATTCTTAAGTAGTTTTCTAGAAAAATGAACATCTTCTGCACAAACAGTTTTTCAGGGCTGGCTCATTCCATTCGTTTAAAGTCCTACCTAATATACCCGTTTACCAACATCTGTTCTTCCAAACTTGGTCATACAGGGCGTCTCAACGAAATCAATAGATTCCTGGCACGTTCGTTCACATATTCGTAAAGACGGTCTTCCGCTGACAGTAGAGTGAGTAGAGTGCATACGCCTCATTAGTCACGCCCGCTGTGTTTGGAGTTTCCAGGTATCGAGCCCAAGGTAGTTTCAAATAGATGTAGGAGAAGTCGAAAATTAAGCTGGTACCATTGAACTGGCTATTTGATAAGCATGAGAAAGATATAGGGGTAAATTTACATAGGGGTAGATTTTTTACGGGTAAATTTAAAAAGTGACCTGCAGTATATGCAGCCGCACGCATCGTAGCGACACCGGCTATTTTGAAAGGCAGGGAAAGAATAGTATTGTTGGTCGGGAACAAGATTGTAAAACGATTTACAGGGCAATGAAGGCATATTTTAACAAAGAGTCCGCGATGAGACCTCTTCTGCAATAAAAGTTTTAAAATGGAAACGTGGATCGGGTCCTGTGGGGTGTTATCATAACATGTCAGTTTCCAAAAATACATCCAATAAAACCTTCAATTATTACCCATTCATCCTTTATTCTATTGAAACAAGCCGGTGTCGCTACGATGCGTGCGGCTGCTTATGTGCGGTCGTCTCCAAAGTCAGTAGTCACCGCTTACATATGTATACACCAGTATCCGAACCGGGATTCGAGCCCTAGACCTTCTGCATTGGAAGAAGGAATAATACCCATACGTAATTAATATAATAAAAAGTTGTCCAGGTGATAACGCCCATAATCTATGGATGTTCATATCGACTATTCTACTATTATTGTATTGATGTACAAATTGTACATACATTATTGATAACAAATCGGCCAAACCCGCAATGTTTAAATGTTGTAATGTAAGAACATAAACATGTCTATATAAGTGTATCTTATTTATTGAATAAACCATATTTAATTAAATTTGAGTTTAAACACATGCAAGTACTTGATATTTCTGACCGTACATCATGTTAATACCGGTACTGACTAACTGACTTGTATGTATATTAGAACAATAGCAAAATAATATTTACAATTTCATTACTCAATTCTACAATTTCCATTATCCTGTGGTACTACTACTAGGGCCGTATTAAGACATTTGGCGCCGATGGGCTAAAAAGTAGATACGCCCCCCCCCCCCCCCCCCCATAAATCACGCTAAAAATACATATGCATGCATGCATTTTAGGTAAAAAAAAAAGTAGGCAACTAATACATTGCAACTCACCAAATTGTATCATTTCACCGGCCCTAGGCTTGCCCGTTCAAAAGTTAGGAGTTACGCCTCGGCCCTCAGCGCATTTCAGCGCCGATGGGGGGGGGGGGGGGGGGGGGGCTAAAATGTCTGCGCCTTAGGCTCCAGCCTATGCCTTAATATAGTTGTCCCAAGACTACCTCACACATGCTTTCGTCACAGGCGACTGGTTCGTAGCCAATCAGCGATCGGTATTAGCGCTGGTGTGCCTCGGGCGGTTCGCCGGTTGGCTACGACTGCCCCGGATGTGACGAAAGCAGGTGTAAACTAATCTTGGGACAACTATACAGCCCTGATTACTACAAACTTCTTACCTCGGACAGACTCTACTGTCTCTAACGCATCCAACGCGTAGTTCTCAACTTTCACAGACTTTTTCGTTTCAGTCAAACTTTTAACAAAATCCCTCGCCGACTTTTTCTTCCCACCTATCAGACTACGCCACGTAATGTTTTCAAAGTTGTATTCAGTTACAGTTACAGTTCCAGTTGTCAACGCAAACAGAGTTTGTCAGAGTTGTATATATATATACGGTGGCTGGATCAGCTCCTGTCTTTACTAGACCACTCGGGTTTGTGCCTGGGTTAGAACTAAGGAGCTACAGCCCCTCACATATCAAGGAACACACCGGCACAAGATAGTTGTTTGTATTGTATTGTATTGTATTGTATTGTATTGTATTGTATTGTATTGTATTGTATTGTATTGTAAGATACAACAGTCAGAGTTGTATATACGGTGGTTGGATTCAGCGCTTAGACCACTCGGGTTTGTGCCTGGGTTAGAACTAAGGAAATACAGCCCCTCACATATCAAGGAACATACCGGCACTAGACAGTTGTTTGTTGGTATTTTATTTCTCTATGTACTCCTTTCTTTCTGCAAATCACTCTTATTTCTTGTAGTACAGACAGCTCTAAACCGAACTGGCATTCACGCTTGTGCACTTCTATAGCTCATAACTGTCTATTATACTCGTGGCGCAAAAGTGGCGTCAGCTAAATGTTTAAATCAGTGATTATTATCAACAACCATGTCTTAAACCTTAAACCTTAAATCGTATGTCTTAAAAATCTGTGTGGACCAGCCTTAAGTAAAATTTGATGTATTTGGCTTTCGGAAATAGTGTGAATCACTAAATGGGCATTTTTAATTGTAAAATCTATCTATGTACAAGTTATCTTAAATGTTGCATAGTTGTAGTTGAAATATACACTATAAGCTTTCGACTTGCAATACTTGAACTTTAAAAATAACGAAAATGCTGTTTTTTGGGGGGGGGCTTTTTACAAATTCGTAAAACGTTTATTTTTTCTCTTTGGCGTGTTTTTTAACTGTCATTTTAAATACACACGCATTGGTGTCTTATACATCCTTAGGATCTAGAAACCGTGCAACATTTAAATGTTTTACATTTTAGATGCTTGTGTTCACAGACGTCAAACACCAAGTATCCTAATGGCGGCAATGTCCAGTCTCGCGATACGAGAGACGAGTCTCGTAAAGAGCATTGCACTCGGCCTCGCCCGCCCGGTTGAAAGCGAGACCGTTGAAAACCGTCACTAATCGGAAATGAATACAGATTTGATTCGCGGCTACCGACGGTGGCGGTGGCGGTGGCGGTCAGCTCAACTATGTCCCGACTCCCCCCCCCCCCCCCCGTACAGTCTCGTTAGACAAGAAAGGCACCGACAATAATAGGGTTTTAATCATATCTCAATATTGTTACATTACATCCAAACTGAAAAAGTAACTAAATGTGGGTTCGTAAAAACTAAATATTGCGTTGGTCTTCAAAAATTGACTTTGTATTCAAGTAGATTTAAAATAATAACTACCCTACACTAACTATGACAAGTTTTTTTTAAAAATAATATTCAGGTCTTTCGAGGTTATCACTTTTTCGATGTCGTGAGCATTATTGAAATTTAAAAAAAATTATATTTTCGCGCGGTTTTAATATTGGCGGTAATTTTTCTGTTAAAGCCGATGGATACTCTTGGTATGTTTTTTGTAAATAATGTACTTTATTTGTAGTTTTTAAACAAAAAAATACAGAATGGGGAAAGAAATACCTGGGGAAAAATACCCTAAACTTTCAACACTATAGTAAACAAGAATAAAGGTAAATTTGCTCTTTTGCACAAACAGGCTGATTAAGCAGGAAAAATTATTTAAAAAAAAACCTGCTGCACAACAAGACGTGAAAATAATTATGGAACTTAAATAATACAAACAAAAGTGTTATGTAATTGCAAAACATAGTTACAGATTTCTCAACTAAGGAACCGAGTGAGGCTGCCGCTTTGTTTATTTGTTTATTTTGTGTAATATAGACCCGTTACCCCATGATGGTCGGGGTGTATTACACGTCATTAACTTAACAAGTACATATTTCATTAAATCTACACTCTACAGTAATGCACACAAATTTACATGATTATCACACACACACAGTATCACCAAATGCAATGCAAAATTCAGCATAAAGCAGGCTGTATGAAGCAAATCCCCTCTTAAAATCTGAAAATCAGTGAAAAGCATGTTCAGTTACCTGACAAAAATGTCACGCTATTTTTCTCTCTCTGTATTTGTTTGGCAGGGAGTTAAAAAATACGTAATGTTAATGATATCGCAGACTACATGGAAAACCTGAGAATGCTGTACCCTGTGGTGGCTCCGTAAGCATTACAGACTGAATGCTAAATATTTCTAATATTTATCAGATGGAAAGTTATTTAAATTAATACACCCAATTAATTAGTAGCCAAAATTTCAACCATAAGTAGGAAATAAGAATTATTTAGCATGCAGTTTTTACTTTTTAGTACAGAGTATTTATACAATTTACAATTAATCAACAATAAAACACATACAAAATATCAATTAAGATAACACAACAATAAAACAAAGTGCTGAAGAAAATAGAATATTGATAATACAAACAACTAAAAAATTAAGTTATCTATTAATAGATAGAGCTATGTAAGAAAAAATTGAAAAATTACCTACATTTGAAATATAACATAATTGAATAGCTCAAGTCAATAACTGACCAAGTCACAAATTCCACATTTGGAGAAAACTAAAAAAAACCACACTGTGCTGCCAATTTATGGACTAAATGTTTGATTTTTTTAAAACATATACCTCTTGGTGTACCCAACACCATGACATTGCTGTTTATTTTCTGGTAGGCTTACTTTTTTTTATTTTTGAATTTTAGTTTTTTGTACTTGGTCAGTTATTGACTTGAGGTTCTCACTTGGGCATTTCTTGGGTTAACTTCTTGAAAATTGTAATTTTTTTGTTAATCAATATTGTGGTTGCATGATAGCTATCTGCATCTAACTAAAAAATTACCCCCCCCCCCCCTCCCCCCCGATTCATGAGGATGAATCGAAAGACAACAAAATATTTGTTAATGCTTTTGAAAATATAATTTGTTCATATTTAATGTGATAATATATCGTATTTAGTAGCCATAGGATCAGGGATTAATATTTAAATTAGTTCACAAACCAAGCTCATTAGAATGTGATTTAGTTTATTACATACGTGCAGTATCTGCTATTTGTAAGTTGCACTTAAAATGAAGAAAACAGGCTACATAGACAAATAAAATACTATCATTACTAGCCTCGGTTTGTAAGTAAACATTTGTAGCTACAGTATTACATTGTTGAATAAAAAACAATAGTAAGGCAAGAACGACTAGGCCTACATTCATCAGTTTAAAGATCATCATTCTGCAGGCTCCTCAGCTGTAGAATTTACAGCATTGTAGAATTCTATTTCATTAGGATTGAGATATTTATACAGTTTTTTAATATCTCTAGAATCTGAGTCAGAATCTGACGAATCACTCATTGTTAACAGCAAGTTGCAGACACAGGTGACAGCTAAATGATTTTAACACGGATACCATCCACGTAGCAAGAAACATTGACAACAGTCCGGGTATTCAGTCACGATCGCCAACCTCAAGGCAAGAAATGACCAAGTGACATGTACTTGGTCTGTTATTGACTTGAGAGAGATTTTTAAGGCCTTGTAAAATATGGGCTGGGTCTTACACTTGGGTGTTTCTTGCATTAATATGATGCGCCTATGGATGTACAATAACTTGGCGGGCTTAACTCAGTTTGTCAAAAAATGTCACTTAGGCACTTATGACTTGAGCTATTCAATTATAAGAATGAATATAAAAATAAATTATTACAATAAAAATAAGAATTACAATATTAATCCGCACTAGCTGTATATCATCATTCACCAGCGACAGCTCTGCCCATTAATATAATGAATGACTCAAAAATGAATGAAGAATGACTCTTTTAATGTATATACGTTAATTTCATCACCACTATACAAGAATAATAATAGTAACCTTGAAAATGCCAAACGTTTAAAATATAAAACACAATAAGACAAGTCTAAGAACAATTAAAACAGGACACATAAATTACTCCACGTAGTTCAGCTTTGTACTCAATCAACTAATTGTTTCTGAAGTGCGGCAAAAGAAAACCATAAAGCATTCAACAGGTCCGTATAGCGCCGGGGGCGCTACAACAAGTGAACACGGGAAAAACAAGAACTAGAATATAATTAGAAACATACCAGCTGGAAGGATGGGTCTGTTAACACCTTGAGTGGGGAGGGGAAGGGGGAGGAAATGAAATGAGGGGAAATTGAAAAATGAAATGACTTAATCAGTGCCCAGAATCAAAACGGAAACAAAACGACAACAGTGGTGTAATACAAAAGAAGACCAATTGAGTGTACGTACATTATAGTCAGTCACCTCCTCAATTTGATGCGTCTCCAAGTATACGTGCGGCAAGTTCTCGCCCAATCGTCTTTTTTATTCATTCTACGTAGACCGCGACTAAACGCAATTCAAAGAACTTGGAAGGAAAAAATAGAACGACTCGGTCCATTGTTGTGATGTTTTTTTTTTTTTTTTTTAGTGTGTTGATTGTCATACGATTATGTTTTGAGCGGCGAGATGGGTGGTATTTCTCCTAACAGGATGTGCAATGGTTGTGCGTATGTGTAAGAAGGTCTATCGAGAAGAGTGTTGCCGTGAAAAGAGTGACATTTTGTGTGACGAAAAGTAGCTTAGAATAGAAAAAATTGGGGGACGGTTTGAGTGCAGGTAACAGCGTCACATTTCAATGTTCTTCGTTGCTGGCATCAGAAAAACTTTGCTTTTAATTAAATCTGAGGGGAATTGTGGTTTTTATACTATTAATTAATGCTTAATTGTCTAATGTGTAGGTAGACATGAAGAGATTGAAAGAGAGGGGAAAAGTAGACAGCTGTTCGATTGAAACTAACAGGCTTACTAGGATTGATAATTCCATAAAGCCAACGGTTTAGCCGCGGTCGCTTAGCCGGTTCCCACACGAACACCAAAGTTAAGCAACTTCGGGCTAGGTCAAGAGGTGGATGGGTGACCAGTCTCCTCTGAAACACTAGTTACCGTTGGTAAGAGCAGATTGGAGGGTCCGAAAGCTTGTGTAACGGCTTCGTTCTTCTCGTCAACTGCTCGGCAGTCCAGGTTAGTGGAGGAACCTATATGACTGGTCAAAGTTACACCGTCCTTTCGGATGAGACGTAAAGCTGCAGGTCCCCTTGGTACTTTTCGACAGTAGTAGGCTACGTGCCGGTACAAGGCTTCCCCTCCTCCCTTCTTCATCATCATGCATCGTTGTCAATCATCCATTGTTATACTGGTCACTGTTAAGTGGCATCAAGTGCTGTATGGGACCAATTCATAATTAAATTTAAAAAAAAAAGAATGAGAAACGCTGACCTGTGATAAGGGCGGAATGCACAGTCGATAGAGTTAAGTATGTGATTTGTTAATGGTTGCTATGGAGTTTGTCCTTCTTATGGAAAATATCATCTAATAACACAATACCATAGAAACAAATCCTGATCTTAACTTGACACTTGACTGTGCATATCGCCCTAAATCAGAAAATACGTGTAATATAGGACATCTTGTTTGATTGTATCCAAACTACATACAAAACATGTTTGATTTGACTTTTGCTGTTAAAAGCAAATTATTACATTTCTATTATTTTAAAATTTCTATCGAGTCCTTGGGTATAACCTGTGGTATAACCATACAATCCAATATATTGCATAAATGATCGACAAAATACTTGTGTCAATCATTCGTGATAAATTTAACAGAGTAGATAGGTTTAAATAAGTGATACATGATTCATTTCCCAACTTCTGATTTTTTTTGTGACATACAAAAGAAACCATACAATGCAAATGAATTACTCAACAACTGAATACAACATAACCATTTACACCTTGACCACTTCCACTATATTTAAAATTCCCAACCAAAAACAAAACTTTTAAAAATTTATTCGCCGCAAAGACAAAGGATTTCTTATAATTATTCAATTTCCAGCCCCGAATTTCCCACCCACAACAATTAACCCACACTATATCACGTCACGTACAAACTTCCTCTTTAAACTTTAAAACACCGCCAAACACAATTGAAATCTACAATTTTTACGCGCAGCTCTTTCTTTCACTCATTGTTCACTGCCAAGAATCACGATTCGTAACTCTATGATTCCAAGAAGTTAAGGAAACGATAATCGTGTGATTCATCTATAAACATTATAGTGATAAGGGTTGACCAGTTGATAACACGTTACCGCACATTCAGTGATGGATTCCTCGCCCATACAACTGTCTTTACAGAGTTGTAATTAATCCATCTGTTAATGTTGGTATAATTGTAGACGCCCGATGTTAATTGCTAGCTTGAAAAGGTTGGTATACCTGAGGCGAATATCATAAGTTACCGCGAGTGGGCCAACATTCCAGTGAAATGGAATATATGACGTTTGTTGGTGGGTGAAAACGTGTGTTTAGTGCCGTTTTTTTGTTTTAGGTTATCAATCAATGTATCGGTATGATGAACCGTCTTTATGATCCCGACCTTTTTAAAAACTCCATTCACCATTCACATGAGACAAGACACAAACTGCTTCTACAATACCCTACCCATATCACTAAACAATTTGAAAAACACCTCTATAGCATGGCAAGAAAAATCTTTAACAAGTTACCCCCAGATTTACAAAAGGTGGATAAGTTGGCTATTTTTAAAAGCAAAACAAAAAAATATCTTCTCGACAGTCCTATGTATCACCTAGATGAGTATATTAAAACCTAGAGACAATTTATGAACATAATATGTAGTTTGTCAACAAAATTAGTTTCATCATGTCATTTTTATTATTTCACATATAACTATGTAACTGTGATAAAATTTTACCAATTGTTTTTTGTTTATTTATTTTTTTTTGTTCTTAACTTGAATTGTATTAGTTATGTATTATTGTATGTATTGTCTGTATTGTATTGTGTATTGTATTAGTAATCTGACAAAGCCCAAGTCTATGTAAATTGATAATGGTGAATAAAATGATTTGATTTGATTCAATTTTATTTGATCTTTCCTTGTTCGTGTTAGAGGTTTTATTTCTACATATCAGTATGACGCATATCGTGGTATGGTAAGTATTCACGTGACGTCACATAGGCCATAACGGAGGGAAAAATGTATGTTACATATGTGATGTCCATGGGATATTGTATGACAGGTGCGCTGTAAAGGCTGGTCCACACAGATTTTTAAGACAAAACATAAGGTTTTAAAACGTTGTTTTTAGAGCTCTGGTTCACATAGTTTCGTTTCGTTCAAGAAAGGCCTAGTAAAGTGAAGTCCTTTGTAGCATTTTATCCTCAGTTAAAACATCATTGTGATACAATACAAATTAACTGAAATTCGTGTTATCTATAATTAATTATATAATAGCCTTGTTTACAACAATTCCTGCACATCTTACAATTAATTCGTATTATTAAACTAGATGGTCCATTTACTTGAGATTTTAGTAACTTGTTTTAAGATTTAAGCGTAAAGTTGGACATTGCCCAACTTTATGACTATGAATAACGCATAAAAACAACGTCTTAAAACTAAAACTGTGTGTGAACGCCAGTACGTGTTTCCTATGATACAACTTTACGACTACGTGTTACACCTTAAATCTAATGTCTTAAAAATCTGTGTGCCAGCCTTAAGTGGTAACGGTTAGGTTCTTTTGCCCGGGTTTCCAGGAATACTCTGCCAGTCGTAAGAGGTGTCTGAAAGGCCGACTTTGGAGACCTATATAGCTGTCGAGTAGAAAGAGACGTCCATGCGCTGACCAACTAATTTACTTATTTATTTATTTATTTATTTATTTATTTAAAATGTCTATCCTATTCAGTTATAAAAACTGATTTACAAAGGAGGACCTTAAATAAAACTAAGCTATGCAAACAATGAATAGTAATGAAATCATAAATAACAATAACAGCAAAAACAAAACAAACTACTGAACTATATAAAATATAATTAAGAACAAGAAAAAATAATTGATAAATGAAATAAAATCAAATAAACTAAATATTATACTCCAATTTTTATGGCCGCTGTGCTGGAATGGAACTGGAACTGCAATACCTCAAGTAAGGGAATATGGCCGCCAACAATGCCCAATGGGCAGTGCTGCTCCCATTTCTATCCGATTTGACATATGTTTAGCATATTTAAGAACTTTTTATGCAAGTGACATAATAATTAACAAGGAAGAAAAATAGGATGGAATGGCACAGTGGTAATTTCTATATTTATCAAATCATTATTATTTGTGTCATATCCTACGCGCACAAAAAAGATGATTAGCAGCGTTTGGGTTTCACTCAAAAACAAATAAAATATTTGCGCTCATTTCCAAAGCTTTAAATTGTACTTAATTTTTAATCAACAACGGTGTTATAATCATATTGCGTCATCGGCATCATCATCGTCATCATCGTCGTCGTTATCGTCATCGTCATCGTCATCGTCATCGTCATCGTCATCGTCATCGTCATCGTCATCGTCATCGTCATCGTCATTGTCATCGTCATCGCCACTGTGGACTTATTCTGTCCCAGAAAGTGAAGACCATATTATTTACAGCACTTCTTTTCGGATGCGTGTGTACATTTTCTCACATTCTGCAAACATTCCACTTTGTACAAACAACTCTGTTTTAGACAATTTCAAGTGAATCCCTTGACTGTAGACGCTACAAACAGAAGATCTTATTAACATGCAATGTCTGTGTATACTTTCTATTACATCGGGATACACGAGCATAAAGAAGCCATTCATAGACACAAGGAAGGAAGGAATGGAAAACATTTCAAACTAAATGCATTCATTGTGCTTTTAAAACACCATCCAGATGACTTTTAATTCATTACAGACGAAAGGAACCCCCACATCTTCTAACCAACTACACATTTTTTGTTACATGGTCAGTATACTGCAGACTGCACTAAAGCTATCAGCACACACACACACTAAAACCACATGGGTTGAATTAATATATACGTTACATTCAAGTCAAAGATAGAATAATATACGATCGATCGCCCTTAGCTGAATAGAGTTTGATTGTTTTGACAGGCACAAATTTACCAATTAAAACTAGATCGTCTTGGATAGGTTCGGCCAGGGGTATAACCATTGTAATCAGGACCGAGCTGGCTTATGACAAGTGTTTAGATATAGACAGATTGATCTTCATTAGTGATCGAAGAAACTTGATTGCATTGTTTCAATTATCGTTAAATTAAGGCTGTATGTCCACCTTTCTGTTGGTTACAACTTACAACTGCTTTTAACTGATTTAAATTGTCAAAAAGTAAAAGAAAATATGTCCTTTCTAGAAAAGTTAGTGTTCCCTCTTGACAATTTTTCTTTGTTCCAATAAATTAATACTTCCTGTTTTTATTACGTGGATTTGTTGCAACACATTTTTTACAATTAAATAAGATTAGAGAAAAGAATATATTTATTGGAAGAAGGAAAAATATATTGATAAGAACGAATATTAAATTCTGTAGCGGATGACATGGTTTACTAGGTGACCATTTACAAGCTTTTTACAGAAGTTTTAACAGACAAATATCGGGGTTTCGCAGGTTAGGTGGCCATATAACATTAACTTAGCTTGTAATTGTATTTTATAAGAATATAAAGACACAATTAACTCCGACTAGAAATTAAAACCAGGTTGCCGTCGTTTTCATCCTAATAGTTATTACAATTAACTATTTAATAACTATTCAACTTAGCTGTATCCGATATTCTCTCATAACATTATTTTGCTCTCGACAGAAAGCCCTGAAACTTCTTAGAACAGTTCATAAGTTACCCTTCATAATAGCGCAGAAAGAGAAGTGGAGGGTGAGGGGGGGGGGGTCATATGCTAAACAGTGAGATATTTGATTTCAAAATGTTCAGATTTTTTCATAAAATAGTTTCTCAACATTTTCACAACTTGAACCAATTTTATAGCCCTCCTTTTTAAATTAGTTTAAAAACTATATGTCGACTTTAAGTCAATCCCACCGAATCAACAACAAAATACTAACATGCTTATACGTCCCAACTCACCACCTTCGTCAAACTACGATTTAGTAAGCTTGGTTTGGTAAACATGGTTTCAACAAACATTACATTAATAAAAGTGCATGACAGTCGCCATGTTTGTTTGTACAGAACCTCCACTTACCCGCTTATCGGAGTAAAAAAAAAAAAAATGTGAAACCGGCCCTTAGTAATAAAGAGACAAACAATTTACCATCAACCGCATATACAGATATAAATATACTAATAAGTAAGCACAGTAATTCGATTAAAGTAACGAAGTAAAATCAAAAAAGTAATACTATGTTGAGTTTAAAAAGCGTGTTCACGTATTATTAAATCAAAAATATACATTAATTGTATTTATATTATCACATTCGATTACAAGAACTATTATTCAGTGGGGGACAATATAACATTTAAAACAATTACGTGCTTCGTTGATAATATGATGGTTACAAAGTCACCGTTTCCGTATTTATCAGTATCATACAAATAGATTTAAATCAGTTTCCGATTAAAATAACTTTTATTCAGTGGAGGACAAATATACAATTTAAAACAATTATGTGCTTCGTTGATAATATGACGGTTACAAAGTCACCGTTTACGCATTTATCAGTATCATACAAATAGATTTAAATCAATTTCCGATTAAAATAACTATTATTCAGTGGAGGACAATACACCATCTAAAACAATTACGTGCTTCGTTGATAATATGAAGGATACAAAGTCACCGTTTCCGTATTTATCAGTATCATACAAATAGATTTAAATCAATTTCCGATTAAAATAACTTTTATACTACGTGCTTCGTTGATAATATGAAGGATACAAAGTCACCGTTTACGCATTTATCAGTATCACACAAACATATTTAAATCAATTTCTGAAGTTTTAAAAACCCCAGTCCAAATGAATTCGTCTCTTTTTGAATGGGAATGTAGATATTATTTATATCTTCTTCTACGAGCCGACATGTCTGGTGGACTTTGTCCCAGATGTTATCGCCAGCAGGAAGTGTGGGTCACTACATTTCTATCGATCAACTGACTGGAGGATTTAACAGACATGACTAATCACCACATTAATTATGAGTTATTAAAATAGATAAAAAACCTCTCACTCTGCACTGTTTAGTTGCATACATGCATGATTTAATGGAGGGCGTACAGTTTTTAACTAGCTTCATTTTAGTATAAACGTAATTAATTGACCAGATTAATTAGCGTAAAATGTGTTTTGATTCACAATAGATTCTCGTTGTGTGAATAAGAGAAATTAACAAGTCTAATCAACCCTGACAGGAAATTGAACCCATTTTCCCTATAAATGTCGGGAGCCTTTGTACAGTAGGCCTACCAACTGTAGGACAAAATTAGTTTTTTGTTGATATTTGATAATGATACAAGATATTGAACAAGTGATTCATAGTGATTCATAGCGATATTGAACAAGTGATTCATAGTGATATTGAACAAGTGATTCATAGTCATTCATAGCGATATTGAACAAGTGATTCATAGCGATATTGAACAGGTGATTCATAGCGATATTGAACAAGTGATTCATAGTGATTAATAGCGATATTGAACAAGTGATTCATAGTGATTCATAGCGATATCTAGCAAGTGATTCATAGTGATTCAAAGCGATATTGAACAAGTGATTCATAGTGATTCATAGCGATATCGAGCAAGTGATTCATAGTGATTCATAGCGATATTGAACAAGTGATTCATAGTGATTCATAGCGATATCGAGCAAGTGATTCATAGCGATATTGAACAAGTGATTCATAGTGATTAATAGCGATATTGAACAAGTGATTCATAGTGATTCATAGCGATATCTAGCAAGTGATTCATAGTGATTCATAGCGATATTGAACAAGTGATTCATAGTGATTCATAGCGATATCGAGCAAGTGATTCATAGTGATTCATAGCGATATTGAACAAGTGATTCATAGTGATTCATAGCGATATTGAACAAGTGATTAATAGTGATTCATAGCGGTTTGTTTTTGTATCAGCCTAACAATAAATTTAAAAACTTTCGAAATGTATAATAATGTTACGTTCTAATTCGTTATTGTTACGACTGTCGTTTCTGTAATTAACTATGAATTATTGAAGTAGTAACAGATATGACAAATCGTTACACTAGAATATTTGAGTGTTCGAATGCATTGTTTTTAGCTAATACGCCGGAAGTGGGCTGCGGCCTACCATGTTTGCACTTTGGTTACGGATTCAGGATTTTTTTTTACAATGTTAATATATAGCTGCTTAAATAAAAATATATAAAATAAATAAATTCACATTTAGAGTCTACCCACTCAGTAACGAAACCGATTTTCAGTGGGAGACTTTAATTAAAAGTGACTAAACCAACCCTGTAGGCTTCGAACACCATCAACGAGTGAGCGATTACCAATCAAAGACCAATATTTCAAATACGAAACATATGAATCAGTAATTGGACAATGCGAACACCTGCGGATAAATGTCAGAATCAACAAGGCCGATTCAGAACAACTTTGAATTTATTGAGTTCTTCGTTGCTAGGACGGCTCCAAAGTCACCGTTTACCTATTCCTAACACAAGAAGAATGAAACCGAATCCTTATTAGATGTTATTATGAATTAGTTATTAGAAACAAGGATAATAAAATGGCGGTCAATTTCCAATCAATATCGGAAATCATTGTGGGAAAGGAGAATCGTAAACGCAGTCTCCAACAATATTGCAGGTTTATTATATAATTATAAGTCTATGGGTCTATGATGTGTGCTTTAGATATCACTAAATAATATTTGGAAATTTAGTCTCATATCTCGACAACGTCAACCAGGCTAATCGAGACGACTCAGATGTAATAGCACATCAGTGACCAATACAAACAACCGACACGAAACCAGTACCACGAAACCAGAGAGTGCAGGCACGAGTTGGCCTAAAAAAAAAAAAAAAAGCAGTAGCCTACACAAACTGGTCGTTTGTCATACCCCTAAGGTAAGGTTTCTTGACATAAAAAATATTTAAACGAAATAAATACCATCTTAAAAATTACCGAAATCACGACCAAAAATCGAAAACATAAAAAAAATCCAAATTTGGTTATACGATAAAAACCGTATTTACCTATTAGAAAAAACGACTTAAAACCCTATAGGTAAACAGAAATTACATGTAATTTCTCAAATTTTCACATAGGTTAGTTCTCGGAGTTTTGAAGTTAACCATCCCTACAATTAGCTAATAACTATTATGAGGCCGGGATAATTCATTGTCTACCTGTCTGTACGCAAATGGGGGGAAAGGGGGGCAGAATGAGTCGGAAAATACGAGGAAAATATCCCTCCCCCCCTTCCGCAAAAACCGTCCGTTTTATGTAGATTACATTTTTCACCATCGTTACATCATTTAATAATACAAGAACGAATGAAAGGATTGAAGTGAATATTTTGGGTAAAGAAAACGTTTCTAAGAAAAGACGCTGTCGTTTTGATAAACAGGGAGATGCATACAAGATGAATTCTTTGTGGTAACCAATACGGTATAAACGTATAATCACACATATATGTGTGTGTGTGCTCTATCATTTGTATAGTCTGCGCACCTAATGAGCGGTTAGCCCTGTCCAGTGGCGGACAGGTGAACGGGGGGGCGGAGTCAATGACGCCCACTGCAGTTTTGAGTAGGATCGTTCTTAATATGCCCCGAGACACATTATACGTTCGGGCGGTCGGTCATATATATTTCTCATCGCGATCTAGTTTGTTGAGCACTGCGAAAGGTTGCAACAATAATTCTCTAAAAGGAGATTCAAGATTGATTCACAGGACGCTTTTTAGTACCTCAAGCGATAGGAGTTCTTTGCTGTCAGAAAGAATGATATATGTATGTGAAATCTTGAACGGTTGTTCTTGAAATGTGAAAAAACGTTCTTGAATCAATAAAGGAATTCCGATCTCGATTTAAACAATTGAAAAACATTTTTTTGTAGTGAAAATGTTGTTTTCGGCATTTTACAAATTAGCAAAACGTATAAAATAATTTTTTTTTTTCTATTTCATATGTACCTAATAATTATATATTTTAAATGTACGTGCGTCAGTGCCATACATCTTTAGGAAGTTTGCAAAGTGTTAGAATCTATAGAATATATGTTCCCAGACAGTGGCGCCAAACACCAAACGCTATAAAACTGACCATCCTGTGCAACCTTAAAATAAAATCAACTAATAATATTTTTTGTTCGTTTTACTAGTAACTTACTTTATAAGTTTGCACAGTTGGCCAAGGACGATTAGGCATTGTTCTAGTAAACCGCGGTCTTTGCGTTCCAGGTTCGAATCCTGTCTCGGGCATGGATCTCATGTGGCGTTTTTTCATCCTCATAATCACCCACTCATCGTCTCGATTAGTCTCGTTGCAAAAATATGGAATGTAAAACTCCAAATATAATCATCACCGATGTGTATTATATTTATAGGCACGGTTTGCCAAATTATTTTTCTAACGACCAGTTTTATGCAAGAAAAACATCTATTCATGCATCTTCAGATTAATGTTGCAATCACGTTATTCGTGACGATGAGGGGTAACAGACTAACAGATGAGTGACGATGAGGGGTAACAGTCTAACAGATGAGTGACGATGATGGGCACCAACACTACAGGGTATATCTTACTATCTTCGATGGGCACTTACCAAACAAAACCATACCTTACACGGGATTGGACCACAACAAACTTAGGACCTGCGCCCAAACCACAGGAGCCCCCACGCACGGTTTCATACTTTCAGTTCAGTACTGACCATGTGTCTTCAATATATATTGTGTAGAAGCAGAATATTAGGGGGGGGGGGGGGGGGGTTAGTTCCAAAACCCCTCTCCTTGGGTGAGCCAAAGGTACGTACACCAATGTTGGGGCCGATTTCCCGAGCGAATAAAAGTGGACTGTATAATAGGAGAATTGATTGAAGAACTTACTTTGAATTTAGCTACTTATTTTATTTATTTTATTGTAATTAAGGCCAGTGTAGGGCACATTGCCCTCTTTAGCATGATGAGGGATGATTGTTGAATGATAATGAGGAAGGGAGGAGGGAAAGCCTGGTACCGGCACGTAGCCTACTCTTAACGAAAAATACCAAGGGG
>OX246750.1:20953851-20955019 GCA_945910005.1 Isoperla grammatica | reverse complement strand
ATGATTATGGTTTTGGTTTCGTCATTACTGGGATTCACTCGTGATGTTGTTTTGTTTTATATCGTTGATGGGGAATTTGCATAATGGGCTGTCGTATTGGTATTTCGTTGATGGCACTTATAGGAAATAATGTGATTTGTTATAGCAGGATTTAATTATATATATAGACATAGTTGTTGTTGTGGAGATGTGACGTGGGACAGAATGGCAACGTTGTATTAATGGTGATGTTGATCGAAAGTGATTGAAGGATGTTGTTGGTAAATCGAATGGAATTGGTTTTATAGAGGATCGATGTTTGCCGCGTTGGTATTCGAGTTGCACAGAACTTTAGATTAGTACTGATTACGTTTATGTATTTATTTTATTGTAATTAAGGCCAGTGTAGGGCACAATGCCCTCTTTAGCCTGATGAGTGATGATTGATGAATATAATGAGGAAGGGAGGAGGGGAAGTCTGGTACCCACACGTAGCCTACTCCTGTCGAAAAGTACCTAGGGGACCATCGGCTCTACGTCCCATCCGAAAGGACAGTGTAAGTTTGACCAGTCATGCTGGTTCCTCCACTAACCTGGACTGCCGAGCAGTTGTCGAGAAGAACGAAGCTGTTACACAAGCTTTCGAACCCTCCAATCTGCTCTGACCAACGGTAACTAGTGTTTCAGAGGAGAGTGGTCACCCATCCACCTCCTGACATAGCCCGAGGTTGCTTAACTTCGGTGTTCGTATGGGAACCGGCTAAGCGACCGTGGCTAAACCGTTGGTTATGTATACTGAATAGTGTTGTCTGCGTATACGGCAATTATTATAGAGCAAAATATGATCGTACAAAGTATGATTTCTAACGTTTACAATCATTTCTCTCTATTGCTTGAAATAATTGTCGCGAGTAAATGAAATGATGTCATTCCGTAGAGAGTATAATTTTCTATTTCAAGGATGTTGCCAAGTTTCAATAATGTTTTTTGTTGTAATGTGTTTGTGACACAATACATTTGTACGACTTTAAAATATAAATATTATTATTGAACCTTAAATCAATATACCATTTTTTTTTAAATGTTATTATTTTTTTGTATGGAAAATAATATGGATAAAACAATTAGTAGCGACCTTATATTTCTAATGGGCTCATTTCATTGCATTTAATTTTCATTCATACATTGT
>OX246750.1:20803851-20948851 GCA_945910005.1 Isoperla grammatica | reverse complement strand
GATAAAAATATCTTATCTTATCTTATATTATCGATGGACGCGGCGAAACCCGACAGCCAAGTTTTAATAATGACTCCGGCCGCGAAAGCTACGACAAGCACAAGACTCAATTCTAAAAATAGCCGTGTGGCCGTGTTTTGTTTCGGACAAACATTGAATATGCACCAATCAACGAAAGATACAACAATGGAGTTGCCTAGCAACACATGGTGTGTCCGCCTGTGATGTCACAGCCCCCTCAATTGAGTTTTGTGCTATAGGCATCGTGTGTTAGTACATACAGCGCTATATGTGGCCAAATTTAGCAACTTACTGGTAAAAATTTCATTCCGCTGTTGAGAATAGTGCTGGATATTATTGTGAAATATCTTGTTTTTTGTTTTTGCTTCTTATTGTCTTGTTTTGTTTGTGTTTGTTGTGTGTTATTTGTTGTTTATAACGTGTCCTGATTAAAATGGCGGCTTGCCTTCTTAAGATTTACCGATGGGATTCATAAACTGCCCAAAAAATAAAAAAAAAGCCGTATTTAATTGAAGAATTTTCACAATTTGCCATTACCGACGTAGGAAGAACGACGCTGTTTAAGATGGACTGATGGGATTCATAATATGCCCAAAATTTTAAAAGCCGTATTTAATTAAACAATTTTCAAAATTTGGCATTATTCACGAAGGAAGAACGACGCTGCTTCATCCTAAAGTTGCGTGACATTACCACTTGAGCGCTTCATTCGTTTTCACTAGCGCCCTCAGTGGCCAAACTAGGTGCCTATATTATGGCTTGTTACTGTTATTGGTACTGCTAATTTTCATTGTGGATGGGCCTTACGTGAACCTACCAAACCTCATCCAGCACCGCCTCCTAGATTTAATTGCCACCTCCAACTACGACCGACACGATAAGACTCAAGCAGGCCGTGCCGATACTCCGCATCACGAGTCCGTGCATGCTCGGCATCTTCCGCGTGCACCATTTATACAATTTAACAGAGTCGAGACTCGAGACCAGACCAGCCGTAATAATAATCACCGGCCTTACAAGAACAACACACATGCATGGGAATTATAATTGGCGGCTTCTGATTGGTCGAGACTGTTTACTGTGTGTTTGGGAGATAACCGCAATCCTTACAGCGGTGTGTTTAGTTTTGAGATGCTCGGTTTAAGCCTGGTTTAGGGATTTAGACTTTAGACCGTAGGGGACTAATAGCGTCTCGTTAGTGTGGTGCGGTTATTTCGTGATAGTGCAGAAAGTCCAGTGTTCATTTCCTGGTTCGGACGGCAGTTTGGTTGGTGTAGATGTGGAGGGGGAATTTGGGACCAGTCCTGAAACCACGTTCGTAGGGGACATAGGCGCCGACTACGGGGGGGCTTGAGGTCTAGCGCCCCCCCTGACAAATCGCAGGGGGGGCTGAGCCCCCCCCTGAGATTTGAAGTTTGTACTTTTTTGTTTGAAGAAAAAGTTCATTATAATAATTATAATAATAAAAATAAATAAAAACGATTTAGTCATCAGGTCATAATTCCCTCAATTTACATTAAATTTTTTGTTATTGTTTTTCTGAATTCAAATTTAAAACATATTGTGATTTATAGCTTGAAATATCAGATACTTGCAGTCCAGAACGTTCTCAGGTATCAAAATCCAAAAGCAAATAAGGTTCAAGTATTTAAAAAACTGATATTGAAGGCAAGCATTATCTTGTAGAATCCCTTACTTACTCCCAACTTCCTAAGCCCCAAAATTAATTACTAAATAATTCTCGTCATCGTTCTAATTTTTGCTGGTGGTTTTTTGGTTTTTGCACTACAAAAACGACAGTATTTCGGTATTGCATTCAGTACGGTATTTTTTTCTGAAACGCTCAGAACGCGCTCTAAAGGCCTGATTTTTTTAAATTTTGCCTGTGGCGCTATTCTTGGGGGCCTATGCCCCCCAAACCACCCGTATTTTTTCTCCTCGATGGATAATATGAATTATAATAATATGAATATGAATCATAATAATAATAATATAAATTTTGAAATATGGTAACCCTAGTTTTTATGCGAGTCCTTTCTGAGCCCCCCCTGAAATGTTAACAAGTCGGCGCCTATGGTAGGGGACATACCCTTGGGACTTGCACCTCAACTATGAGAGCTACCTACCGGTGACGGCTAGATCTACAAACAGAACAAATGTACATAAAAGTATTTAAATATTATAGAAGATAGCAAAGGAAAATCTTTAAACAATGACGGAATAAGTTAGAGAATACAAAATCAAAACCAAAAAAAACTAAAATAAAAAGGGACAAAACAAAACCGATTAGCGCTGTTGCCAAAATATGAGACGACAGTTATAAAAAAGTGCTTGTTTTGAACCCCCGTCACTAGGGGACATATGCTAGCCTAGGGACAATTGCACCCCAAGCGCATGAGCTACGCGGAGACGCCTAGACACTAAAAAATATACAAAACAAATGTACATAGGTATTTAAATAAATGTTATAGAAGGTAGTGAAGAAAATGTTTAAAACATTCACGAATAAAGGTGAAGAAAAAATCGAAACTAAAATTAAATTAAAATGGGAGCAGGTGTCTCAAAATAAAAACGATTAGTGCCGTTGCCAAAATATGAGACGCAACATCCATATATCGTCATCAGGTATTATATAACACCAGCCTCTCCATGGACGAAGCTGTTTGACAGACGTGATGATAAATCGTGTGAGGAGAGGAACGAACTCATGCAGTCTGTTATTATTATTAGACTATGGTGGATTGAACCCATCCTGTGACCTCTGGCACAGGTGACTTGACCTTGACCTCGAGACATTAATAAAGCTTTGATGATGATGTTGGGGCTTACGTGTCATATTATATAGTGGTTATCGAGACGATGAAGATGAAGAAAAGCAAACATGCCCAAGATAGGGTTCGAAACATGGAACGCAGGAGCTGTGGTCTACTAAACTGTGTCCGAGGCAAAGCTGAGAACGCCGCAGGGCATTTGTTTCACTGCATTTATAATAAGTTGTTTGTACACCCCGAGTGCGACCGCAGATTCCTTGAATTTGTTGAGTCCGAACTGTCAAAAAGTAATCGTTTGCTAGTTGTGTGGACGCCTATTATTTGACTAGAGGTTCCCAAGAAATGTGCGCATGGTTGAACTTCTGTTATGGCTTCCGATAATGAATTCGGGGATTTCGTCTCATGTTTGTGCTAGCCAGGTAGTGGGGGTGTACATCATTTGTGAAATGCCAAGATCGACGAAAGATCGACTGATTTTCTTGTTCTCAACTAAGCCACGGGCCCACTGTAGTAGATCAATGTCTAACCAACCACAACCACTACGCAGGCTAGCTAAAAGCTTAGGATGTTTTACCTTTAATATCATTTCCCAAATCGTTTGTTTTAAATTTTGATTATAAGGTGGTATAAAAAATAACCCCAGATTAAAAATGTGTGTTTATAAGGTTATTTTCCTCTATGCTGTGTATTTCACACCAAAATACATGTTTTCAGAAAACATCAGGGAGAAGGACATTCAAAGTAAGATTCTCAAATAGAAGGAAATATGTTTTTGTTTGTGAGTATGACAATGATAGAACCCTACACAATGTTATTAAAAACTTGGCGTAAGAATTACAAATCTGGATTGAAAAAGTTAAACATGCATTAAATAAATAAAAAATAAATAAATTCATCACATTTAGAGTCCACTCACTCAGTAACAAGACTGATTTTCAGTGGGGGACTTTAATTAAAGCAACTAAACCAACCCTGGGGGCTCCGAACACCATCGACGAGTGAGCGATAACCAATCAAGAATCTACATTCCAAATACAAAACATATGAATCAGTGATTGGACAGTGCGAACACCTGCGGACAAATGCCAGAACCAACAAGGCCGATTCAGAACAACTTTGAATTTATTAAGTGCTTTGTTTACCAATAACAACCGTATGATTAGAATATTTTTTTTTCTATCTAGTTTTTAATTTTTACAAAACCACTGGGCATTTTTTTTTTATATTCCGTAGCGTTCTCAAGATATTTTTAGATAGTGAGCACAGCACATACTTTACGGTGACGTCATCTGTGAGGAAACACATCATGTCACCGTAAAGTATCCATAAATCACGCGATATAATAAAACTAAGTACAAATTAAATAATGAGCAAGAACCAATTTTTACCTCACAATATTACTAAAAACTAAAACCCGTTAATTTCACTCGGTTTTTATAGTGAGATTAGGTGAGACTATAAAACCTTTTCCGTTAAAAATATCAACCTAAAAAAAATATTTATTTTTAAGCAACTTTTTGGCTCATTAGCTATTGTTTCCAGAATACTGATATTTGTACACCGAGCGAAACGCGGTCGAAACCTCTGATTTCAGTGTGCCAGAGTACCGCTCAACTATTGTCAGTACTGTAATTACTAAGTACCTCGCCTTTTGGGCACAGCCATCATCATCTCCAATACATGAACACGTCATCATAACGGTGCACGGTGTAGCTAAACAAACGAACGCAACACAAGTGATTTAGAGTTTACGGAGACATTGTTTTGGGGTCATACATTGACAACATCCCATGCATGGATTTAAGAGTATTGTACTGTTAGGTAATTTGTATTGTTTACGTTTGACTAATGTGTATTTTTAGGATATGAACCGGAAACTGATAGAGGTGGATCAGTTGTAAGAGAACACGCAATACTTCAATTCGGAGGGTGATGGTTTGATTTCGGCTATCGGTAATAGTGTTTCGGCTACCGGTTATAGTGTTTCGGCTACCGGTAATAGTGTTTCGGCTACCAGTAATAGTGTTTCGGCTACCGGTAATAGTGTTTCGGCTACCGGTAAAAGTGTTTCGGCTACCGGTAATAGTGTTTCGGCTACCGGTAATAGTGTTTCGGCTACCGGTAAAAGTGTTTCGGCTACCGGTAATAGTGTTTCGGCTATCGGTAATAGTGTTTCGGTTACCGGTGATACTGTTCCGGCTACCGGTTATAGTGTTTTGGTTACCGGTAATAGTGTTTCGGTTCCCGGTTATAGTGTTTCGGCTACCGGTAATAATGTTTCGGCTACCGGTAATAGTGTTTTGGCTACCGGTAATAGTGTTTCGGCTACCGGTAATAGTGTTTCGGCTACCGGTAATAGTGTTTCGGCTACCGGTAATAGTTTTTTGGCTACCGGTAATAGTGTTTCGGCTACCGGTAATAGTGTTTCGGCTACCGGTAATAGTGTTTCGGCTACCGGTAATAGTGTTTTGGCTACCGGTAATAGTGTTTTGGCTACCGGTAATAGTGTTTCGGCTACCGGTAATAGTGTTTTGGCTACCGGTAATAGTGTTTCGGCTACCGGTAATAGTGTTTTGGCTACCGGTAATAGTGTTTCGGCTACCGGTAATAGTGTTTCGGCTACCGGTAATAGTGTTTCGGCTACCGGTAATAGTGTTTCGGCTACCGGTAATAGTGTTTCAGCTACCGGTAATACTGACTGAAGGGTCTACCTTAGTTATAAGACTATGTATGTATGTTAAATTTATATATACATACATACACATTGTATTCGAAAATACTCTTTAAATAATTCCTAAAAAGTATTATAGGTTGTTTGGAAAAGGATTCACTTTTCTAAATGGAGGGCAAAATGTGTGTTTACGTTTGAGCTGTCAATAGAAGACTAAAATGCTTACTACGAAACATGACACTTGTAACATGAACGTAATATGTCTCTCAATAAATTTTACGAACATTATTTATTTGTGCATTGTAAACCACAACAAGAGAGTTTCGTTATGTTGCTTTTTAGTAGTAAATGTTGGAGAAGGGAACTCGGAAATCGAGTCCTGTGAATTCGAGGCATGCGGATATTGAGGCACCAGGTTAGGGGGTGGTTTATCTATACTGTTGAATACTGTTCATCTTAATTGGTTGGCGGTGACTTTGAATAAACTGGTTTGCGCAGGCCTCAAATTCTACACCCGTGCCTCACTTTCCGCAGGACGCGAATTCACAGGCCGCGTTTTCCACAGACCCGTTGGAGAACAGTAGAACTTCAACCAAACTCCATCTGAAACATGTCAACAATGTATTGCCTAAAGAAACATAATATCGTTTTGTGCACACAATATGCCCACCAACCACGTGCATATCTTTACAACAGCGGTCTTCAAACTTTTTCATCCGTGTACCAATTCTTATTCTTGTTCCCCCAAACGATTGGATGAATCGTACATTTCATATCAAACTTTACTTTTTTTAAATATACATGTATGCGTGTGGTACGAGGGGTCTTCGATGATGAAAGAACAGGTATGTATATTCTTCTACGCTTTTCACGGTGAGTTTTGGAAATGATTCAATTTTTTTAACATATTAGAAAAAAAAATTTCAAACACAAATAAATGTTTTTAGTGCCCCAAATGCAAGTCCCTTGTCCCAAGTTTGGGACGGACACGATCCACACTTTGAAAACCGCGACGATGCAAAGAACCGTGACTTGGGACAAAGGGACTTTCATTTGGGTCACTAAAAACATTTATTTGTGTTCGAAATAGTATTTTTTGTTAATATGTTAAAAAAATTAAATTATTTCTAAAACTTATCTAGAAAAGCGCAGAAGAATATATGTTAAAAAATACTTTACTTCCGGTGCATCAATAAAGCGCGATGCACCAACTCTGTCGCATCGAACACGTGTGTGGACGTCAAAGCACTTTGTGCTCTCGTCAAAGCACTTGAACACAAGGCGAGCTCACCCAGGAAGGGGGCGTAACCAGGGGGTTTAAATCCCCGCATTGAACTGGTACTAATATCGTGTTGCTGCAGAATCTCTGGTTACCTTCGTATCACGGCCTTCTAGGTCGGGCGGTGTCTTGTTTGAGGGTTCTCACATGCATTACTCACTGGCGGGGGCATTGCTTGGTGCGAGCATAGATATAAATGTTGTTACCAAGATATGTAACTGAATGGAGGTCCAAGGACCTATGCTCGTAGCTCGATGCCCGCCATATTGTATGATTGCCTGTCTGTTTACATTTTAACATGTGTGTTTTTCAATGTGTTATACATCGCCTGACGTACGTCATTGATATTGATGGCTATAAAAAGAAAGTACGCGAGTATCTGTATACCCATTGGACATAAAGTAGTAATTTCAGCATTGAAAATAATAATTTCTAAATATACAATATGGCGACGTTCCGAGAATAATCCATTGTTGAAATCTCAAAAGAGAATCAGTTTTGGTACGTCCAAATAGCAGTGAGTTACGTATTTTGGTAACAATAATTATATATGGGCTATGTTTGTGTATTGAATCATTATAATCGGCTTGTAAACCAAGATTTATCATAGAAAAACACGGTTGCCAATTTTATAATGACGGAAGTCAAAAGATTGTCACCCTTTGAAAGAAAAATAATTGCAATGAAATGACAACAGCGCGCTACCTGTTAGCCCTTTAAACCCTATTTCATGGTCTATTAGACAAACATGGGTCATTAGCTCTAAACGTTTCGTTTCTACTATGAGCGGACAGGCTTTACATGAGCTACAGCGCTAGACAAACATTATATTTACGAGAGGAACCTTATGAAAGTATGAGATGAGCTTCGCGCGATCATACCCAATTGACATATGATAGCTAGTTAACTTCTTACCCTCCCTCAATTATTTGTAGTAGCTGTTAGGGAACGTGCAACTGACGTAACAGCCGAACTACAACAATGGAATAAACTAATTGAACTGGTGGACAAACAAGCTGTCAAAGTTATATATTTTCAATTAATGGAGAAAAACAATTAGTTGTAACGATAGTAACTACTCGCCAGTTAAAATTTATGTTCAGTAATGGACAGCAACTATCTGAAAGTTTGTAAACGTTCTGAACGTTTGTTTTTTCCAACTTCAGAACTTCATATTTATTTTTGACAGCTTGTCTGTCCATCGGTTCAATTCATTTGTTTCATTGTTGTGTTTTGGTGTTGTGCGTACCCTATAGGGTATTATTATAGTTTCGCTAACTTTGAACTTCCGGCCGCCATTGCAACCGTTCTTGAATACACAGCCTTCTCCAATATAATTCGAAACTTCAATTATTTTGCCGGGTTACATTGAGGCACAGCCTTCTTGAACCTTGGTTCAATCCGAGGTTCTATCGCGGATTGACCCGTCGAGAAGGCTGAGCATTGAGGAAGTAGTATGGTCGTAATGGCGGACGCCCGAGATGTCAGCGCCATAGAGTTATTATAGTACTACTACTACTACTACTACTACTACTACTACTACTACTACTACTACTACTACTACTACTACTACTACTACTACTACTACTACTACTACTACTACTACTACTACTACTACTACTACTACTACTACTACTACTACTACTACTACTACTACTACTACTACTACTACTACTACTACTACTACTACTACTACTACTACTACTACTACTACTACTACTACTACTACTACTACTACTACTACTACTACTACTACTACTACTACTACTACTACTACTACTACTACTACTACTACTACTACTACTACTACTACTACTACTACTACTACTACTACTACTACTACTACTACTACTACTACTACTACTACTACTTTACTACTTTACTACTTTACTACTTTTTTTTTTTTTTTTTTTTTACTTTTACTCTTTAAGTGAGTGTACTTTTCGTTCCATGTCTTCTAACAAGCGAAAGGCATGGCGTTGTGGGGAATGTCGTGGGGGTGACGACAGTAAGTCGGATAGTGACGTTGGACCCTTACGTAAGGACTGTAAGTCACAAGTGGAACGTAACCAAGAATTTTTGTCTGATAAATATGATTCTTTACTATCGCAGATGGAGGACAACAATAGTGTGGTACGTAGCCTTCATAAGAAAATTGAGGAACTAATTGAGAAAATGAATCAGAAAGATGAGATTATTGAGCAACTGACATCTAAAGTAAATCAGTTGGAACAATACGGTAGGAAAAATATGGTTGAACTACATGGCGTTAAAGTGGTACCGGGTGAAAAGTTAGAATCTGTGGTAATTAACGTTGCAAAGTTATTAGATGTCGATGTTGCTGAATCAGAAATCGAGGTTGTGCATCGTCTGCCGGCCAAGAGAGAACAAGTTCCAAGTGTGATTGTGGAATTCGCCTCAAGGAAGAAGAGGAACGAGTTGATTGCCAATAAGAATAAGGGAGTTATTTGCAATAAGGATGTTGGTTTGGGTGATAGTAAGGAGAGAATTTACGTAAATGAAAGTCTGAGCCCGTATTTCAAAGCTTTACTCTGGAAGGCTAAGAATGTGGCTCGGGAAAAACAATATAAGTATACTTGGTTTAAATACGGCAAGATATTAATGAAGAAAAGTGACGTAGGCGATGTAATTAGAATAACAAGTGAGAAAGACCTTCGTGGCGTACGGTAGTGTGGTATATCAGATGGTTTGATTCATTTGTTGACAATCTTGCTAGCGGTCATGGCACATGAGTTGGTGATAAGCGAGGATGGCATTGAACTTGATGTTTGTTGTGATGTAGAGAATGTTGTGACGTTTAATTTGACAGAGTTCATGAAGAATGAATGTTATACTAAATGGAATTGTTTATTTTTCAATATAAGATCTATTAGGAAATACTTTGATGAGTTTCTTAATTATATTCATGATACTATTAATAAGATTAATGTTATTATTTTGAGCGAAGTAAATATATTAAATGAAGAATTGCATTTGTACAAAATTGAAGGTTACAATTCATTTTCAGTTTTGCGAGATAAGAAAAAGGGTGGTGGATTAATAATTTATGTTAAAGAAAATATTACCTTTCAGTTAATTAGGACCAAATTCGTTTCTTTTGAAGGAATTCATGGAACTTTTTTGTTAAATGGTATGCTTACGCATCTTTTGGCTATTTATAGGCCACCTGATACAAATACTTTAGAGTTTATGGATGAGTTAGATAGTTTCTTGTGCAATGTAAATGATAGAGATCAGATTTTGTGTATGGGAGATATAAATATAAATCTTTTAGACAAGAAGGCTTCTCATGTAGTTCAATATTTAAATATTATGGCAGCAAATGGATTGCAAAAATGTATTTCAAGTGAGACAAGAGTAGAATATAGATTAAATAACATTGTTCGATCTTGCCTAGACCATTGTTTTGTAAGAGTTACAAATAAAAGTAATGGAATTGTTTCGGTTATAGCTGAAGTGAAAATATCAGATCACTATCCTATATTAATTGGAATAGATAGTGGAGATAATGGCAACGTAAGTAGTAAACAAGGGGAGAGGAACATTTTGAATGAGCAGAAAGTTAAAGAAGAAATTATGCAAGTTAATTGGGAACAGTATCTACAAATTAATGATCCGGAAGTATTATATAATGTAATTGTTAATAAATTTCAAACTATATACGATTCATCAATGGAAACAGTTAAATCCTATGACATAAATGGTATTAGAAATAAAAAGCCATGGATAGATAAAGAAATTAAAGCAGATATTAAAAGAAGAGACGTGCTTTTTAAAAAATGGAAATCGTCAAAGAATGACAATTATAGGATAGAATACAAACAATTAAGAAATATTGTTAATAGAAAAATTAAAAACTCTAAATTTAATTATTTCAAAAATAAATTTATTGACAGTAAGGATAATTTGAGGGAAACCTGGAAACTAATTAATTCAATTATTGGAAAACCTACTAAAAATTCTATAGATGAAATTGTAAATAAACATATGGGTTCAATGTACACTGACGAAGAAATTGCACAAGAATTTGTTGACAGTTTTAAAAGGGAAGTAGAGGTCATAAAGCATGATTGCTCAATGGAAACGAGTAAACGTTACAATAGAAATGTCTCACAGTCATTTTATTTAAAAAAAGTCAGTGCTAAAACTGTTGAGAAAATAATATTAACTTTCAATTGTAACAAAGGACCTGGTTTGGATAGAATTCGCATGAAAGATTTAAAGTCATGTGTTAAAAGTATTAGTCCTGTAATTGCCCATCTTTTAAAAATGATTTTTTCTACTGGTATAATACCTTCATTTTTGAAATGCTCAATAGTTAGACCAGTTTATAAAAATGGAAATCATAAAAGTTTTACGAATTACAGACCTATATCAATATTACCTGCAATAGAGAAAATTATGGAACGCTATGTCGCTGATGCATTAATTGATTATTTGGATAAATTTAAAATTATTGATAAAAGACAGTATGGTTATCAGAAAGGGAAAAGCACTGGTGCCTTGTTGAATGATTTTTCGGATTTTGTTAAAGGGGCGTTAGATAGGAACTTGAATGTAATGGTAGCATTTATTGATTTCACTAAGGCCTTTGATACGTTATCTCACACAAAATTATTAAAGGCTTTGGAAAAAATAGGTATATGTGGACCAATGTTAGCATGGTTTCAAAATTATTTATCAGGCAGATACATGGTTGTAAAAATTAATGATTTCATTAGTGGAAAAGTACTGGTTTCTTCGGGGGTACCACAAGGATCCATTTTAGGTCCTCTTCTGTATTTGATTTATGTTAACGACATGTTACGTCAGGTTAAAAAATGTTCAATCTATTTATATGCAGATGACACAGCTTTGGCAGTGGCTCATGCGCAGCTCAGTGTTGCAAGGCGGATATTGCAGTCTGATTTTAATAACTTATTACGATGGGCACATGATTATGGTTTAGTTATCAATTACAAAAAAACAAAAGTTATGTTTATACACTCACCTTTTAAAAATCATGAAAATGTCGACATAGTATATCACGATTATGGGTGTTTACATAGGAATTTCAGAGCTGATACAGATTTAGTTAATATTAATTGTAATTGTAGCAGAAAGTTAGATAATGTTTTGGAAATAGCATATTTAGGACTTGTGATTGACTATAATTTTAAGTGGAGTAACCATATCGAAAAGTTGTGTTCAAGATTAAGGTCTGCCTTATATGGGATAAAAGTATTAAAAATGTATGTAAATGAAAAGCTGTTGAAAACGATATATTTTGCTGTTGCACAATCATTAATAACTTACGGTCTACTAGCATGGGGAGCAACCACAGCAACATATTTGAAAGATGTTTTTAATATTCAGCAAAGGATAATTAAAATTATATGCCCGGATAGTAACAACGCCTCCGGTTGTGGTATAATGACAGTCTATCAATTACATTTGTATTTAATTTTAAGAACGTATTATTTTTCACATAAGTATAAATTGATTGCAGAACATAAATACGGAACAAGAAATCGCGATAAATATATAATTCCAAGATACAGTAATAACTACGGAGCACAAGGGAAAAAAGTATTGGTGCCTAAATATTTTAATTACCTTCCACAGGAATTTCAAAGTCTGAAAACATTAAGTGAAGTTAAAAAACAAGTTAAAAGATGGGTTCTTACAACTGATAACGATATGGTAGGAGTATGAATGAATGTATGAATATTGTACGAATATTGATACTGATTTATTTTTGTTTTTTGCACAAGGTGGTTTATTTTCACATTATGACTTATAGCCTTGATTACAATTAGATTTTAAATTTAAAAAAAGACCAATTCAAGATCATTGTTTAGTTAAGTATAATCTTTGTATGTGTGTATTTGTACTGATGTATTTGTGTAGGTTAAGTGATGGGACAAGAATACCTATTGTAATATACATATGTTGTTAACGACTCTGCAGTCAAGCTACAATGCAGTAGCTTTGTGGAGTCTGTAATGTATATTGTCATGTTTCATCAATAAAAATCTTAAAAAAAAAAAAAAAAAAAAAACTACTACTACTACTACTACTACTACTACTACTACTACTACTACTACTACTACTACTACTACTACTACTACTACTACTACTACTACTACTACTACTACTACTACTACTACTACTACTACTACTACTACTACTACTACTACTACTACTACTACTACTACTACTACTACTACTACTACTACTACTACTACTACTACTACTACTACTACTACTACTACTACTACTACTACTACTACTACTACTACTACTACTACTACTACTACTACTACTACTACTACTACTACTACTACTACTACTACTACTACTACTACTACTACTACTACTACTACTACTACTACTACTACTACTACTACTACTACTACTACTACTACTACTACTACTACTACTACTACTACTACTACTACTACTACTACTACTACTACTACTACTACTACTACTACTACTACTACTACTACTACTACTACTACTACTACTACTACTACTACTACTACTACTACTACTACTACTACTACTACTACTACTACTACTACTACTACTACTACTACTACTACTACTACTACTACTACTACTACTACTACTACTACTACTACTACTACTACTACTACTACTACTACTACTACTACTACTACTACTACTACTACTACTACTACTACTACTACTACTACTACTACTACTACTACTACTACTACTACTACTACTACTACTACTACTACTACTACTACTACTACTACTACTACTACTACTACTACTACTACTACTACTACTACTACTACTACTACTACTACTACTACTACTACTACTACTACTACTACTACTACTACTACTACTACTACTACTACTACTACTACTACTACTACTACTACTACTACTACTACTACTACTACTACTACTACTACTACTACTACTACTACTACTACTACTACTACTACTACTACTACTACTACTACTACTACTACTACTACTACTACTACTACTACTACTACTACTACTACTACTACTACTACTACTACTACTACTACTACTACTACTACTACTACTACTACTACTACTACTACTACTACTACTACTACTACTACTACTACTACTACTACTACTACTACTACTACTACTACTACTACTACTACTACTACTACTACTACTACTACTACTACTACTACTACTACTACTACTACTACTACTACTACTACTACTACTACTACTACTACTACTACTACTACTACTACTACTACTACTACTACTACTACTACTACTACTACTACTACTACTACTACTACTACTACTACTACTACTACTACTACTACTACTACTACTACTACTACTACTACTACTACTACTACTACTACTACTACTACTACTACTACTACTACTACTACTACTACTACTACTACTACTACTACTACTACTACTACTACTACTACTACTACTACTACTACTACTACTACTACTACTACTACTACTACTACTACTACTACTACTACTACTACTACTACTACTACTACTACTACTACTACTACTACTACTACTACTACTACTACTACTACTACTACTACTACTACTACTACTACTACTACTACTACTACTACTACTACTACTACTACTACTACTACTACTACTACTACTACTACTACTACTACTACTACTACTACTACTACTACTACTACTACTACTACTACTACTACAATGGGACAAGAATACCTATTGTAATATACATATGTTGTTAACGACTCTGCAGTCAAGCTACGATGCAGTAGCTTTGTGGAGTCTGTAATGTATATTGTCATGTTTCATCAATAAAAAAATCTTAAAAAAAAAAAAAAAAAAAAAAACTACTACTACTACTACTTCGATGAATTTCGAAACATTTCGATGAATTTCATTCATATATCAGCAATTTAACTGCCTTTCTGGATATAATAATCTTGGGGGAAGTAAATATTAAGTCTTATGAATTGAGTTATTTTACTATTGATGGGTATAATATATTTTCAAGTCTAAGAAATACCAAACGAGGCGGGGGTCTTATAGTATATGTAAGGGACATGTTAGACTTTCAAATGATATCTACAAATTTTAATTCATTCGAGGGCATACACGGTACTTTTATTTTAAAAGGAATCAAAACACATTTATTGGCCATTTACCGGCCACCAAGTTACAATGTTTCGGAATTTTTAGTAGAGTTTGACGGGATATTACATGAAGTTAAGGACAATGAACAAATAATTGTAACAGGAGATATAAATATTAATCTAATGGACGACAACAATACTCGTGTTACAGATTATAAGAACATTATGGCAAATTATGGTATGAAACAATGTATTTATGATGCAACTAGGATAGAAGATAGATTAGGTAAATTATGTAAATCTTGTTTAGACCACGTATACGTCAGAATAAATGATAAAACACAAAATTTAACCTCAATTATCGGCGAAGTAAAAATATCTGATCACAACTTAATCCTATTAGCGGTAAACAAGAACGCAGCAGTTACTGAACCTCTCTCTCCAGTTAAAAAGGAAGTAAAAGTATTAAATGAAAGGAAAGTTCAGCTTGAAATAGGTAAAATACAGTGGAATGATTTACTAAGCATAAAGGACCCAAGCGTTTTATATAATGAACTAGTATCAAAATTCAAGACGGTATATGAAAAATCAACTGAAATTAAGGAAATTAGTCAGAGACAGTCTTCTAGGAATACTAAACCATGGATCACTATAGAAATCAAAGCGTACATGGCAGAGAGGGATAAAGCGTTTAAAAAATGGAAGAACTCGTGTACAAACGAACACTGGAGGTTTGAATATAAAAGACTAAGAAACCTAGTAAACAAAGAGGTTAGCAAAGCAAAAACTGACTTTTATAAGAATAAATTTAATGACTGTAAAGGTGACATTCGTGGTACGTGGAAAACAATTAACAGGGTCTTAGGGAAAAATGCATCTAATTCCGTTGATGAAACTATTCTTAAATACATGGGAAAAACAACAAGTGAAAAAGAGATTGTAGAAGGTTTTGCTGATACATTTCATGATGAAGTAGCACATATTAAACACGACTGCACTGTTGTAACTTCTGAATCTATGAAAACTGATACAAAACAGTGCATGTATTTGAAAAGAGCGTCACCTACTCAAATTGAAAAAATTATTAAAAGCTTCAATAGTGAGAAAAGTCCTGGTCTTGATGGCATTAGAATGAGAGACGTCCAAATGTGCGCGACAGCTATTAGTCCGGTACTCTCAAATTTAGTAAATCTTACTTTTTCCTGTCATATACCATCGCCCTTAAAGTGTTCTATTGTGCGACCTATATATAAGGGTGGAAACCACAAAGAATATAACAACTATCGCCCAATAGCAATATTAAGTGTAATAGATAAAATAATGGAAAGATATGTAGCAGATATGTTGATAAACTATCTAAATGATTTTAAATTACTAGACAAGAGACAATACGGCTATCAAAAGAACAAAAGTACAAGTAAACTTTTAGATGACTTTTCTGACCACATTAAAGGTGCATTAAATAACAACCTACACGTTGCTGTTTTATTTATAGATTTTTCTAAGGCTTTCGATACTCTGTTACATAGTAGATTGTTGGCCGCCTTGAAGAAAATAGGTGTTGATGGCCTCACCTTAAGATGGTTTCATGATTATCTAACGAATAGAACTATGAAAGTTAAAGTTAATGGTGTCTATAGTAGAGAGAAAAAGGTTTCATCTGGGGTACCGCAAGGGTCAATTCTGGGACCCTTGTTGTATCTTATATATGTTAATGAAATGCGCAAAGTACTACATAACTCATTTTCTTACCTTTATGCTGATGACACAGTTCTTGTTGTAGCTCACGCGGATTTCAGAACAGCTAATCGTATGTTACAGTCTGACTTTAATAATTTACTAAGATGGGCGCACGACAATAGCTTAACCGTTAACCATAAAAAAACTAAAGCCATGTATATACGCTCTCCTCTTAAACAAAATCAAAATATTAACATAATCTACCATGACCATGCTTGCTTACATCGCCATTTTAGACAGGACATCAACCACGCAAATAGAGTAATATGTTTGTGTAAAGAAAATATAGAAAATGTATTTGAATATACTTATTTAGGGGTGGTGATAGATAACCGTTTCAAATGGGACATACACATAGAAAAACTATGTAATCGTCTTAGGTCGGCTCTGTATGGATTACGAATTTTGAAACCACTGGTTCCTGTTAGAGCACTAAAATTGGTATATTTCGCACTTATGGAATCAATAATACGCTATGGGATATTGGCATGGGGGGCGACAACAAAATTATACTTAGAAAAAATATACTCAATTCAAAAAAATGCTTTCAAGATGATAATTCCAGAAAGACAGTTAAGAGAAAACAGACATGAGCTATTAACTGTATATCAATTGTTTCCGTATGTATTTTTAGTCAATAATTATTTCACAAAGAATTATAGAGAAGTAGCAAACCACCAATATAACACAAGACACGCTGATAGACTAATAATACCTCACAATAACTTCAACAAGTATGGTGATCAACAAAGAAGAATACTGATTCCAAAATATTTAAATATGATACCAAAAGAACTACAAGAATTAAAAACTATGTATGAAGTAAAGAAGCAGTTAAAAATATGGATCCTAAATAATGTATGAAGTGTTAATACTTAATAAGAAAAAACATTTTCCAATTCTGTTAAAATGTAACCATTTGTTTTTTGTATTTCAATCATCATAAGGCTATTTTATTTTTAATTTTAATTTTAATTATACCATTCTAACGCATTATAATGAATAAATTGGATAAGGTAGGAGAAAGTGCCAAGATAAAAATGTAATAATGTTTGTGAATTAGACTCTGCAGTCAAGTTGCGTGTGCAGCTTTGCGGAGTTGATAATTGTAACAATGTATCTGGTTAAGTAAAACAATAAAAAAAAAAAAAAAAAAAAAAAAAACTACTACTACTACTACTACTACTACTACTACTACTACTACTACTACTACTACTACTACTACTACTACTACTACTACTACTACTACTACTACTACTACTACTACTACTACTACTACTACTACTACTACTACTACTACTACTACTACTACTACTACTACTACTACTACTACTACTACTACTACTACTACTACTACTACTACTACTACTACTACTACTACTACTACTACTACTACAACTACTACTTCTACAGTATGGTATCTCTATGGTCAGCGCACACTAAACTGTGCGGAATTGCTTATACTTTACATATGAATAAGTGCAGTGTATATTAGTGTCGTGAAAATAATAGGGGTGAGCAAAATTTCGTATGTTTGTTATGGTGATGGGGGGAGGGGGGAGGAAGAACGCCTATTAAATTGTAATTTTTAAAACAGAAATTCTGTTATGATGATCTGCTTTCGCATTTGTAGTTTCGTTTGAAGATGTGGATTAAAATGTCTTGTTTCTTTTGGGGTGGTATAAGGGGAGGGGGTCAAGTGAAATTGGGGGGGGGCATACCCCGCCCTTCACCCCCCCCCCCGCTTCCCCATAGGCCTTAACCTAACATCGCCCCAGTTATAATAATAACCCACGCGAAGCTTGACGTAGAATGCGCCACCACCGGCCAAGCCCAAATCCATGGCCTACTGGATGGGTAAATCAGCGCGGACAAGGTCTCCTTGACCCATCCAGCAGGCTGTGATGGCAGCATTTTGCCAAAGACATTGGAATAATAGTAGCGCCACCACAGTTCGAGCTCAAGTCCAGAGCCTCCTGGATGGGTAAATCAGCCCTTCTTTCATGGCTCAGTTAAGCGGAGATCAAGTAGACCTTGTCTGAGGGCCGGGACGGTGCTGGAGCTGCGAGTGGAAAAAAGTCGCAGTGCAAAGCCCCATTTAGGGCTGGTCCACACATATTTTTAAGACATACGATTTAAGGTTTAACGCGTAGTCGTAAAGTTGGATCGCTGGCGTTCACACAAAGTTTTAATTTTTGACGTTGTTTTCATTGTTGTTTTTAAAACAACGTCTTAAAACCTTATGCATTATGTCTTAAAAATCTGTGTGGACCAGCCTTTAGTAAACACGGTTTGGTTACTATGGTTTTTTTCAGCAAATATTACATTCAAAATGCAGCCATGCTTGTTCGTAGCGATACTGGATAATCGGTATTTAAACTTGGTGAAACCAGCCCTAAGTGGATCAGTTGCTAAGTAGCCCTGACGCCTTTACCATAACAATGGCAGCAGCACGAATGGCTGCACCGACTATGGGGTTATTTGCACACCCTTGACCTACCCTTGTCAACCCCCCAAGACATGAACTGCGTTTCCTGTGTGCTACAGTGCCTCGCATTGATGCTTTGTGTGAGCAAGGTCTACCCTACAAGGTGTCTTGTTCAATGTCGGAGCGTTGTGTGCATGTGCTGGCATACATGCATGTGTAATAGGCATGCGTGATGCGCATTGCATTATACCCCTTCTGCGCACTTGCCAGGATGATCGGGCACCTCTACGTTTAAAACCGCACAACATTTAAATTTTTTGATTATATCTCAAGAATGGGCTTCGTAATCGAAAATCTGAATCAACAGCGCACTGCGGTTTGATAAGCCCTACATACGAGGCTGTGTCTCAAATCGATGTTTTTCGCTAGTCGACTAGCGTAGCGAACTAACCTAACAATTGGGAACAATTCATTATAACAATTGGTAATTGTTGTTTTAGTTGGCGAGGTAGGCGAAGCAGGCCAAAATAGAGATTTGAGATACGCCGTAAATGCTCTAAATTGTGTCTTACATTATAATGAGTATGGTTTTCATATCTAATTAATGTTATTACTAATTATCAATTTAATAATCAAAATAATGGTTATAATATTTCATTCAGTCTGCAAAGGCTTAGCAAACCACAATGCGCTGTTGATTCAGATTTTCGATTTCGAAGCCCGTTCTTGAGATATAATTTAAAAATGAAAATTTTGTGTGGTTGTTGACGTAGAGGTATCCTTCCTTACGCGTCGCGTCTTTCTTCAGAAAACTAATCGCGTCCAACTAGCCTATCCGAACACGTCCAAAGCGTCTTAGTGCCAGCGCACGGACCTCTAATCGGAAGGCTGCCAGTTCGGTTCCCACCGCTGGTAATACTAACTGATTCTCCCCCGAGCGTTTCCTCAATCGTGCAAAGAATGCTGAAACTGTTAATCCTACATCGGTGCCAAGTTTTGTTTGAATAAACCGGGCACGTCGGCTGGGTGGGAAGTCTATTACACACAATCATTTACCAGGTTCGGTAGCAGGCGTTTTGTTTTACAGATGCATTAGTCAGCAACTGATTATTCTAAAAACTGTTAAAAATAATATACACATTTGTGAACATGGTTCGACTTCGTCAGACATTTTCGACGAAAGTCATTTCTTTGCTTAATTCAAAATTGTGTAAATGTTTATTTTAAGTAAATGAATTAATTAAAAGTAATTTATTTTGCATAATTAAAAAATGTGTAAACGTTTTTTAAGATGGTTGTCACATGTTTCCTTACAATACATACGTAGATATGAGATTCCTGTACAAGTAGATAAATATTTATAATAATCTTACTGTTAGTTTCAGAGAAATTAGTTGAAAACAAACATCTAAAATACTGCTAAACGCTTTTCAGGCAAATGATGGGCATAGGTCGGAATGGGGGGGGGGGGGGGCGTGTATGATCGCTCACAGGGCACTCTTCCGTTCATATTGTCACTCATACACAACAATGTACAAAAACAGTGCATTGGGCAACAGGCCCATTTCAGAAGTTACAGGCAAAAGTGGAAAAATGTATAATATTGCCCCCCCCCCCCCCCCCCCCCTTGGGCGCCCATGAATATGCTGACAAAGTTAATTCAATGTGCTTATCTCGCCATTGACGATCGTTTGCTCAGCCAAGGTCCGTGAATCCCCTGACGGGGGCTCGTCGAACTCCAGCATGCACGGCCGTATCCACAGCTTTCTTGCAACAAAGATTACTGAGCTTGCAATCAAGGTCCGTCGATACACGATCCTCTGGCGCAGGCTCGGTTAACCTGAGTTTTACGAGCCCCCGCCAGAGGATTTACGGACCTTGGCTTGCCATGATAGATTCGGTGCACATGTCCGCGCTTTGCAGAGCAAAGACATTAGAATACTATATAGTAGTATATCTTTCTGCCGTGTCCACAGCCTCTTTGCAATGACAGCTTCGGTGCACGTGTCCTTGTGATACTGCTGCACAGATCTAGAACAACAGCGCCCGTGTTTTGTCGGCGGATGAATGCGGAATTAATCCCGGTCGGGGCGGATGCGCTCAACCCCGACCTCTGACTGACGAGCAAAAAATAGAAACAAAATGGCGGAGCCAGCCAGGCCATTTGCAACCCCGCTTTACTTTCATTTCCGGTTCCTGCTAGGATCGAGTGGATTTTATTGTGTTCTTGTTTCGTTTCTTTGTAGTGTGGTGTCTTTTCAGCGGTGTGTGAAAAGGAAATAAGCTAAGTAGGGAAGTGGGGGTGGGATGGGGGGGGGGGGAGGGGCACGTACAGATGATAGGAATTGTGTAGAGGGTGCCCGGATAAAAAACAAACAACGGGACACGACCTAGTTTTCATCCAAAACACAAAACATTCCCATATCACTGATTTCTATGGGTTGTTCTGGGAGAGATGTAAGATATTTTAGGACTTAATTTTTTTTTTTTTTACATTATTCATGTTTAAATAAACCTTTTCAAAATTTATCTGATTTACGATTATTTGGCTCATAAAACGTTCCCCTATCGTCTATTGACCTTGATTGTTGTTGTTCTCATATTCTCGCTGATATGTTTTTTGTGTTTTTTCCGATCTGATCCCTCGTGTGAACAAACAAAACAAACAATTAATGTAATTGGAGATTTAGAGGATCGTGGTTTGGAGCGGTGTTAAGAAATAAAAACGTAAAACGAAATATAATTAACAATTCTATTTGAGCTTCTGAAGTAGGCCCTACATCGTTCTTGATTTGTAGAAGTGTTTGTTTTTAGATTGAACTCTGTATTTTCTAATAGTGTAACACGTCATTGCGACCCAGTTCTACCCTTTACGTGACCCAGTGTTGAGAATCACTGACCTAGATATTAAAAAACCACAGTAGGAAACGTACTTAGTACTTACATCCAAGTCCAACTGGCAATTGAAGTGAATTGAAGTGCAATTGTCATGGCTAAAACATCTTCACTCCTTCATTTGAAATGCTATTTTATTGATAACTTGTGGCGGTTTGTCCGTCAATTCCAATAGTGTTTGTGTTATTGTAGTCGAGTGCTGCTGTCAGTAACAAACCACAATATTGAGTTTTCAGATAGTTGAATAATGTTCTTTGATGAAGAAGAAATAGTCACAAAAGCGTCGACGCGACACTGTGTTTTAATTAAATGTTTGGAGACGAGTTGAACCACACAAAACCATATTGGATTGTTCTAATAACAACATTTTTTATCATTTACTGCATACGAAATAAAATGTAACTTTTATAATACACCGATATTGGGGGGCAGGGGGGGGGGGGGAATATGGAAACAAATATAGAACGGTCAGAAAATTACGGAAAAACGAAACCAACTGTGCGGAATCTCTAAAAGGGACATTTTCACATGTTGGCACTGCAGGGACATGAAGGGAAACACGGAAACTCTTTACAAGACCACTCACTACTCACTAGTCAGTACTCACTACAATTAATATATTCCTAACAATCATGAACACTGAGAATCATGTTCGGTATTGAATTCTCAATTTTAAAATGGGAACACCTAATGAAAAACTATTTCCGCTTTTAAATTCAAATATTAATTATATTAGCGCCAGTTAGGTTTGCACACTGTTTATACATGATTCAACATCCAACTAAGTGATCGTCCACAACAAACAACCGGACAATAAGTTAATTTTTTGTTTCGCAGGTCGGTTAGTCGTCTTCGTCAGTCGAAATCCACCTGAGGATGGGTACGGCAAGGGCGCCCGAAAATCACCAATCCTGTAACGTAAAGTGTAAGTATTAGCAAAGTCTACGTTTAAAGTCAATAAGTTTGTTATTATCCACAATGGCTTACCAAAAGGCAAAAACAGATAATAAAGTTAGTAGTTAGCATTTTAGAGTATATTTAGGAACATTCAATTATGAATACAAACTCTCGAATCAACTCTCTTCTCTTTTTCATCATCATCATCATCTCTTCCTCGAATCAATTAAAAATCTAAAAATAAGAATTTTATAAACATTATTACCAAAAATTCCCATTTTCCATTAAAATTCAACCAACTTTAAAATTATAGGCACACAAAACCAACTTTTACATGTCATATTTTTTTGTTCCCTCTGTAGCAAATTAGGTACATTGTTCGTTAGTTTTTTATCTAGTTTTAAAACTAACTAGCTTTCACAAACTTATTTACAAAAAAAAAGTGTTTTCTACAGATCAGCACACATAATTCATTTCGGTGAAGCTTTGCGAAAGTAAAGTTTTATCGATCAATTAAAACCGGAATGAGCTGACCTCAATCTACGTTTCAAAACCATCCAACGCATTTCCTCATACCTCTTAAAATATAGATGGTTATTTCAATTATTTTCCATTCCAATATATTTATTACCTGTCCGAGCAGGTGAGACGCTTATTTACATGTCCCAACCATCTAATGGGTTAACGATTATCGACGCAGCCATAACTCGTCTGCTGTCAATTCATAGTCGAGCCAACCATCACATAATCAGTATTAGTTACAGCTTTAACTTTCGATTTTCATCGTTCGTTTGCAGCACTTACGAAGCAAGATTTTGTTTCAATCACGTGCGCCAAGTTATTTATGAAACTGAAGGAAATAATACGTGTTTCGTAGTAATATGTATTTGTACATCGGTTAAGTTATTGACGGGCTGATTATTGATGAGTGGTTCGGTTGGTACATCGACTTTCGTTGCGGTTTCCCTTGTTGGTATCCTTGTAAATAGTTGTAGAGTAGAGAGTTCATTCTGTAAGTTATACAGGGGGCCGCCCCCCCCCCCCCCGTCAAATATCCCAGCTTTAAGACCAGGGATACCGGCAGTATAAAAACCGCACGAAATTTTTATTTTGTACCGATAATCTGAGCCTAAGCTGACTGCGCTACAGACTGAAATAACAAATACTCTATTACAATCTGTTGAGTATAGCTATTTTGATTATTTAGTCTATAATTAGAGTTAAAAATGCAATACAATTATTACAAATAACAACTATATTGAATATAATGTTAGACTCAGTTTATAGGGCAATATTACATATTCGTTTTATCCTGGCAAGATAACCCTTACTTTCAAAAACACAAACCAATCGATTTATCCGTATAAGCATCCCGGTTGTGTTGTATAAGAGCATATTGTACACCAGTTTCAAATAATGTTACCATAACTATTATTAATGTATTTGGATAGTCGGGAGGCACGGAATGTCCTACCCAACAACAGCATTCATCTTACGACTGAGGAAAAAAAATCGAAAAGCCCTTCAGTTTAGCCCTTTATCTACGGTGGCCGGAATCGAACCAGCGACCTTCCCTATTGGAGTATGTATATCGTAATAATCATATAACAAGGTCAATTAATAATTTCAATGTAAAACATATAAATAAAGCTGCAACACAAAAATCCATATTTTATGCTGGATTAAGAATGTTTGACCATTTGCTCAGACATATAACAATTAGTAAAATAAAAAACTTTTCAAAATTTAAATCAGAAGCTATAAAATATGTATATGAACATCAATTGTACAATTAGAAATAATAATTGATGGTAAAAATAATTTGTAAGTATATGTATGTTTAATTGATAGTAATAATAAGATAGTAGTGTAAGTGTATGTACGACAATAATAGCTGGTGAAGCTAAATAAACACAATCTTATCTTATCTTATTACCGCTTAGACACTTTTATTCACTAAGTTAAATCGAGTTCTCTTCCACAATATTACGTATTCAATTTACATCCTGGCAACCTAACCCTGACTTTCAAAAACAATATCAATTTCTCCAGAGTATCGAACGCAGCCAAGTAGGTTAGTGGTCGCACTCTATTGTATCGATAGGTCGTATCAAGGAAGACATCGAGACAATGATAATCGCCCGCAGAGGTCACTGTGACACTTGTGATGACCCCTACGTAGCGGCACGTAGTCGCAACTCGGTGAAACCGTCAATTACTATTCTATACCGGGAAACAAAAGACTGTGGAGTAGGTTACAGTAACGCGGTGTGTTTGAGTGTAATGTGGGGGTGGGGGGAGGGTCCTGTGTGCAAGTTGGACGCGTAACCTTGGATCGACTAGAGTTGATGGGTGTGTTCGTTTTCGTGTTGTGGAAACAGTTATGATTTGTTTGTTGATGTGGTGGTTTTTAATTATTGTGACATTGGTGGTGTTTTGAAATGAGTATTATAATAATGAATAATGATACATCGACAACGAAATTTTGTTCTGGAAATTTGACCGTGCTTATATAGAAACGCATTTTAAAAGTATTTTTTGGATTTTCTTTTTTTTATGATACATATATTTCGTTCGTAAAAATTGTAATTGTACGAAATTGATTAGGAATGTTCGGCACAAATAGCATGGAAAGCGAAGAATTGAAAGTTTTTTCGTCGTGTGTCTTTAACATTTTGGATTGATGTGGGTCTGTAAAATAATGTTTATAGATATTATCGAGATTTAAATTGTTGTTCTCAAATAAAGGATTTGAAATGTGTTGCGAATTGTCCTCTTTGATCCAAACAATCAATTCCGGGTTCTTTTTTTGAGAATATCTTTCGACGTTGATGATTGCAAAATGATAATACATTTCGATTTTGTGTTTGTCATTTTACAGATACGGACAAAACATTATAAACTTTCATTCTTTTCAACGTATTTTTTTTTTATTTTTTTATTTCTGTAATAATTTTTTACACGCAAGTCCAATCATCACAGAATGTTTCCTCCTCACTATGATAAATATGATTCATGCACAAACATGATGAATAATATGAACACAATTATTATCTCTTCCAACGTCGCCTGTTATTCAGTATAACAAATCTGACGCAACAACAAAACAAAAATAATATACCACAATAAATCTTAATTATATCAAGTTTCCACATTTTTTAAATTATTATTAATGTACCGTCTCCTTCCAGAGTATTTTTAAAATCATAGCTGATTTAGACATCATCAATCTTAGACACTTAGGCTGATAAAACATGATATACGTTGGTTGGGTCAATCAATTAAAATAAAATAATGTTTGTTACCCAAAGTTTTCGTCCGTTCGCAGCTCATTAATTATGTTGTCTTATGTCTATGGTTGAGCCAGCCCAGCCAGCATCTTCATCAATTATCTCAGGGGTTGGAAATATGTCGCAGTCTTTCAATGTTTCAACCCTCTTGGGAGAAAACTCATTTTTCATCTGTGCCTAATTGAAATGTATACAATATTGCCGTATTTGCTTCGTTAGTTCCTGCTTACAAACATGTTTTCGCTTTGCAAGCTGGTTGAATAGCAGGGAAATTTTATCGTAGCTAAGCTCGCGCTAGATTCAGGAAGTTTTGGGTTCGATTCCGATGTTTGGTAATACAAAATAAAGTGTTTTTTTTTACAGAGGTCTTCTTTTGGCAAAAGTAGAATGCTGGTATTGAGTTTCTCGGAGATTTCTTTGCTACTATCCAGTGATGAAAGTGAGCCGAAGCGCCAGACCGGTACTTTTTTCAATACCGGAGCTCAGCTCCGGTACATTTTTTATCTAGGCCTACAGATCAACTATTGCCTTCCTAACTTGTGTATTTTTTTAAAAATACCATGAATAACGTTATTTCAAAATATAGTCACACACAATGTGAAATAAACCTAAAAACTATTATTATTTAGATAAACGAACAAGTACCACTGATATCTACAGTAATATACCAGAATGTCCGTTAGATCAGTAACAAGAAGTCCACGGAAAACTTGTTTCAGTAAAAATTGTCTTAAAAATGTTTGTTGGAGACTCATAACATCTTATTGTCTCATTATAACTCTTGTATTTTTGTTTGAGGGGGGGGGGGGGGGGAAGTATCACCAAGCTCCGCCACTTCTTTGTGATCACTTTCATCGCTGCTAATATCACAATTCCACTATTCTAATAGCCTATAGGTACAAGCGTAGGCGTACCTAGTATTAAATGGCGACCAATAGATATATAAGTTTAGAATTGGACTGGTGGGAGGACACTATAGTGTGTTTGTCCTAATTCATCCCACCAGCAATCTCCGTAATCAGTTATAATTGATTGTATTTATTTATTGTTATTCAATTCAGTTACAAACCTCATTTACTAAGGACAATAAATAAAAGTTAATATGGAAAAATATAATCAGACGTATTAAAACAAAATCGGGATCATGTGTTCGATCAGTCCTTGAAATTAAAAGTGTCCAATATCATTTTCATTCGAAACATTAATAATGTTACTCTTTTTAGAAACCATCTCTATAAATATGTAGTGGCTGAAAACCCGTTTGTTTATTATCAAGGAACAAGACATACCCATCCACATTAGGTCAAATTGAACCCCCCCACCCCCCCCCCCCCTAAAAAAAATACCTGCCTTTCTCCCTCGTCAATATTGTAATCGTTATTTGCAATGAAAGAAAATTAATATTAAAAATCTTAAATTTCCCGAAATAGTATAAACTTCCTGGCACAGCAATTTTATTCTTATTATTCTTGTTACTTTCACCGACAATTAACTAATTTCGTTCATCGAATCTCCTTTTCATTCCCACCCTGTCGCTCGTATCCAGTGGTGTATTCGAGGCACTTTTTCTTGGAGGCTTAGCTAGCCTAGGGTGTATAAATTTCAAGAACCCATGTAGTATTCACAATATCTATAATTGAATAAAAATATCTTACCTCAACGTCTTCATGTATTCAGGTTTAATTTCTGTAAAATCTTTTTCCGTGCACTTAAAACAATCGCCTTCGCCCCCCCCCCCCCCCCCCGTGCACACGTAAATTCGACCGCCTAGGCACTTTATATTTTAGGAATACACCACTGTTCGTATCCCCTTATTTAACAATTAAACGGGCTATGCTAGCTGTTACGGGCTTATTTTCACTTAGGGACCTCATTCCTGTACATTTTTTTAACCCTCCTTAACTTTCGCTAACCCCATGTTTAAATGACCCCGGGGTTAACTCCTAGGCTTCCCTGCATAATTAGGAGGCAAATATAACCCTGTCCGATAGTAGGGTTAAGAAGACTGATCTCAACAATACTTGGAAACGCCGCCATTTTGTAGTTTCACAAATGTCACATTTCAATTCTTAAATCGGGAATATCCACCTTCATGGATCCGTTACTTTATGTGTCTATTGAAGTTTATAAACAGTTTTGTGTATTTATAGTACATTATATAGGTCCTACATGTAAATATGTAGTTTTATTGAGTATTTTGTGGACGTTTTGAGGTTATTGGACTGTTTTTTTGTTATTGTTTTTATTTAGTCTCGTTTTTCAACAATGTCTTCCTTCGATCGCCGGCTCAATTGTTGACTCCTGATTGGCCATTGACTAACACCGGGGTTAAGTTTGCAAATGTAGTGGAATGTGGCCCCTGCGGGCATGAGCTTTGATTAGGTTTCTAATCTTTATTCAGGTCGGGCCCGGGACTGAAATACCGGGCCCGGGCCGGACCGGGTTCTATATTTAGGCCCGTGCAGACCTCTACAGTGGACCCCCCCCTCCCCCGCGGGAAATACCTCTACTGACCGCCGGCTCGTTGTCCACCACACACATCGATCATAGAGTTAATGTATTCATCCGCGTTGTCCTTGCGTCGCTACTTTACGAGGGCACTTGTTGCGGTGACAGTCAAGACTGTGGAGGGGGGGACAGTGACAGTGACAGTAAGCACCAGTTTAGTCTCTTATCAGCCGGCGATCTGGGCGGACTGGAAGACGGACGATGCTCGTTCTGATTGGTCAGAGATAACGGGCCAAAGACAGGCGAACTGATTAGCATTCTTCTGTCGCTTATCTTTGGCGTCGATATCGTGGATGACAATCGTTATCATCAATGGCGTAGTCAAGAGTATAGGATGCCGTATGACAGCTGAGTGAGCACTGAGCATTGACCACTGAGCACTGAACACTGAGCACTGAGCACTGACCACTGAGCACTGAACACTGAACACTGAGCACTGACCACTGACCACTGAGCACTGAGCACTGACCACTGAGCACTGAGCACTGAGCACTGACCACTGAGCACTGACCACTGAGCACTGAGCACTGAGCACTGACCACTGAGCACTGAGCACTGACCACTGAGCATTGAGTACTGACCACTGAGCACTGAGCACTGACCACTGAGCACTGACCCCTGAGCACTGAACACTGAGCACTGAGCGCTGAACACCGAGCACTGAGTACTGACCACTGAGCACTGAGCACTGACCACTGAGCACTGACCACTGAGCACTGAACACTGAGCACTGAGCGCTGAACACCGAGCACTGAGCACTGACCACTGAGCACTGAGCACTGAACACTGAGCACTGAGCACTGACCACTGAGCACTGAGTACTGACCACTGAGCACTGAGCACTGACCACTGAGCACTGAACACTGAGCACTGAGCGCTGAACACCGAGCACTGAGTACTGACCACTGAGCACTGAGCACTGACCACTGACCACTGAGCACTGAACACTGAGCACTGAGCGCTGAACACCGAGCACTGAGCACTGGGCACTGAGCACTGACCACTGAGCACTGAGCACTGAACACCGAGCACTGAGCACTGACCACTGAGCACTGAGCACTGACAACTGAGCACTGAGCACTGACCACTGAGCACTGAGTACTGACCACTGAGCACTGAGCACTGACCACTGAGCACTGAACACTGAGCACTGAGCGCTGAACACCGAGCACTGAGCACTGACCACTGAGCACTGAACACTGAGCACTGAGCGCTGAACACCGAGCACTGAGCACTGGGCACTGAGCACTGAGCACTGAGCACTGAACACTGAGCACTGAGCACTGAGCACTGAGCGCTGAGCACTGAACACTGAGCACTGAGCACTGAGCACTGAGCGCTGAACACCGAGCACTGAGCACTGGGCACTGAGCACTGAGCACTGAGCACTGAACACTGAGCACTGAACACTGAGCACTGAGCGCTGAGCACTGGGCACTGACCACTGAACACTGAGCACTGAGCACTGAGCACTGAGCACTGAGCGCTGAACACCGAGCACTGAGCACTGGGCACTGAGCACTGAGCACTGAGCACTGACCACTGAGCACTGAGCGCTGAACACCGAGCACTGAGCACTGGGCACTGAGCACTGAGCACTGAGCACTGAACACTGAGCACTGAACACTGAGCACTGAGCGCTGAGCACTGAACACTGAGCACTGAGCACTGAGCACTGAGCACTGAGCACTGAGCACTGAGCGACCATACCCAATTTACATAGCTCGACTTCAGTACAGTTCTCCAAATCTGATGACGACGATGATGATGACGATGATGACGATGACGATGACGATGATGACGACGATGATGATGACGATGATGATGATAATCATGATGACGACGATGACGATGACAATGATGACGACGATGGTGATGATGATGATGATGACGATGACGATGATGACGACGATGATGATGACGATGAACATGATAATGATGATGACGTTGATGATGCCAACGATGATGATGATGAGGACGTCTGTCATACGGGATTCGAGCCCACGTCCCTATATGTCCTACGTTAGGACCTGCGCGGACGGCGTCGTAATCGCATTTCCCAATAAATTATTTATAGGAATTATTATTGCATATATGTTTTAGCACTGCAATAAATTGTAATAAGTGAATCAGCTGAAAATAAAAAAGATTAAAGAGTCTGAGTAAACGCGTTCCAGAGAAACTATATTAACAATTGTCCAGTTATGGAAGTTTCTGTCACAATAATCTTTCCCAAACTTAAGAAACTTCACACATCGACATATTTGTAATGTTGGCAGCAAATTTGAGAGTAAACATTTATCGAAAAGCAAAACATTAAAAAAGATATATAAATATGTAATATTTTTTTCTAGTTTTTTCTATTTACAATTTTCTTGTGTGGCCCTCGAAGCTTATTGTAAAATTTGATAGGCCTCCGAGTCAAAAAGGTTGGCGTGGCCACCACTGACCAACAATGGTTACAATGTTTGATGAAATGACAGTCTTCCCACAAATCATTTTTAAATTACATCACTGCCTAAAAGAGTTACCACGTAAAAACTTTGTGTAAGCTGCTTCTAAAAAATTAAACCGAAAATCGTGGATTCGTAGATTAGTATGTTTGATTTGGGAATAAAATGATCTAAAAATTGAATTGAATTGATTTAAAATGAGTCTATCCTCAGTCTAAAATAAAAATATCACCTCTTCATGTACGTGTATCCTATCTTTGAGTGTGTGTTCGATATCTGTTCCGCTTTAACCATGTATAAACATTTGTATATATCCTATCGCCAATTAATTTTCTGTCCGCGTCCGATTGGCAGTATTGATAAATAAACCGACTGATAAATTAAGAAGGCCGTGCGAATCCGGCTCACATCAAAGCGGCACCGCCTGCATGAGTTCAGTCGGCAGTGGTCATTATCGCCAAATGGCCGAATCAATCATTATTTCTAATAAAAGAATTTCATGTCGGCTGCGTTTTTTTTTCTTTCTTTTCTTTTGTAAATGTCATTTGGTCCGGTCTTAAAATGAAAATAACTGGAATGATCTGGCAGAAGAACGTAATTATAAATTCAATTAAGAGTTATGATGATGAAAATGATGACAATGGTGGTGTAGATTCGATGAAACAGTTGTGAGTCGCGCGGTTGAGCAAGTCAACTAATTATTTAGAATGATCTGTAGTTATTGTTGATGAGTATGTCTGTCTTGAATGTGAAAGAATTGTACTGATGTGATATCAATAATCGATTATGAAGATCATTTCAGTCAGTACAAAGCTCAAACATTACATCACAGTTACACTTCCCGTTAGGTGGTGGTCATTAGTAGTCATTAGTAATCATTAGTAGTCATTAGTATATATATAATAACCAAATTTCAAGTTGACATTTCTACTGCCGGGGAAATTCCCAGAAGAACTAGAAAAGAACGAAAAACGGGACTAACAAAATTTCAAATATCATTATATTGCAATTATTACGGATGTGAGTTTTAAACAAATTAATTAGGTCCGAATGCACCAAACTTCTTAATCGGCCGATTTACTAATCTCGGATTGGTTACCATGGTTTCAACAAACATTACATACAAAATGCATGGTGGCTTCTACCAGGCGCCATTTTTGATCTCCGATTAACAGAAAATCGCCGGATTAAAGTTTGGTGAAACGGGCCCGCCAAAATAACAACCGTACGATTAAAAGATTTGATACTGTTCTTACGAAACTTAGGTCCGTATTCATAATAGTCCTCTACCTCTAGGGACACCCTTTGTTGCCAGGTAACAGTTCATGCATGTTATTTCCCATATAGAAAACAAATCCATAGCATTTACAGGGAAGGACACCTCTACGTCAAAAACCACACAACATTTACATTTTAAAATTATATCACAAGAATGGGCTTCGAAATAAAAAATATTAATCAACAGCGCGCTGTGGTTTAGTAAGCCTTACACATTGAATGCGCTAAGTCGTGACTTATATTATAATCAGTATGTTTTTTTTATAAATAATTAATTTTATTACTCATTATCGAATTATAATCAAAATACTGCGCTAATAGTTATAATATTTTATTCAATCTGTAGGGATTACCAAAACAAAGTGCGCTGCTAATTTAGATTTTTGATTTCTTGTTGCAATCTTGAGATATAATTTAATAATGAACATTTTCTGCGGTTTTTGACGTAGAGACTATACTCTTTGCCCTGATCGGGTTCCCAAAGGGCGACTATGGGTAGGAATCTAAGTGTTGTTTAGTAATCAATTTTTCAATATTGTGTATATAGATTAGACTGTGAGAAGATTTTCTTAGTATGACGCTCCCCTAACGATCCCCCCCCCCCCCCTCCCTCCCTCCATCGCTGTGACCACCCCTCACCCCCGTGACAACCCGGCAACTAAAATATTCATTCATTCCATGTTATATTATTTATAATCAGTCATATTCGTTATGCTGGCCGGTGGTCACATAAGTAGGGGGTGGAACTTCAAACTATGCCACACTTAAAAAATCTGCACTCTATATAATCTAAGATTTTACTAAAACTGTAAAACTTTGTGACTACACAAAAGCGTTTTGCGAAGCCTTGAAGAACGTCCAGAGCCCTCATTCCAGTACGTAAGATATGCAACCGATTGTTGCAAATTAAAACGGAAACATGGTTGTTTTGGTTGCAATTTGCGCCCGGGTTACGGAATGGGTGGCGCAATTTTACAACCGGCTATACAACAAACTGTCCAGGTGAAACAGTGAACCCGCGTATGGATCACCCTGTACCTAACTGTCCAGGTGAAACAGTGAACCCGCGTATGGATCACCCTGTACCTACACACACACCCATGGTGTCACTGATCACGTGGTACCGTGGTTTTCCACATCATCTAATTGAAACAATGGCCAGGCTGTCTGCCCGGTGTTAACATGGCCAGCAACGCCTAGCCTGGCATTACTTGGCGTCCCACCATACATCACTGGCAGGTAGAGTGCGACTAGAGTAAGAGCCACACATCTAGGCTGTCTGCCCAGTGTTAACATGGCCAGCAACGCCTAGCCTGGCATTACTTGGCGTCCCACCATACATCACTGGCAGAGGCGTAGAGAGGGGGGGGGGGGATCAAGGTGTTCGATCCCCCCCCCCCCCCAACGAAATTGAAAAAGGACACACGTATTCAATGTAATGTATTCATAACATTAATAATTGTACTGTTATTATATGAACCTTTCTCAGCTAATGACTCCACCATTTGTCAGGTTTTTAGGGACCCTGTCCCGATTTTCACACAACCATATAAAACAGCACACAACTGCACGGGGACGCTGTTTTGTCCCATTTATGTAAACATCGATTTCACGTTTTAAAAAATCTAAACAAAATAATATTAGTAATTGATTTTGATCAGTCACCCAACATAAACCTTCCTTGCTTGCTTAGATCGTTGTTAATGCTGTCTTGAGGATTGAAATAATAAATTTCCCTAAACATTTTAGCCTCCGGGGGCTGGGGCTCTGCCCCAGACCTCTTACAGTCTGCGGAACTACAAGGCATACACCATGTACTAACCGGTATCTACTCGGTCCCGCTTTTTCATTTTTTAAATATGGACACCCTATATATAGTGGTCATGCAAAACCCTCTGTTTTTGAGGAGTAAAACTCCTGCCCTCCCCCTTAAACGGTAGAATTTATCCCCCCCCCCCGTACAAAATCCTGGCTACGCCCCTGATCACTTGCACGTAGAGTGGGACTAGAGTATGAGCCACACATCTAATAACTGTTACAAATTGGCCTCCAGTAAAAAGCAAGTGAGTGGATGGACAAAAAAATAAATACAGATATACGTACTTTATTTATTTCCGAAAGAATACTGTGTGGAATGCAAGGTTTTTATATTAAAAAAAAAAAAAAAAGTTCCACGCACAAAGTTGTAAATGAGGGTAATATATTCTTAGGACACATTATCAGGGGATGTGTACGTTTATATATGGTTTACGTCGCCGTCGGCTCTGAGCTAGAACAAAGGGTAATCTACTAAATAGCGGTCAGGTTAATTATTGTAACCTTTAGTTTTTGTCTCTACTCTCGTTCGTAAGTATCTAATGCGACACCGCCTTCTCTGAACGTATTGTCTTGTCTCATTCACCACCGCCCTAAATAAGTGACGTCATACTCACGACAAGTGCAACACGGTTACACCCTTCGCATGCAGGTGGCGAGTGCGTTGTGCCACACGGAGATGCACGAGTAGCGGCGGAGCTGCACGAGTAGAGGCGACGGAAATACGCGAGTGTTCAAATTGGGAGAGATTTATTGGCGGAGATTCACGAGTAGCGGCGGAGGTGCCCGAGTAGAGGCGAAGGAAATACGCGAGTGTTCAAGTTGGGAGAGTTCTAGTGACGGAGATTCACGAGTAGCTACGGAGATGCACGAGTAGAGGCGACGGAAATACGCGAGTGTTCAAGTTGGGAGAGTTCTAGTGACGGAGATTCACGAGTAGCGGCGGAGGTGCACGAGTAGCGGCGGAGATGCACGAGTAGAGGCGACGGAAATACACGAGTGTTCAAGTTGGGAGAGTTCTACTGACGGAGATTCACGAGTAGCTACGGAGATGCACGAGTAGAGGCGGAGATGCACGAGTAGAGGCGGAGATGCACGAGTAGAGGCGGAGATGCACGAGTAGAGGCGACGGAAATACGCGAGTGTTCAAGTTGGGAGAGTTCTAGTGACGGATATTCACGAGTAGCGGCGGAGATGCACGAGTAGAGGCGACGGAAATACGCGAGTGTTCAAGTTGGGAGAGTTCTAGTGACGGATATTCACGAGTAGCGGCGGAGATGCACGAGTAGAGGCGGAGATTCACGAGTAGCTACGGATATTCACGAGTAGCGGCGGAGATGCACGAGTAGAGGCGACGGAAATACGCGAGTGTTCAAGTTGGGAGAGTTCTAGTGACGGATATTCACGAGTAGCGGCGGAGATGCACGAGTAGAGGCGACGGAAATACGCGAGTGTTCAAGTTGGGAGAGTTCTAGTGGCGGAGATTCACGAGTAGCGGCGGAGATACCCGAGTTGAGGCGACGGAAATACGGGAGTGTTTAAGTTAGGGGAGATTTAGTGACGGACACCTAGCTACGGAGCTACGGAGATTCACGAGAAGCGACGGAGATGCCCGAGTTGAGGAGACGGAAATACGCGAGTGTTCAAGTTAGGAGAGATTTACGGACACCTACGAGTAGCTACGGATATTCACGAGTAGCGGCGGAGATGCACGAGTAGCTACGGATATTCACGAGTAGCGGCGGAGATGCACGAGTAGCTACGGATATTCACGAGTAGCGGCGGAGATGCACGAGTAGAGGCGATGGAAATACGCGAGTGTTCAAGTTGGGACAGTTCTAGTGACGGATATTCACGAGTAGCGACGGAGATGCCCGAGTTGAGGAGACGGAAATACGCGAGTGTTCAAGTTAGGAGAGATTTAGTGACGGACACCTACGAGTAGCTACGGAGATTCACGAGTAGCGGCGGAGATGCACGAGTAGAGGCGACGGAAATACACGAGTGTTAAAGTGAGGAGAGCGTTAGGGACGGAGATTGACGAGTAGCGGCGGAGATACCCGAGTTGAGGAGACGGAAATACGCGAGTGTTCAAGTTAGGAGAGATTTAGTGACGGACACCTACGAGTAGCTACGGAGATTCACGAGTAGCGGCGGAGATGCACGAGCAGAGCCAACGGAATACACGAGTGTTCAAATTGGGAGAGTTCTAGTGACGGAGATTCACGAGTAGCGGCGGAGATAACCGAAAATGATGTGTCTGGTCACTTGTTGAGCTATTGGCTTACGTTTGGCTCTGATGTGGATACCTGTTCGCTACTTTACCTCTGTATTCACATGATGGCCAAAAGAAAGCCAGTAGTTTGGCAAGAAGTATTATCGTGACGCAAAAACGACAGCCTGGGTGCAAATTCCGCTTTACTTTGTGATTGGTCACCTTTTGACTGATTAATGGCTTCGTTTTGGTGAACTATTGAATACCTACCACTTGAATATCTCTTGGATACTTCCTAAATACCATTTGGATACCTCTTGGATGCCTTTTGGATACCCCTTTCCTTTAAAACTTCATGGATACCTCTTGGATGCATTTTGGATACATCTTGAATAGATTTTCGATACCTGTTGGTTAACAATTTGGTGCCTTTTGGATATCTCTCTAATACTTCATGGATACAGCTTGGATACAGTAATACCTATTGGATAAGATAAGTAAAGGTAAGATAAGATTGTGTTTTTTTAGCTTCAACAGCTATTATTGTCGAACATACACTTACACTTCTATCTTACTATTACTATCAATCAATCATACATATACTTACAATTTATTTTTACTATCGATTATTATTTCTAATTGTACAATTATTGATGTTCAAATACATATTTTATAGCTTCTGATTTAAATTTTGAAAAGTGTTTTATTTTAATATTTTGTATATGTCTGGACAATTGGTCAAACATTCTTAATCCAGCATAAAATATGGATTTTTGTGTTACAGCTTTATTTAAATATTTCACATTGAAATTATTAACTGACCTTGTGATATGATTATGTACATTATTATTGTACGATCTAATCTCATTAAAATATGCTGGCAAATAGTCATTCTTTACATCTTGAATAGATCTTCAATACCTCTTGGATAACAATTTGGCGTCTTTTGGATACCACTTTTTCTTGAATATCACTTAACTAACAAATTTCTCCTAGGTTACAACATTATCATTTCTTAAAAATGTTTAACACCGTTTTCTATGTCCATACCTATAAATCTAGCATAGGTGACGTGGCATACCTAGCCAGTGTTTTACATTGAACTGTCTCATTAGTAATTAGTATTACCTATCCGACTGATTCATGTTGGTAGACGTGACCGCGTTGACCTAAGACCTCTGTTTTAGTGATACTTAATTTATTCCTATTTAGTAGGTGTGTGAATGAAAGTAAGCCGGCCGAGGTTAGTCTGATCACATTCCAGTGACATAACCTTATTGTTGTACCGACCCGACCACTCTTCTCTTGGCTTGGTCTAGTCTGGGCTGTGCTTTATACTTGCCCCGAATAACGATGAGGCTATCTATACATGGGGTCAACAAAAGGGGGCAAAGAACCACTTGTAGAAGTCAAAACCGCAGCATGGCTCGGTGAATTATTTCAAATCTGTTAGAACAATGTTTTCGGATTATTTTTTTATTTTTTACTTTTTACTTAACTTTTTTTTTCTTTTACTCTTAAATATTGCTACTACCTATACAGACCTACCCCATCTTATCTGTCACTGTGCTGTGATAACACATACCTTACCTTTGAGAATATATCTTTAATGCACACACACTCTCTCTCACGCACACACTCACGCACACGCGCACACCCACTCATAATCTTTGGCCTGAGTATAATGACGTGTACAACTGTACATAGCTTTTATTTTTTAGTTTAATTGTTAATTTTTAGGTTAATTATAATTCAACTAGTCGTAAGTCTAGATTTAGTAATTAGAATTAGACTGGTGGGGAAACACCTTTGTGCTAAGGGGCTATGCTCTAATTTTTCTCACCAGCAATGTGTTTGTAACATTTAAAAAATGTTATTAACATATTGAAAATAAATAATTATAATAATAATAATAATAATAATAATAATAATAATAATAATAATAATAATAATAATAATAATAATAATAATAATGCGTTGACGTTTAACTCTTAGAACACAATTAAATATTGATACAATGATTATTTGTCGGCAAATTGTTTTATTACTTATTTTTATAACCTTACCTGTCACTACTATCACTATAGCAGAAAATACCCTTGAACAAATCCAACATTTTCCTTTCAATACTTTTATCATATTGACAAACATTTTGTTAGTAAACTCGTGCCTTCTACCCCTAACAAGTTTACTTTTCAGACGAAAGCGCGAACTCGTTTCCAGACTAAAATTAAAACGAATGAGACAAACAATAGGAAACTTTAAACCGATTCGAATCAAATCTCTGCACCCTTTCGTTCCTAAATGGATGTTAGCTATCCGGTGTCGAGGGGGGGGGGGGAGGGGGAGGGGGGGGGGGGTGGCAAGCAAGTGCGTATGGCCACATTCCAAGTCTATAAGTGTAACCTTCAAACACACGGCCATTATTTATGATCATGACTCGTAGCCAATGCCAAGTGTGATTTTATATATATATATTATTTTTTTATCTTCTTCTTCTTCTTCTCTGCTTGTGATGTATTGTTTTTTAAACCATGCGAACCCGGCTTTTAGTTTTAAGTAACTTAATGGAATGGTTCTTCATGCGTATACACGATACGCTGCGTATAATCATAATCTATGGTTTCAATTTGAAATTACCATATTGAATGGATATTATCTCCGTGAAGCTTCGGCCTATTCGGGATATAGAGATTGTCTTCGTAGCTTTTGGCTTTTGAGACATTCGTTAAAGTCGATCGATGAAGTGAACTACCCATTCAATACAACAACTAAACTATTCATATTAAATGGACATGAAAAAATACTTTTTTTTATTCTAAATTATGAATTTCAAGAATTATTACATGTGAGTAGCATTTAATACTGAACGTCTTGAAATTATATATATTTTTTTATTAATAAAGTATATTTATAGTTTCTAATTTGAGTAGATTTGAGGTAAAATTGACACACCAGCGTAAATATCTCGAAACCGGATCGCGTTCGACCATCTTTTTCAAACGTATTTATGTTAGTTATGAAGTTATCTACATTTAGGACGAAACTTTGTTACAATATATTACTTTTTGAAGGTGCTACGCAAAGTTATACGATTGAAAGTGTAGGTTTTTGTTCAGTTACAATGTATAACATAGGGAATTCCAACTCATTTCAACACTCAATAAATAAAAAACTAATAGCGGTAGGTGCATATTTTTTTCTACAATATTCACAAGCTTAATCTCAACTTGCAGTACATACAATTTGAATGATTTATATTACATATGCAGTTATCATCGATCGACTTTAATCGTTAAAGAGTGATGTGCTAATATATATGCGTTATTTGACTCCACTCATACAAAGAGCAACACTCAAGTTTTAGATAAGAGTTTCAGTCCGAATACAAACATATTTTTATAAAATGTTCCGAAACAAATACGGAATGTTACAGGGCTAAATATTGTTCTGATTATTTACAGATATTCTCGAAACAGTGATGCGAATTTGAGAGTGTTTTTTGATGAAAGTAGACAATTTGAATCTCAAATTTTCTAATTTCATCCAAAACGTAACACATATGTATGCTTTTTTGAAAATGTATGTAGATCTTGATAATGTTTTTTCAAAATATTGGTATTGAATGTAGTTTTAAATATATTATAGAAACAGACCGTTGAATTCTCATGATTTCTAATTATTTTCGTCGGGCACTCTTAAACTTCTAATTAAAACAAAACTGTATTGATAAAAGTTAGCTGGAAATTTCACACATCTTTATGGAGGGAAACACAGGGCATGACGTCATAGCGAGGTGACCAATCACATTCAATTGAAACAATATTCAAGTTATTGTTGAGATTATTTTACTTACGAGAGCATATTTGAATGGAAATATGAACGTTATGAGCATATCTACAAATTCATTATTAAAGCATCACGAAATACATCAATGTAATTTTAATAGAATTCCAGACGATAATCGTTTTTAAATGGATCTCGTCAAGGGATTGACAACAACGAATTAATTTGCTTTCAACAGACTTGTCGTAAATTCATGAATACACAGCGATGTTTACGTAAAACCCAAACATCATCATCATCATCATCATCATCATCATCGTCATCGTCATCTTCATCGGCATCATCATCAACATCATCATCATCATCACCGTCACCGTCATCGTCATCGTCATCGTCATCGTCATCGTCATCGTCATCGTCATCGTCATCGTCATCGTCATCGTCATCGTCATCGTCATCGTCATCGTCATCGTCATCGTCATCACACGATGATGTTAGATATACCATTTCATTTCAGCGGGAAATAAAAAAAGTGAAGCTCTGTAACTAAATTTAAATTACTTTAGAACATATTGAATTATGTTCCTGGGATCTGTAGATGAATATCTCTTCTCTATTTTACATACTACTACCGATATTGAAAATTAAGGACAGTTCGCTATTAATATTATTAGTATTGATTGATTGTTTTGAACGGGTTTGCACATTTTAAATTGTATATGTTAATCCAAACGTGTGCAAATTTTAAATTAAAGTTCCAACAGTTTTAGAATAAATTTTCGTTACGCCAATCATGCAGATTTTCGATTTTAAATTAAATTACGTAGCGCTATGTTTTTAATTTCCAAACGGCGTTATGCAAATTTCTAATTTGTTCGACATAAATTCCGTTACGTGATATTGTGAATTAGTAAACGGTTAATGGGTTTTCAATAAGAGGACAAGTTGTAAAAAAACTCAATGTTTACAATCAACACCTATTTTTTTTTTCTTTCTTCATCTTATATTTCACTCTGTTGACGGAAGTTCTCCGCTTATTTGATATGTGCTTCCGCTTCCGTATGTCTCAATTTAGATATGATCACGAGTATATGATTTGTGGTGGACTTTTAACTGACTCTGAAAATGTGATTTAATTTAACAATACAATTAATGTCCAAGAATGAAAAAATTACTGTCGATGCTAATTTCAAATTAATTGAGTTTTATTACAAATCCAAAATTTGCTTTAAAAAAATTATTATTACATTATGTATTTATTATTTAATATAAATTTTCTGAAATAACTTAATCATACTCCATGGATTAATGTCCATCTTAAGTAGTTGTAAAGCTGATGTTTACAAAGGAGTACATTATGAGGAACCGGGGAAAACCTAAAAAAAAACATCAGTTGAGTATTACTGTTAACGGGAATCGAACAGACGACCTCCCGAATTAGAGCCTCAAGTACAATTAGTTACCTCTATAGTCACCACTACAAATACACAGGTTTCATAATCTATTCCTCATCTCCATATTTACACAACATGATACCCAGGTGTTCTTGTGTTGGAATACCACAATGGCTTGTGCCAAATTGTGCCTACCAAAAAAAAAGTATATTACATGATGTTTATGTAAAGATGTTTTCTTCAAAACCACTTTTAAAACGTACACGCGGTTGTACAACATACACGTTCTTATGATAATGCATATTTCTTTACTATAAACAGATACCATACAAGAAAAGATTTAAAAAAATAGATTCTCTCTTGAAAAACCACTTTTCAAACGTAGTTTGTTGTACTGTACCATACACGTTCCAATGATAAAGCATATTTTTTAGTTGTTTTTCTTTTTCTTCATAACCTCTCTGGCTGGCTGCTGCCACTCATGAAGACATCGTCGTAGGTCAAAGAAGTTGAAGGGAAATGAATGTTTTTGCTGCGCGCATGCGTAGGAGTGAGTCGGGATTGTTTACGTCGGTCGCCCAGCGGGAGTTGGGAGCGACAATGGTCCGCGTTTTAATTCAACTCAGAGCTCGAACAATCACACGAGGATTCTTCTCTATAGAACCGACTCAATGAAAGACTTTACCTCAAAGAGTTTCCTGTCTTCTCTTGGGGTTTCGGGGTAGCTAAAGGCGGTTCACGGTCATATAAAACACCATGTCTAGTTTTCATGAATAGCATACATTTTGTGAGGCTCGTTGGTATGATGAGTTTATTCCTGATTTCAATGCAGAAGATCCAGGGTCAATTCCTGGTTCGAGCTGAGGTTTTTTTGAGTGTAGAAAGTTTTCTTAATTTTTCTGTATGTTACTGCAGTTATATGTAAACGGTGACTATATAGTCGTCGTAACAACGAAGCACATAAATGGTATAAATGCCCCCCCCCCCCCCCCCCCCTCCGCTGAAAATCAGTTCTTGTAACTGAGCGGGCCGACAATAAATACAATTTTATTCATTTATTGGAAGAATTGGGGGAGGGGGAGGCCTTCCCCCAATACATTTTTGGTTTAATCATCCCACTAAAAAAAATGCGTAATCATGACCATGCATCTGAAGAGAAAAACTGACTTTACCATTCCCTTCCATGTAATTAGTCACTTGTCATAAAACGTGCAATGTATGTTAATAAATTTATACCGTCCCCCCAAAGAAAGATCTCCGATTCTACCACTATCAAACTGTGGGTGAAATCTAACGTTTCCAGATCAGTGTGTTAGTGACTTTCCTTCCTCTGAACCGGGTCTATAACACGTGTCTTTCATGGCAAAGACAATTATTGCGATGGCTAAAGAATATCCCCACTCCCAATTCTTTGTTGCAGAATTTTTCCCAACGATCTCAATAACTCCACGTAAGTATTAAAACCGGCGTTTTCTTTTTTGTACGTTTTTTTTTTTTTTTTTTAATCCAACCTTCTCAATTCGTCGTGAGCGATCTTCAAGAGCGGTTCGTATACATTTTATTGAACACAACTCCTCAATTCTCAACTAGCCGTGTTTTGTACCCGTTTCATTGGGTTTTGTTGTTGGTGTCTTGAGATCTCAACCAGACCAATATAAGCTCATACACGATTGCCGTGATTAATTTACATAACTTACGTGAGAAGAGATGAAAGCTGGGTTAATGGTACGTAGTCTACTCTTGTCCAAAAGAAGCACAAGGGCGCATCATCGTCTTCGCCATCGTATTCGTCATCGTCATCGTCATCGTCATCGTCATCGTCATCATCATCGTCATCATCATCGTCATCATCGCCATCATCATCTTCGTCATCGTCATCATCATCATCGTCATCATCATCATCGTCATCATCATCACCGTCATCATCATCATCAACGTCATCGTCATCGTCATCGTCATCATCATCATCATCATCATCATCATCATCATCATCATCATCATCATCATCATCATCATCATCATCATCATCATCATCATCATCATCATCCTCATCATTATCATCGTCATCATCATCATCATCACATCGTCATCTTCATTTTCATCGTGTTCATCATCATCATCATCATCATCATCATCTTCATGATCATCATCATCATCATCATCATCATCATCATCATCATCATCATCATCATCATCATCATCATCATCATCATCATCATCATCATCATCATCATCATCATCATCATCATCATCATCATCATCATCATCATCATCATCATCATCATCATCATCATCATCATCATCATCATCATCATCATCATCATCATCATCATCATCATCATCATCATCATCATCATCATCATCATCATCATCATCATCATCATCATCATCATCATCGTCATCATCGTCGGTAATCCATTTCGGGGGAGGGGTCGTTAATTGACGTTCAGGTAAATAAATTTGGAAGAGTAGAGGTAAGATGATGAAGGCCATATAGGATAATAAAGAAATGATCAAAGATATGCACGAGCGCCCTATTGCGGGCACCGATCACCACGAGGAGGGACCCACCTGTGTGTGCTACTGACAACGAGTATTGCTATGACGTTCCAAACCGCCCCGTCATTCTTGCCCCCCTGCTTCAAGGTCATAGGTCACCGGTTACCCCGACATATGGATGCTTCTCCCTGACCTGTCTGAGATCGTGAGTGGCGTTTGCTTTCTCAAAATATTGTGATTGGTCTGACGGTGTGATCGATATTGGAGCTAATATTGTAGATACGGAATCAATGGGCTATCGTATGTCTGAGTGTTGAGAGGGGGAAGGGTGTTCTGTTCTTACTCCTGTCTGCAGGGGTCTTAGAGAGTAGAGATTCTTCTCATCTATGATGAAGGGAGCGTCTGCACTCACCTTTCTAAAAACACTATAGTAGCGTTGAGTAATATAGGGTAGAGCCGCAACGCAATCGGCATTTTGTCTACCGCCTTAGGAGCCGTCCATAAATGATGTCACACAATTTTTGACCAAATAAGACCCCCCCCCCCCTTTTAATGATGTCACAAAAAAATTATTTACTGCAGGCCCCCCCCCCCCCTTGACATGCCAACATTAAAAAAAACTGGGACAAAACCAGTCACATCGGGATCAAATTTTTGTATTTTCTTTTCTACTACCCTACTAAAGTATGTTGGGCAGTAAAAGGCGGTAGACCAACTGCCGATGGCGTGGGGTCTCTACCCTATATGACTCACTCAACGCTATTAGTAGAGACTACCTCTACGTCAAAAACCGCAAAACTTTCATTTTTAAATTATATCTCAAGAATGGACTTCGAAATCGAAAATATGAATAAACAGCGCACTGTGTTTTGGTAGGTACTACATACTGAATGCTTTAAATGTGTCTTACATTATAATCAGAACGTTTTTTAATTATAATTGATTTTATTACTAAATATCGATTTAATAATCAAAGTAACTACGCTAATGGTTATAATATTTCATTCGGTCAGTATAGCTTACCAAAACAGTAGCGGTTGACTCATATTTTCGATTTCGAGTAGCATTTTGAGATATAATTAAAAAATGAAAATTTTCTGCGGTTTTTGACGTAGAGGTGCCCTTTCTTCGGTCGGTTCCTTCAATTTAAAAAAATTACGATCCTCTACTAATTCGTTGTTTTAGGGAGAGAAAAATAACTGAAGTGCGTTTTATCAGACGTGATAATAAATTTAAAAAGTGTACAATTATATCCGTGAAGCGTATCTGATGTTCATCGAATGCACCAGTAGCTTGATATAGGGGTTACCTATATCCTAGTGAAATAAAATGTCATGTAAATCAAATACATCCAAAAACGTTTAAAACATGTCTTTGATTTGTGTGTAAACAAAACATCAAAGTGGAACGGATCGAAGTAGCATCGACGTTTTACATATATGGATTAATTATGAATTAATATTATTATCATAATTTATATATTATATATTAATATTATATATTTAATTAAGGATTAATTAAGATGGACTTAATACGACGGTAAGACAATAATATCGGATTATCGCATTTAATCCAGACATAATGAATTTTTGCACATATTTTCTTCTTTTTTTTTTATCTGTATGACCCTAATAATATCTGTCTTGTGTATCTTCCCATGCGGCTACGCTACGCGTAAGACCCACCGCGTAAGACCCACCGCGTAAGACTGGGATACGTTCATGAAACAGCCAAATTGTGAGACAAGCCAAAAAATAACTAACCCGAATGAAAATAAAATAACCGAAAGGAAGTGAAAATAATTGGAGCGGGTGATGCGCTGCAGAGAACGGCGGGAGTGGGGAGGAGGGGGGGGGGGGGGGGGGTTGGGCCTTCAGGTGGAAAGAGGAGTGGTAAAAGAAAGAAATGAAAAGTTTATTAATTTCTAGACATTTCTGTATAATCATTCTCCCAAAAAACCATTAGCAGCGATGAAAGACTCGCTATACTTTTAGAATATCAATTTAAAAATTAGCAGAATTATGGCGAAGTTTGAGACATATATTAGTTTTAATACGAGTGCTCAATTGAGAGAAAACAAAGCAAGGTAATTGAGTTTCCAAATATACAGGAAAGGGAAGAACTACTCTTAAAAAAAGTAAATTGGATTCGCGTCAGAAGGTAATTTACAAAACGGAACAGTTCCCATATTACTGTCGGTCATCGTAGAGATGGTTATTATTAGAGAAAGGGGCTTCTGTATTCATTCACTTTCGGACACTTTGGATTGTATATTAGTTCATAATTATAATAGTGTTGATACGTGAGGTGTAGGTTTGCGGTTGTTGTAAAAGTGTAGATATAATATAGCTGGAATGATACATACACATTTAGAGTCTACCCACTCAGTAACAAGACTGATTTTCAGTGGGGGACTTCAATTTAAAGCTACTAAACCAACCCTGTAGGCTCCGAACTCTATCGACGAGTGAGCGATAACCAATCAAAGATCTATATTTCAAATACGAAACATATAAATCAGCGATTGGACAGTGCGAACACCCGCGGACAAATGCCAGAATCAACAAGGCCGATTCAGAACAACTTGGAATTTATTGAGTGCTTCGTTGCTAGGACGGCTCCAAAGTCACCGTTCAGAAGTGATGGAATTGAATCCATATTAGAAGGCAAAAAAAAATAAAACGTCTGCCTGACGCGGGATTTGAACTTGTGAACTTCTGCATTGAAAGCATGGATGCTACCCACTGGACCAACGTACTTATACACTTACATAGTATACTTGAGCGTTTCATACGAATTTCTGATTGATAATATTTAAATGATCAACAACTACATAAGCAGCTTTCCATTCTTGCCCATCGTATCTACTACAACTAATATATCTGTGACTAAGATTTCAAGACTTCAAATTCAAAATTGAAGCAAACATGTACTTATCACACAATTCTGGAATTATGTAGATTGTAGATCAAGGCTGGATCCTATATCTAGGGCATTTTAATTCAAACATGTTTTTATTTGGTTGTATGTTTGCACTTTTCAATACCACACGGCGTTTGTCTATTAGTTTCAATTATTAATGAATATATGTATATAGTGACCTTTTGCCTTTTGCCTTCCTCATTCTTAGTTCCGAATTAATTAGGCCTAAGTACTTAAGTTTAGTTTAGTTAAACTTTAAGGATATAAATTTATGTAAACTAAACTGGTAAATTATACCGTAAGTTTTTCCTGTCTAGTTATTAGGTACAATAGTAAAGTAATAATAATTTTACTTTAACGCGAAGAAAAGTATATCTATACTTAAATTCGCCAATTTTTTCTTATCACATTTTCTTGTAAGTTTCAACTGTGTGTTGCATGTAAAAAAAAAAAGGAAAAATAAAGACACTATTATTGAATCTAGGTCTGAATCTTTCATCTATCCATCCACTAGCGGAGTCCCTCAGTTATAATCCGTAGCATCGCTTTGTGCTTCAACATCTATAGGCCTAATAATGTATCAAATGTTTGTTTTGGATTTTAAATATATATGCATTTATTCTGTTAGTTTCCTATTTTTTAAACGGCATTGCAAAATAAAATTTGAGACTATAGAGGAGGGGTAGAAATTTTCACGATGAAATACACTTCAAAGTAAAAAGATGACGAAATATCAGATATCAGATATAAATACAATTTTTTGAAGACTATAAGCAAACTTTGATAATCACCAGCGCCGCACAATTTAAAAACATTTATTTTAAATGTTGTTTAAAATTTTCAAAAAATCTTGCGAACAAAAATCACGACACGATGACGTTTTCCAGATATCTGTTGAACATTTTAAAGTACACTATCATAAATCCTAATGTTGAAATAAATTATAATATTAATTTCAATACTTAGTGTGGTGGTATTGTTTTGGGTTTGCGTTATAAATAAATAATACGTTTTTGACTGTTTGATCTATAATACAATAATATTTGTTTTCAATTTTGTATCCGACAACATCTGTCATATAACAATGTTAATCATTTTCCCCCGTATATATATATCATAATTAAATAAATTGTAAAATCATTAACATTAATAATACTGTCGTGAAAGATTTTATAGGTAGCTAATAATTTATCTGCATGCACGTAAGGCACGTAAGTATGTCTTGGAAATTAAAAGTAGATTCAACCGACAATAAGAGATTTAGAAAGGCGCACTTTTCACAATATAATCACTACACTGTGTTGTTTCTATTTGTGTCATTGAGATTTCTATTTCATTATAATCACAACGTACGGCGCATGCGCGCAGATGCCGATGATAATAATGACTCTTGTTGTCTCGCACCGTGACAAAATCATCAATTTCTCCTTCTGTCTGTCTGTAGTAAAACTAAATTACTATTTTCTCTCTTACAATGTGTTGCATCGTTCATGACTCCATGAGGCGATTGATGCACTGATGGTTAAAAAGCTCATTTGAAGACAGTTCACTCTTTTATTTCTTAACTCAAGTACCCACGACAGTTTTACATGATATATATACTTTTTGTACTTTAATTTTTTTTTGTACTTTAATTTTTTTTTTCAGAATCCCACAATTTTCAAGTTTCTTTCTTTACTCAAGTATCTACGAAAGTTTTACATGAAATTTACGCAGATGTACTTGAACATTTTTCTTCCACTTTAAAATTTTTCAACATGAAAATTTTTTTTCAACTTTTTTCAAGTTTTCCAAAAAGTGACTGTCGAACCAAGTGACTGTCGATATAAGTGACGTGTCAGCAGCGGCTCAAGGCCGCGGTACGCGTTCTTGTTCTATAGTAATAGACTAAATTAGTGTACTAATTAAAAAAAAAAATTTGAAAATGTATAATAAATAAGACTTGGGGTTTCTCTTCGTGGGAAACGCCACCCTTGTTTTATTACTATTTTCACAATTTATTTTAAATTTGTATTGTTTCTGAAGAAAACAATAAAACTAACTAAATAACTAAATAAATAACTAGTAGTAATAAGAATTAGTTAAAATTAGAAACTATAAAGATTTCTCGTACAGGTGTATTTTAAAAACTTCAACCGATTCGTTTAAAGCAGAAGGTCCCGGATTCGGTTCCCGGTGCGGGCTGGAGATTTAAAATTTTGAACTTATGTTAAATCTTATATCCTATACTGAGCCCAGATTCACAAATGTGCCTTAGTAGTGCTAGGCCGTCCTAGTTTAGGCAAATCTTAGTAATATAAATCACGCTTGTGTCATAAAGATAAAATATAGTAAAATATCAACAATGCGTAACTTTTAATATTTTACTTGAAAATGTGTAGTAATACCCAGAGATAGAATAGAATAGAATAGACTAGAATAGAACTTTACTTTCGTCTTTGTACAGTAAATGAAATACAACATTAAAACAAAGTGAAAACAGTAATGAAATATAGTAGGTACACAACATTTTAAAGTATGTACAGTATTTTTTTTTTAAAGGAAGGAATCCTAGCTAGGATCGAGATCCTGTGTGTGGGAGTCAAAGATATAATAATATTCCCTGTGGGAGTATTCTAACATTGTATTTACAGGAATAATTTTGCAAGATGGCAGTATGATGGTTACATTTATTGTGATAATGATGTCAATTAAAGGAATTTAAAGTTAACAAGTATTGATTGACAAGATGATTTATCTAGCTAGGAAGTGCCTAACTTACGACTAGGTTAGGCATCTTTGTGCATCCAAGCCCTGGTGTACATTTAAACCATGTAAACGGTGACTTTGGAGCCGTCATAACAACGAAGCACATAATAGATTGTACTATGTATGGCCTCCACCGAAAATCAATTCTTGTAACTGAGTGGGTAAACTTTATATAGACATGTATTTATTTAAACTTAAAGTCACCATTACAATTTTCTTAAATAAAGTATCTGCCCAATAGATGATTTTCAGAATTGATCTAGCAAGCCGTAATACGCTCTATCTAAGGGTCCTTGATAGTTATGTTGAGGAGCCTTTTTATTGTTGTGCATTGTTGTCATTGAATATCTAGAAGGCCGTAATTAGCTCTATCTAAGGGTCCTAGATGAATTCTGAAAAAGATCTATTGAAACTGTTTCCAAACATTTGTGTTAAAAAGCCCTTTGCAACGGCCATGATGGAGGGCAAAATGTGTATTGACATTTGAGCTATCAAAGGAAGACGAATATTTTTACTACGAGATAAGACATAAGACTTCGAAATGTATTATTATTTATACCATACCATTGTACACCACTACAAGACACCGTGTGTAAGTACATACAGCGCTATATGTGGCCAAATTTAGTAACTTATTGGTGCAGATTTCATTCCGCGGTTAAAAATAGTGCCGGATATTATTGTGAAATATCTGTAGTTGTTCTGTGTATTTTTTTTCTTCTTGTTGATGTGTATTTATTTTGTTTCGTTGTGTTGTTTTGTGTTTGTTTTTGTTTTGTATTGTCTAGTTCTGTTTGTGCTCGTTTTGTGTTGTTTGTAAGTCTAAAAAGTGTCCTGATTTAAATGTCACCTTGCCTTTTAAAATGGACTGATGGGATTCATAATCTGCTCAAAATTTTTAAAAGCCGTATTTAATTAAACAATTTAAACAATTTTGGCATTATCGACGTAGGAAGAACGACGCTGCTTCATCGGAAAGTTGCGTGACATTGCCACTTGAGCGCTTCATTCGTTTTCACTAGCGCCCTCAGTGGCCAAACTCGATGCCTATAGTGACCAATGCAAGAGAGTTTAGTAATAGCAAACTCATGTTGGCGAACAGTAGAACTTCAACCAATCGCCATCGGACAAAATTTCATCAAATAAATTAATGTCAGTAGAAAGTAAACAAAGACACCGTTTGGGCACCACACAATATGGCTGCCATGCACATTGCGTGAAGTGTGAACACACCCTAGAGTAGACATTGTCGCGTAGAAACGATACAATATGGCTGCCATGCACATTGCGTGAAGTGTGAACACACCCTAGAGTAGACATTGTCGCGTAGAAACGATACAAGATGGCCGCCACGCGCATTGCGTGAAGTGTGAACACACCCTAGAGTAGACATTGTCGCGTAGAAACGATACAATATGGCCGCCATGCTCATTGCGTGAAGTATGAACACACCCTAGAGTAGACATTGTCGCGTAGAAACGATACAATATGGCTGCCATGCACATTGCGTGAAGTGTGAACACACCCTAGAGTAGACATTGTCGCGTAGAAACGATACAATATGGCTGCCATGCGCATTGCGTGAAGTGTGAACACACCCTAGAGTAGACATTGTCGCGTAGAAACGATACAATATGGCTGCCATGCACATTGCGTGAAGTGTGAACACACCCTAGAGTAGACATTGTCGCGTAGAAACGATACAAGATGGCCGCCACGCGCATTGCGTGAAGTGTGAACACACCCTAGAGTAGACATTGTCGCGTAGAAACGATACAATATGGCCGCCATGCGCATTGCGTGAAGTGTGAACACACCCTAGAGTAGACATTGTCGCGTAGAAACGATACAATATGGCCGCCATGCGCATTGCGTGAAGTGTGAACACACCCTAGAGTAGACATTGTCGCGTAGAAACGATACAATATGGCCGCCATGCGCATTGCGTGAAGTGTGAACACACCCTAGAGTAGACATTGTCGCGTAGGTACGATACAATATGGCCGCCATGCGCATTGCGTGAAGTGTGAACACACCCTAGAGTAGACATTGTCCCGTAGGTACGATACAATATGGCCGCCATGCGCATTGCGTGAAGTGTGAACACACCCTAGAGTAGACATTGTCGCGTAGGTACGATACAATATGGCGGCCATGCACATTGCGTGAAGTGTGAACACACCCTAGAGTAGACATTGTCGCGTAGGTACGATACAATATGGCGGCCACGCGCATTGCGTGAAGTGTGAACACACCCTAGAGTAGACATTGTCGCGTAGAAACGATACAATATGGCCGCCATGCGCATTGCGTGAAGTGTGAACACACCCTAGAGTAGACATTGCCGCGTAGAAACGATACAATATGGCCGCCATGCGCATTGCGTGAAGTGTGAACACACCCTAGAGTAGACATTGTCGCGTAGAAACGATACAATATGGCCGCCATGCGCATTGCGTGAAGTGTGAACACACCCTAGAGTAGACATTGTCGCGTAGAAACGATACAATATGGCCGCCATGCGCATTGCGTGAAGTGTGAACACACCCTAGAGTAGACATTGTCGCGTAGAAACGATACAAGATGGCCGCCACGCGCATTGCGTGAAGTGTGAACACACCCTAGAGTAGACATTGTCGCGTAGAAACGATACAATATGGCCGCCACGCGCATTGCGTGAAGTGTGAACACACCCTAGAGTAGACATTGTCGCGTAGAAACGATACAAGATGGCCGCCACGCGCATTGCGTGAAGTGTGAACACACCCTAGAGTAGACATTGTCGCGTAGAAACGATACAATATGGCCGCCATGCGCATTGCGTGAAGTGTGAACACACCCTAGAGTAGACATTGTCGCGTAGAAACGATACCACATGGCCGCCATGCTCATTGCGTGAAGTGTGAACACACCCTAGAGTAGACATTGTCGCGTAGAAACGATACCACATGGCTGCCATGCTCATTGCGTGAAGTGTGAACACACCCTAGAGTAGACATTGTCGCGTAGAAACGATACCACATGGCTGCCATGCTCATTGCGTGAAGTGTGAACACACCCTAGAGTAGACATTGTCGCGTAGAAACGATACCACATGGCTGCCATGCTCATTGCGTGAAGTGTGAACACACCCTAGAGTAGACATTGTCGCGTAGAAACGATACAATATGGCCGCCATGCGCATTGCGTGAAGTGTGAACACACCCTAGAGTAGACATTGTCGCGTAGGTACGATACAATATGGCCGCCATGCGCATTGCGTGAAGTGTGAACACACCCTAGAGTAGACATTGTCGCGTAGGTACGGTACCACATGGCCGCCATGCGCATTGCGTGAAGTGTGAACACACCCTAGAGTAGACATTGTCCCGTAGGTACGGTACCACATGGCCGCCATGCGCATTGCGTGAAGTGTGAACACACCCTAGAGTAGACATTGTCCCGTAGGTACGATACCACATGGCCGCCATGCGCATTGCGTGAAGTGTGAACACACCCTAGAGTAGACATTGTCCCGTAGGTACGGTACCACATGGCCGCCATGCGCATTGCGTGAAGTGTGAACACACCCTAGAGTAGACATTGTCGCGTAGGTACGATACAATATGGCAGCCATGCGCATTGCGTGAAGTGTGAACACACCCTAGAGTAGACATTGTCGCGTAGGTACGATACAATATGGCCGCCATGCGCATTGCGTGAAGTGTGAACACACCCTAGAGTAGACATTGTCCCGTAGGTACGATACAATATGGCCGCCATGCGCATTGCGTGAAGTGTGAACACACCCTAGAGTAGACATTGTCGCGTAGAAACGATACCACATGGCGGCCATGCGCATTGCGTGAAGTGTGAACACACCCTAGAGTAGACATTGTCGCGTAGGTACGATACAATATGGCCGCCATGCGCATTGCGTGAAGTGTGAACACACCCTAGAGTAGACATTGTCGCGTAGGTACGATACAATATGGCCGCCATGCGCATTGCGTGAAGTGTGAACACACCCTAGAGTAGACATTGTCGCGTAGAAACGATACCACATGGCGGCCATGCGCATTGCGTGAAGTGTGAACACACCCTAGAGTAGACATTGTCGCGTAGGTACGATACAATATGGCCGCCATGCGCATTGCGTGAAGTGTGAACACACCCTAGAGTAGACATTGTCGCGTAGGTACGATACAATATGGCCGCCATGCGCATTGCGTGAAGTGTGAACACACCCTAGAGTAGACATTGTCGCGTAGAAACGATACAATATGGCCGCCATGCGCATTGCGTGAAGTGTGAACACACCCTAGAGTAGACATTGCCGCGTAGGTACGATACAATATGGCCGCCATGCGCATTGCGTGAAGTGTGAACACACCCTAGAGTAGACATTGTCGCGTAGAAACGATACAATATGGCCGCCATGCGCATTGCGTGAAGTGTGAACACACCCTAGAGTAGACATTGCCGCGTAGGTACGATACAATATGGCCGCCATGCGCATTGCGTGAAGTGTGAACACACCCTAGAGTAGACATTGTCGCGTAGAAACGATACAATATGGCCGCCATGCGCATTGCGTGAAGTGTGAACACACCCTAGAGTAGACATTGTCGCGTAGGTACGATACAATATGGCCGCCATGCGCATTGCGTGAAGTGTGAACACACCCTAGAGTAGACATTGTCGCGTAGGTACGATACAATATGGCCGCCATGCGCATTGCGTGAAGTGTGAACACACCCTAGAGTAGACATTGTCGCGTAGAAACGATACCACATGGCCGCCATGCGCATTGCGTGAAGTGTGAACACACCCTAGAGTAGACATTGCCGCGTAGGTACGATACAATATTGCCGCCATGCGCATTGCGTGAAGTGTGAACACACCCTAGAGTAGACATTGTCGCGTAGGTACGATACAATATGGCTGCCATGCGCATTGCGTGAAGTGTGAACACACCCTAGAGTAGACATTGTCCCGTAGGTACGATACAATATGGCCGCCATGCGCATTGCGTGAAGTGTGAACACACCCTAGAGTAGACATTGTCGCGTAGAAACGATACCACATGGCCGCCATGCGCATTGCGTGAAGTGTGAACACACCCTAGAGTAGACATTGTCGCGTAGAAACGATACCACATGGCCGCCATGCGCATTGCGTGAAGTGTGAACACACCCTAGAGTAGACATTGTCGCGTAGAAACGATACCACATGGCCGCCATGCGCATTGCGTGAAGTGTGAACACACCCTAGAGTAGACATTGTCGCGTAGGTACGATACAATATGGCTGCCATGCGCATTGCGTGAAGTGTGAACACACCCTAGAGTAGACATTGTCGCGTAGGTACGATACAACATGGCCGCCATGCGCATTGCGTGAAGTGTGAACACACCCTAGAGTAGACATTGTCGCGTAGGTACGATACCACATGGCCGCCATGCGCATTGCGTGAAGTGTGAACACACCCTAGAGTAGACATTGTCGCGTAGGTACGATACCACATGGCCGCCATGCGCATTGCGTGAAGTATGAACACACCCTAGAGTAGACATTGTCGCGTAGGTACGATACCACATGGCCGCCATGCGCATTGCGTGAAGTGTGAACACACCCTAGAGTAGACATTGTCCCGTAGGTACGATACCACATGGCCGCCATGCGCATTGCGTGAAGTGTGAACACACCCTAGAGTAGACATTGTCGCGTAGGTACGATACAACATGGCCGCCATGCGCATTGCGTGAAGTGTGAACACACCCTAGAGTAGACATTGTCGCGTAGGTACGATACCACATGGCCGCCATGCGCATTGCGTGAAGTGTGAACACACCCTAGAGTAGACATTGTCGCGTAGGTACGATACCACATGGCGGCCATGCGCATTGCGTGAAGTGTGAACACACCCTAGAGTAGACATTGTCGCGTAGGTACGATACCACATGGCCGCCATGCGCATTGCGTGAAGTGTGAACACACCCTAGAGTAGACATTGTCCCGTAGGTACGATACAATATGGCTGCCATGCGCATTGCGTGAAGTGTGAACACACCCTAGAGTAGACATTGTCGCGTAGAAACGATACAATATGGCCGCCATGCGCATTGCGTGAAGTGTGAACACACCCTAGAGTAGACATTGTCCCGTAGGTACGATACAATATGGCTGCCATGCGCATTGCGTGAAGTGTGAACACACCCTAGAGTAGACATTGTCGCGTAGAAACGATACAATATGGCCGCCATGCGCATTGCGTGAAGTGTGAACACACCCTAGAGTAGACATTGTGGCGTAGGTACGATACAATATGGCCGCCATGTGCATTGCGTGAAGTGTGAACACACCCTAGAGTAGACATTGTCCCGTAGGTACGATACAATATGGCCGCCATGCTCATTGCGTGAAGTGTGAACACACCCTAGAGTAGACATTGTCCCGTAGGTACGATACAATATGGCCGCCATGTGCATTGCGTGAAGTGTGAACACACCCTAGAGTAGACATTGTCCCGTAGGTACGATACAATATGGCCGCCATGCGCATTGCGTGAAGTGTGAACACACCCTAGAGTAGACATTGTCCCGTAGGTACGATACCACATGGCCGCCATGCGCATTGCGTGAAGTGTGAACACACCCTAGAGTAGACATTGTCGCGTAGGTACGATACCACATGGCCGCCATGCGCATTGCGTGAAGTGTGAACACACCCTAGAGTAGACATTGTCCCGTAGGTACGATACAATATGGCCGCCATGCGCATTGCGTGAAGTGTGAACACACCCTAGAGTAGACATTGTCGCGTAGGTACGATACCACATGGCCGCCATGCGCATTGCGTGAAGTGTGAACACACCCTAGAGTAGACATTGTCGCGTAGGTACGATACCACATGGCCGCCATGCGCATTGCGTGAAGTGTGAACACACCCTAGAGTAGACATTGTCCCGTAGGTACGATACAATATGGCCGCCATGCGCATTGCGTGAAGTGTGAACACACCCTAGAGTAGACATTGTCCCGTAGGTACGATACCACATGGCCGCCATGCGCATTGCGTGAAGTGTGAACACACCCTAGAGTAGACATTGTCGCGTAGGTACGGTACCACATGGCCGCCATGCGCATTGCGTGAAGTGTGAACACACCCTAGAGTAGACATTGTCGCGTAGAAACGATACAATATGGCCGCCATGCGCATTGCGTGAAGTGTGAACACACCCTAGAGTAGACATTGTCCCGTAGGTACGATACAATATGGCCGCCATGCGCATTGCGTGAAGTGTGAACACACCCTAGAGTAGACATTGTCCCGTAGGTACGATACCACATGGCCGCCATGCGCATTGCGTGAAGTGTGAACACACCCTAGAGTAGACATTGTCGCGTAGGTACGATACAATATGGCCGCCATGTGCATTGCGTGAAGTGTGAACACACCCTAGAGTAGACATTGTCCCGTAGGTACGATACAATATGGCCGCCATGCTCATTGCGTGAAGTGTGAACACACCCTAGAGTAGACATTGTCCCGTAGGTACGATACCACATGGCCGCCATGCGCATTGCGTGAAGTGTGAACACACCCTAGAGTAGACATTGTCACGTAGGTACGATACAATATGGCTGCCATGCGCATTGCGTGAAGTGTGAACACACCCTAGAGTAGACATTGTCCCGTAGGTACGGTACCACATGGCCGCCATGCGCATTGCGTGAAGTGTGAACACACCCTAGAGTAGACATTGTCCCGTAGGTACGGTACCACATGGCCGCCATGCGCATTGCGTGAAGTGTGAACACACCCTAGAGTAGACATTGTCGCGTAGGTACGGTACCACATGGCCGCCATGCGCATTGCGTGAAGTGTGAACACACCCTAGAGTAGACATTGTCACGTAGGTACGATACCACATGGCGGCCATGCGCATTGCGTGAAGTGTGAACACACCCTAGAGTAGACATTGTCACGTAGGTACGGTACCACATGGCCGCCATGCGCATTGCGTGAAGTGTGAACACACCCTAGAGTAGACATTGTCGCGTAGGTACGGTACCACATGGCCGCCATGCGCATTGCGTGAAGTGTGAACACACCCTAGAGTAGACATTGTCACGTAGGTACGGTACCACATGGCCGCCATGCGCATTGCGTGAAGTGTGAACACACCCTAGAGTAGACATTGTCCCGTAGGTACGATACCACATGGCGGCCATGCGCATTGCGTGAAGTGTGAACACACCCTAGAGTAGACATTGTCGCGTAGGTACGGTACCACATGGCCGCCATGCGCATTGCGTGAAGTGTGAACACACCCTAGAGTAGACATTGTCACGTAGGTACGGTACCACATGGCCGCCATGCGCATTGCGTGAAGTGTGAACACACCCTAGAGTAGACATTGTCACGTAGGTACGGTACCACATGGCCGCCATGTGCATTGCGTGAAGTGTGAACACACCCTAGAGTAGACATTGTCGCGTAGGTACGATACCATATGGCCGCCATGCGCATTGCGTGAAGTGTGAACACACCCTAGAGTAGACATTGTCACGTAGGTACGATACAATATGGCGGCCATGCGCATTGCGTGAAGTGTGAACACACCCTAGAGTAGACATTGTCGCGTAGGTACGATACCATATGGCCGCCATGCGCATTGCGTGAAGTGTGAACACACCCTAGAGTAGACATTGTCACGTAGGTACGATACAATATGGCGGCCATGCGCATTGCGTGAAGTGTGAACACACCCTAGAGTAGACATTGTCGCGTAGGTACGATACCATATGGCCGCCATGCGCATTGCGTGAAGTGTGAACACACCCTAGAGTAGACATTGTCACGTAGGTACGATACAATATGGCGGCCATGCGCATTGCGTGAAGTGTGAACACACCCTAGAGTAGACATTGTCCCGTAGGTACGATACAATATGGCCGCCATGCGCATTGCGTGAAGTGTGAACACACCCTAGAGTAGACATTGTCGCGTAGGTACGATACCACATGGCCGCCATGCGCATTGCGTGAAGTGTGAACACACCCTAGAGTAGACATTGTTGCGTAGAAACGATACAATATGGCTGCCATGCGCATTGCGTGAAGTGTGAACACACCCTAGAGTAGACATTGTCACGTAGGTACGATACAATATGGCCGCCATGCGCATTGCGTGAAGTGTGAACACACCCTAGAGTAGACATTGTTGCGTAGAAACGATACAATATGGCTGCCATGCGCATTGCGTGAAGTGTGAACACACCCTAGAGTAGACATTGTCCCGTAGGTACGATACCACATGGCCGCCATGCGCATTGCGTGAAGTGTGAACACACCCTAGAGTAGACATTGTTGCGTAGAAACGATACAATATGGCTGCCATGCGCATTGCGTGAAGTGTGAACACACCCTAGAGTAGACATTGTCACGTAGGTACGATACAATATGGCCGCCACGCGCATTGCGTGAAGTGTGAACACACCCTAGAGTAGACATTGTCCCGTAGGTACGATACAATATGGCCGCCATGCGCATTGCGTGAAGTGTGAACACACCCTAGAGTAGACATTGTCGCGTAGGTACGATACAATATGGCCGCCATGCGCATTGCGTGAAGTGTGAACACACCCTAGAGTAGACATTGTCCCGTAGGTACGGTACCACATGGCGGCCATGCGCATTGCGTGAAGTGTGAACACACCCTAGAGTAGACATTGTCCCGTAGGTACGATACCACATGGCCGCCATGCGCATTGCGTGAAGTGTGAACACACCCTAGAGTAGACATTGTCCCGTAGGTACGATACCACATGGCCGCCATGCGCATTGCGTGAAGTGTGAACACACCCTAGAGTAGACATTGTCCCGTAGGTACGATACCACATGGCCGCCATGCGCATTGCGTGAAGTGTGAACACACCCTAGAGTAGACATTGTCCCGTAGGTACGGTACCACATGGCGGCCATGCGCATTGCGTGAAGTGTGAACACACCCTAGAGTAGACATTGTCGCGTAGGTACGATACCACATGGCCGCCATGCGCATTGCGTGAAGTGTGAACACACCCTAGAGTAGACATTGTCCCGTAGGTACGGTACCACATGGCCGCCATGCGCATTGCGTGAAGTGTGAACACACCCTAGAGTAGACATTGTCGCGTAGGTACGATACCACATGGCCGCCATGCGCATTGCGTGAAGTGTGAACACACTCTAGAGTAGACATTGTCCCGTAGGTACGGTACCACATGGCCGCCATGCGCATTGCGTGAAGTGTGAACACACCCTAGAGTAGACATTGTCCCGTAGGTACGATACCACATGGCCGCCATGCGCATTGCGTGAAGTGTGAACACACCCTAGAGTAGACATTGTCGCGTAGGTACGATACCACATGGCGGCCATGCGCATTGCGTGAAGTGTGAACACACCCTAGAGTAGACATTGTCCCGTAGGTACGATACCACATGGCGGCCATGCGCATTGCGTGAAGTGTGAACACACCCTAGAGTAGACATTGTCGCGTAGGTACGATACCACATGGCGGCCATGCGCATTGCGTGAAGTGTGAACACACCCTAGAGTAGACATTGTCGCGTAGGTACGGTACCACATGGTGGCCATGTGCATTGCGTGAAGTGTGAACACACCCTAGAGTAGACATTGTCGCGTAGGTACGATACCACATGGCGGCCATGCGCATTGCGTGAAGTGTGAACACACCCTAGAGTAGACATTGTCCCGTAGGTACGATACCACATGGCGGCCATGCGCATTGCGTGAAGTGTGAACACACCCTAGAGTAGACATTGTCGCGTAGGTACGATACCACATGGCCGCCATGCGCATTGCGTGAAGTGTGAACACACCCTAGAGTAGACATTGTCCCGTAGGTACGGTACCACATGGCGGCCATGCGCATTGCGTGAAGTGTGAACACACCCTAGAGTAGACATTGTGGCGTAGGTACGATACCACATGGCCGCCATGCGCATTGCGTGAAGTGTGAACACACCCTAGAGTAGACATTGTCCCGTAGGTACGATACAATATGGCGGCCATGCGCATTGCGTGAAGTGTGAACACACCCTAGAGTAGACATTGTCCCGTAGGTACGATACCACATGGCCGCCATGCGCATTGCGTGAAGTGTGAACACACCCTAGAGTAGACATTGTCCCGTAGGTACGATACCACATGGCTGCCATGCGCATTGCGTGAAGTGTGAACACACCCTAGAGTAGACATTGTCGCGTAGGTACGGTACCACATGGCCGCCATGCGCATTGCGTGAAGTGTGAACACACCCTAGAGTAGACATTGTCGCGTAGGTACGATACCACATGGCCGCCATGCGCATTGCGTGAAGTGTGAACACACCCTAGAGTAGACATTGTCGCGTAGGTACGATACCACATGGCGGCCATGCGCATTGCGTGAAGTGTGAACACACCCTAGAGTAGACATTGTCCCGTAGGTACGGTACCACATGGCCGCCATGCGCATTGCGTGAAGTGTGAACACACCCTAGAGTAGACATTGTCCCGTAGGTACGATACCACATGGCCGCCATGCGCATTGCGTGAAGTGTGAACACACCCTAGAGTAGACATTGTCCCGTAGGTACGATACCACATGGCCGCCATGCGCATTGCGTGAAGTGTGAACACACCCTAGAGTAGACATTGTCCCGTAGGTACGATACCACATGGCCGCCATGCGCATTGCGTGAAGTGTGAACACACCCTAGAGTAGACATTGTCGCGTAGGTACGATACCACATGGCCGCCATGCGCATTGCGTGAAGTGTGAACACACCCTAGAGTAGACATTGTCCCGTAGGTACGATACCACATGGCTGCCATGCGCATTGCGTGAAGTGTGAACACACCCTAGAGTAGACATTGTCGCGTAGGTACGATACCACATGGCCGCCATGCGCATTGCGTGAAGTGTGAACACACCCTAGAGTAGACATTGTCGCGTAGGTACGATACAATATGGCCGCCATGCACATTGCGTGAAGTGTGAACACACCCTAGAGTAGACATTGTCGCGTAGGTACGATACCACATGGCCGCCATGCGCATTGCGTGAAGTGTGAACACACCCTAGAGTAGACATTGTCGCGTAGAAACGATACAATATGGCCGCCATGCGCATTGCGTGAAGTGTGAACACACCCTAGAGTAGACATTGTCGCGTAGGTACGATACAATATGGCCGCCATGCACATTGCGTGAAGTGTGAACACACCCTAGAGTAGACATTGTCCCGTAGGTACGATACCACATGGCCGCCATGCGCATTGCGTGAAGTGTGAACACACCCTAGAGTAGACATTGTCGCGTAGGTACGGTACCACATGGCGGCCATGCGCATTGCGTGAAGTGTGAACACACCCTAGAGTAGACATTGTCGCGTAGGTACGGTACCACATGGCGGCCATGCGCATTGCGTGAAGTGTGAACACACCCTAGAGTAGACATTGTCCCGTAGGTACGGTACCACATGGCGGCCATGCGCATTGCGTGAAGTGTGAACACACCCTAGAGTAGACATTGTCCCGTAGGTACGATACCACATGGCGGCCATGCGCATTGCGTGAAGTGTGAACACACCCTAGAGTAGACATTGTCCCGTAGGTACGATACCACATGGCGGCCATGCGCATTGCGTGAAGTGTGAACACACCCTAGAGTAGACATTGTCGCGTAGGTACGATACCACATGGCCGCCATGCGCATTGCGTGAAGTGTGAACACACCCTAGAGTAGACATTGTCACGTAGGTACGATACCACATGGCCGCCATGCGCATTGCGTGAAGTGTGAACACACCCTAGAGTAGACATTGTCCCGTAGGTACGGTACCACATGGCGGCCATGCGCATTGCGTGAAGTGTGAACACACCCTAGAGTAGACATTGTCACGTAGGTACGATACAATATGGCCGCCATGCGCATTGCGTGAAGTGTGAACACACCCTAGAGTAGACATTGTCCCGTAGGTACGATACCACATGGCCGCCATGCGCATTGCGTGAAGTGTGAACACACCCTAGAGTAGACATTGTCGCGTAGGTACGATACAATATGGCCGCCATGCACATTGCGTGAAGTGTGAACACACCCTAGAGTAGACATTGTCGCGTAGGTACGATACAATATGGCCGCCATGCACATTGCGTGAAGTGTGAACACACCCTAGAGTAGACATTGTCCCGTAGGTACGATACCACATGGCCGCCATGCGCATTGCGTGAAGTGTGAACACACCCTAGAGTAGACATTGTCCCGTAGGTACGATACAATATGGCCGCCATGCGCATTGCGTGAAGTGTGAACACACCCTAGAGTAGACATTGTCCCGTAGGTACGGTACCACATGGCGGCCATGCGCATTGCGTGAAGTGTGAACACACCCTAGAGTAGACATTGTCCCGTAGGTACGATACAATATGGCCGCCATGTGCATTGCGTGAAGTGTGAACACACCCTAGAGTAGACATTGTCCCGTAGGTACGGTACCACATGGCGGCCATGCGCATTGCGTGAAGTGTGAACACACCCTAGAGTAGACATTGTCGCGTAGGTACGATACAATATGGCGGCCATGCGCATTGCGTGAAGTGTGAACACACCCTAGAGTAGACATTGTCGCGTAGGTACGATACAATATGGCGGCCATGCGCATTGCGTGAAGTGTGAACACACCCTAGAGTAGACATTGTCCCGTAGGTACGATACAATATGGCCGCCATGTGCATTGCGTGAAGTGTGAACACACCCTAGAGTAGACATTGTCCCGTAGGTACGGTACCACATGGCGGCCATGCGCATTGCGTGAAGTGTGAACACACCCTAGAGTAGACATTGTCGCGTAGGTACGATACAATATGGCCGCCATGCACATTGCGTGAAGTGTGAACACACCCTAGAGTAGACATTGTCGCGTAGGTACGATACAATATGGCCGCCATGCGCATTGCGTGAAGTGTGAACACACCCTAGAGTAGACATTGTCGCGTAGGTACGATACCACATGGCGGCCATGCGCATTGCGTGAAGTGTGAACACACCCTAGAGTAGACATTGTCCCGTAGGTACGATACCACATGGCCGCCATGCGCATTGCGTGAAGTGTGAACACACCCTAGAGTAGACATTGTCCCGTAGGTACGATACCACATGGCCGCCATGCGCATTGCGTGAAGTGTGAACACACCCTAGAGTAGACATTGTCGCGTAGGTACGATACCACATGGCCGCCATGCGCATTGCGTGAAGTGTGAACACACCCTAGAGTAGACATTGTCGCGTAGGTACGGTACCACATGGCGGCCATGCGCATTGCGTGAAGTGTGAACACACCCTAGAGTAGACATTGTCACGTAGGTACGATACAATATGGCGGCCATGCGCATTGCGTGAAGTGTGAACACACCCTAGAGTAGACATTGTCGCGTAGGTACGGTACCACATGGCGGCCATGCGCATTGCGTGAAGTGTGAACACACCCTAGAGTAGACATTGTCACGTAGGTACGATACAATATGGCGGCCATGCGCATTGCGTGAAGTGTGAACACACCCTAGAGTAGACATTGTCGCGTAGGTACGGTACCACATGGCGGCCATGCGCATTGCGTGAAGTGTGAACACACCCTAGAGTAGACATTGTCGCGTAGGTACGGTACCACATGGCCGCCATGCGCATTGCGTGAAGTGTGAACACACCCTAGAGTAGACATTGTCGCGTAGGTACGATACCACATGGCGGCCATGCGCATTGCGTGAAGTGTGAACACACCCTAGAGTAGACATTGTCGCGTAGGTACGGTACAATATGGCGGCCATGCGCATTGCGTGAAGTGTGAACACACCCTAGAGTAGACATTGTCGCGTAGGTACGGTACAATATGGCGGCCATGCGCATTGCGTGAAGTGTGAACACACCCTAGAGTAGACATTGTCGCGTAGGTACGATACCACATGGCCGCCATGCGCATTGCGTGAAGTGTGAACACACCCTAGAGTAGACATTGTCCCGTAGGTACGATACCATATGGCCGCCATGCGCATTGCGTGAAGTGTGAACACACCCTAGAGTAGACATTGTCGCGTAGGTACGATACAATATGGCCGCCATGCACATTGCGTGAAGTGTGAACACACCCTAGAGTAGACATTGTCCCGTAGGTACGGTACCACATGGCCGCCATGCGCATTGCGTGAAGTGTGAACACACCCTAGAGTAGACATTGTCCCGTAGGTACGATACCACATGGCGGCCATGCGCATTGCGTGAAGTGTGAACACACCCTAGAGTAGACATTGTCGCGTAGGTACGGTACCACATGGCCGCCATGCGCATTGCGTGAAGTGTGAACACACCCTAGAGTAGACATTGTCCCGTAGGTACGATACCACATGGCCGCCATGCGCATTGCGTGAAGTGTGAACACACCCTAGAGTAGACATTGTCGCGTAGGTACGATACAATATGGCCGCCATGCGCATTGCGTGAAGTGTGAACACACCCTAGAGTAGACATTGTCCCGTAGGTACGATACCACATGGCCGCCATGCGCATTGCGTGAAGTGTGAACACACCCTAGAGTAGACATTGTCGCGTAGGTACGGTACCACATGGCGGCCATGCGCATTGCGTGAAGTGTGAACACACCCTAGAGTAGACATTGTCGCGTAGGTACGATACAATATGGCGGCCATGCGCATTGCGTGAAGTGTGAACACACCCTAGAGTAGACATTGTCCCGTAGGTACGATACCACATGGCCGCCATGCGCATTGCGTGAAGTGTGAACACACCCTAGAGTAGACATTGTCGCGTAGGTACGGTACCACATGGCGGCCATGCGCATTGCGTGAAGTGTGAACACACCCTAGAGTAGACATTGTCCCGTAGGTACGATACCACATGGCCGCCATGCGCATTGCGTGAAGTGTGAACACACCCTAGAGTAGACATTGTCCCGTAGGTACGATACCACATGGCCGCCATGCGCATTGCGTGAAGTGTGAACACACCCTAGAGTAGACATTGTCGCGTAGGTACGATACCACATGGCCGCCATGCGCATTGCGTGAAGTGTGAACACACCCTAGAGTAGACATTGTCGCGTAGGTACGGTACCACATGGCCGCCATGCGCATTGCGTGAAGTGTGAACACACCCTAGAGTAGACATTGTCGCGTAGGTACGATACAATATGGCCGCCATGCGCATTGCGTGAAGTGTGAACACACCCTAGAGTAGACATTGTCGCGTAGGTACGATACTACATGGCCGCCATGCGCATTGCGTGAAGTGTGAACACACCCTAGAGTAGACATTGTCACGTAGGTACGATACCACATGGCCGCCATGCGCATTGCGTGAAGTGTGAACACACCCTAGAGTAGACATTGTCACGTAGGTACGATACAATATGGCTGCCATGCGCATTGCGTGAAGTGTGAACACACCCTAGAGTAGACATTGTCCCGTAGGTACGATACCACATGGCGGCCATGCGCATTGCGTGAAGTGTGAACACACCCTAGAGTAGACATTGTCCCGTAGGTACGATACCACATGGCGGCCATGCGCATTGCGTGAAGTGTGAACACACCCTAGAGTAGACATTGTCGCGTAGGTACGGTACAATATGGCCGCCACGCGCATTGCGTGAAGTGTGAACACACCCTAGAGTAGACATTGTCGCGTAGGTACGATACCACATGGCCGCCATGCGCATTGCGTGAAGTGTGAACACACCCTAGAGTAGACATTGTCCCGTAGGTACGATACCACATGGCCGCCATGCGCATTGCGTGAAGTGTGAACACACCCTAGAGTAGACATTGTCACGTAGGTACGGTACCACATGGCTGCCATGCGCATTGCGTGAAGTGTGAACACACCCTAGAGTAGACATTGTCCCGTAGGTACGATACCACATGGCGGCCATGCGCATTGCGTGAAGTGTGAACACACCCTAGAGTAGACATTGTCACGTAGGTACGGTACCACATGGCGGCCATGCGCATTGCGTGAAGTGTGAACACACCCTAGAGTAGACATTGTCGCGTAGGTACGATACCACATGGCGGCCATGCGCATTGCGTGAAGTGTGAACACACCCTAGAGTAGACATTGTCGCGTAGGTACGATACCACATGGCCGCCATGCGCATTGCGTGAAGTGTGAACACACCCTAGAGTAGACATTGTCGCGTAGGTACGATACCACATGGTGGCCATGTGCATTGCGTGAAGTGTGAACACACCCTAGAGTAGACATTGTCGCGTAGGTACGGTACCACATGGCCGCCATGCGCATTGCGTGAAGTGTGAACACACCCTAGAGTAGACATTGTCCCGTAGGTACGATACCATATGGCCGCCATGCGCATTGCGTGAAGTGTGAACACACCCTAGAGTAGACATTGTCGCGTAGGTACGATACCACATGGCCGCCATGCGCATTGCGTGAAGTGTGAACACACCCTAGAGTAGACATTGTCCCGTAGGTACGATACCACATGGCGGCCATGCGCATTGCGTGAAGTGTGAACACACCCTAGAGTAGACATTGTCCCGTAGGTACGATACCACATGGCGGCCATGCGCATTGCGTGAAGTGTGAACACACCCTAGAGTAGACATTGTCGCGTAGGTACGATACAATATGGCCGCCATGCGCATTGCGTGAAGTGTGAACACACCCTAGAGTAGACATTGTCGCGTAGGTACGATACAATATGGCCGCCATGCGCATTGCGTGAAGTGTGAACACACCCTAGAGTAGACATTGTCGCGTAGGTACGATACAATATGGCCGCCATGCGCATTGCGTGAAGTGTGAACACACCCTAGAGTAGACATTGTCGCGTAGGTACGATACAATATGGCGGCCATGCGCATTGCGTGAAGTGTGAACACACCCTAGAGTAGACATTGTCCCGTAGGTACGGTACCACATGGCGGCCACGCGCATTGCGTGAAGTGTGAACACACCCTAGAGTAGACATTGTCCCGTAGGTACGGTACCACATGGCCGCCATGCGCATTGCGTGAAGTGTGAACACACCCTAGAGTAGACATTGTCGCGTAGGTACGATACCACATGGCCGCCATGCGCATTGCGTGAAGTGTGAACACACCCTAGAGTAGACATTGTCACGTAGGTACGGTACCACATGGCGGCCATGCGCATTGCGTGAAGTGTGAACACACCCTAGAGTAGACATTGTCCCGTAGGTACGGTACCACATGGCGGCCATGCGCATTGCGTGAAGTGTGAACACACCCTAGAGTAGACATTGTCGCGTAGGTACGATACCACATGGCCGCCATGCGCATTGCGTGAAGTGTGAACACACCCTAGAGTAGACATTGTCGCGTAGGTACGATACAATATGGCCGCCATGCGCATTGCGTGAAGTGTGAACACACCCTAGAGTAGACATTGTCCCGTAGGTACGATACAATATGGCCGCCACGCGCATTGCGTGAAGTGTGAACACACCCTAGAGTAGACATTGTCGCGTAGGTACGATACAATATGGCCGCCATGCGCATTGCGTGAAGTGTGAACACACCCTAGAGTAGACATTGTCCCGTAGGTACGATACAATATGGCCGCCATGCGCATTGCGTGAAGTGTGAACACACCCTAGAGTAGACATTGTCCCGTAGGTACGATACAATATGGCCGCCATGCGCATTGCGTGAAGTGTGAACACACCCTAGAGTAGACATTGTCCCGTAGGTACGATACCACATGGCCGCCATGCGCATTGCGTGAAGTGTGAACACACCCTAGAGTAGACATTGTCCCGTAGGTACGATACAATATGGCCGCCATGCGCATTGCGTGAAGTGTGAACACACCCTAGAGTAGACATTGTCCCGTAGGTACGATACAATATGGCCGCCATGCGCATTGCGTGAAGTGTGAACACACCCTAGAGTAGACATTGTCGCGTAGGTACGATACAATATGGCCGCCATGCGCATTGCGTGAGGTGTGAACACACCCTAGAGTAGACATTGTCCCGTAGGTACGATACAATATGGCCGCCATGCGCATTGCGTGAAGTGTGAACACACCCTAGAGTAGACATTGTCCCGTAGGTACGATACAATATGGCCGCCATGCGCATTGCGTGAAGTGTGAACACACCCTAGAGTAGACATTGTCGCGTAGAAACGATACAATATGGCCGCCACGCGCATTGCGTGAAGTGTGAACACACCCTAGAGTAGACATTGTCGCGTAGAAACGATACAATATGGCCGCCATGCGCATTGCGTGAAGTGTGAACACACCCTAGAGTAGACATTGTCCCGTAGGTACGGTACAATATGGCCGCCACGCGCATTGCGTGAAGTGTGAACACACCCTAGAGTAGACATTGCCGCGTAGAAACGATACAATATGGCCGCCACGCGCATTGCGTGAAGTGTGAACACACCCTAGAGTAGACATTGTCCCGTAGGTACGATACAATATGGCCGCCATGCGCATTGCGTGAAGTGTGAACACACCCTAGAGTAGACATTGTCCCGTAGGTACGATACAATATGGCCGCCATGCGCATTGCGTGAAGTGTGAACACACCCTAGAGTAGACATTGCCGCGTAGAAACGATACAATATGGCCGCCATGCGCATTGCGTGAAGTGTGAACACACCCTAGAGTAGACATTGTCCCGTAGGTACGATACAATATGGCTGCCATGCGCATTGCGTGAAGTGTGAACACACCCTAGAGTAGACATTGTCCCGTAGGTACGATACAATATGGCCGCCACGCGCATTGCGTGAAGTGTGAACACACCCTAGAGTAGACATTGTCGCGTAGGTACGATACAATATGGCCGCCATGCGCATTGCGTGAAGTGTGAACACACCCTAGAGTAGACATTGTCCCGTAGGTACGATACAATATGGCTGCCATGCGCATTGCGTGAAGTGTGAACACACCCTAGAGTAGACATTGTCGCGTAGGTACGATACAATATGGCTGCCATGCGCATTGCGTGAAGTGTGAACACACCCTAGAGTAGACATTGTCGCGTAGGTACGATACAATATGGCCGCCACGCGCATTGCGTGAAGTGTGAACACACCCTAGAGTAGACATTGTCCCGTAGGTACGATACAATATGGCCGCCACGCGCATTGCGTGAAGTGTGAACACACCCTAGAGTAGACATTGTCCCGTAGGTACGATACAATATGGCTGCCATGCGCATTGCGTGAAGTGTGAACACACCCTAGAGTAGACATTGTCCCGTAGGTACGATACAATATGGCCGCCATGCGCATTGCGTGAAGTGTGAACACACCCTAGAGTAGACATTGTCCCGTAGGTACGATACAATATGGCCGCCATGCGCATTGCGTGAAGTGTGAACACACCCTAGAGTAGACATTGTCACGTAGAAACGATACAATATGGCCGCCACGCGCATTGCGTGAAGTGTGAACACACCCTAGAGTAGACATTGTCCCGTAGGTACGATACAATATGGCTGCCACGCGCATTGCGTGAAGTGTGAACACACCCTAGAGTAGACATTGTCGCGTAGGTACGATACAATATGGCTGCCATGCGCATTGCGTGAAGTGTGAACACACCCTAGAGTAGACATTGTGGCGTAGAAACGATACAATATGGCCGCCATGCGCATTGCGTGAAGTGTGAACACACCCTAGAGTAGACATTGTCGCGTAGAAACGATACAATATGGCCGCCACGCGCATTGCGTGAAGTGTGAACACACCCTAGAGTAGACATTGTGGCGTAGAAACGATACAATATGGCCGCCATGCGCATTGCGTGAAGTGTGAACACACCCTAGAGTAGACATTGTCCCGTAGGTACGATACAATATGGCCGCCATGCGCATTGCGTGAAGTGTGAACACACCCTAGAGTAGACATTGTCGCGTAGAAACGATACAATATGGCCGCCATGCGCATTGCGTGAAGTGTGAACACACCCTAGAGTAGACATTGTCGCGTAGAAACGATACAATATGGCTGCCATGCGCATTGCGTGAAGTGTGAACACACCCTAGAGTAGACATTGTCGCGTAGAAACGATACCACATGGCCGCCACGCGCATTGCGGGAAGTGTGAACACACCCTAGAGTAGACATTGTCGCGTAGAAACGATACAATATGGCCGCCATGCGCATTGCGTGAAGTGTGAACACACCCTAGAGTAGACATTGTCGCGTAGAAACGATACAATATGGCCGCCACGCGCATTGCGTGAAGTGTGAACACACCCTAGAGTAGACATTGTCGCGTAGGTACGATACAATATGGCCGCCATGCGCATTGCGTGAAGTGTGAACACACCCTAGAGTAGACATTGTCGCGTAGAAACGATACAATATGGCCGCCATGCGCATTGCGTGAAGTGTGAACACACCCTAGAGTAGACATTGTCGCGTAGAAACGATACAATATGGCCGCCACGCGCATTGCGTGAAGTGTGAACACACCCTAGAGTAGACATTGTCGCGTAGGTACGATACAATATGGCCGCCATGCGCATTGCGTGAAGTGTGAACACACCCTAGAGTAGACATTGTCGCGTAGAAACGATACAATATGGCCGCCATGCGCATTGCGTGAAGTGTGAACACACCCTAGAGTAGACATTGTGGCGTAGGTACGATACAATATGGCCGCCATGCGCATTGCGTGAAGTGTGAACACACCCTAGAGTAGACATTGTCGCGTAGGTACGATACAATATGGCCGCCATGCGCATTGCGTGAAGTGTGAACACACCCTAGAGTAGACATTGTCGCGTAGGTACGATACAATATGGCCGCCATGCGCATTGCGTGAAGTGTGAACACACCCTAGAGTAGACATTGTCGCGTAGGTACGATACAATATGGCCGCCATGCGCATTGCGTGAAGTGTGAACACACCCTAGAGTAGACATTGTCGCGTAGAAACGATACAATATGGCCGCCATGCGCATTGCGTGAAGTGTGAACACACCCTAGAGTAGACATTGTCGCGTAGGTACGATACAATATGGCCGCCATGCGCATTGCGTGAAGTGTGAACACACCCTAGAGTAGACATTGTCGCGTAGGTACGATACAATATGGCCGCCATGCGCATTGCGTGAAGTGTGAACACACCCTAGAGTAGACATTGTCCCGTAGGTACGATACAATATGGCCGCCATGCGCATTGCGTGAAGTGTGAACACACCCTAGAGTAGACATTGTCGCGTAGAAACGATACAATATGGCCGCCATGCGCATTGCGTGAAGTGTGAACACACCCTAGAGTAGACATTGTCCCGTAGGTACGATACAATATGGCCGCCATGCGCATTGCGTGAAGTGTGAACACACCCTAGAGTAGACATTGTCGCGTAGGTACGATACAATATGGCCGCCATGCGCATTGCGTGAAGTGTGAACACACCCTAGAGTAGACATTGTCGCGTAGGTACGATACCACATGGCCGCCATGCGCATTGCGTGAAGTGTGAACACACCCTAGAGTAGACATTGTCGCGTAGAAACGATACAATATGGCCGCCACGCGCATTGCGTGAAGTGTGAACACACCCTAGAGTAGACATTGTCGCGTAGGTACGATACAATATGGCCGCCATGCGCATTGCGTGAAGTGTGAACACACCCTAGAGTAGACATTGTCACGTAGGTACGATACAATATGGCCGCCATGCGCATTGCGTGAAGTGTGAACACACCCTAGAGTAGACATTGTCACGTAGGTACGATACAATATGGCCGCCACGCGCATTGCGTGAAGTGTGAACACACCCTAGAGTAGACATTGTCGCGTAGGTACGATACAATATGGCCGCCATGCGCATTGCGTGAAGTGTGAACACACCCTAGAGTAGACATTGTCGCGTAGGTACGATACAATATGGCCGCCATGCGCATTGCGTGAAGTGTGAACACACCCTAGAGTAGACATTGCCGCGTAGGTACGGTACAATATGGCCGCCATGCACATTGTGTGAAGTGTGAACACACCCTAGAGTAGACATTGTCCCGTAGGTACGATACCACATGGCGGCCATGCGCATTGCGTGAAGTGTGAACACACCCTAGAGTAGACATTGTCGCGTAGAAACGATACAATATGGCTGCCATGCGCATTGCGTGAAGTGTGAACACACCCTAGAGTAGACATTGTCGCGTAGGTACGATACAATATGGCTGCCATGCGCATTGCGTGAAGTGTGAACACACCCTAGAGTAGACATTGTCGCGTAGAAACGATACAATATGGCTGCCATGCGCATTGCGTGAAGTGTGAACACACCCTAGAGTAGACATTGTCGCGTAGGTACGATACAATATGGCCGCCATGCGCATTGCGTGAAGTGTGAACACACCCTAGAGTAGACATTGTCGCGTAGAAACGATACAATATGGCCGCCATGCGCATTGCGAGAAGTGTGAACACACCCTAGAGTAGACATTGTGGCGTAGAAACGATACAATATGGCCGCCATGCGCATTGCGTGAAGTGTGAACACACCCTAGAGTAGACATTGTCGCGTAGGTACGATACAATATGGCCGCCATGCGCATTGCGTGAAGTGTGAACACACCCTAGAGTAGACATTGTCGCGTAGAAACGATACAATATGGCCGCCATGCGCATTGCGAGAAGTGTGAACACACCCTAGAGTAGACATTGTGGCGTAGAAACGATACAATATGGCCGCCATGCGCATTGCGTGAAGTGTGAACACACCCTAGAGTAGACATTGTCGCGTAGGTACGATACAATATGGCCGCCATGCGCATTGCGTGAAGTGTGAACACACCCTAGAGTAGACATTGTCGCGTAGGTACGATACAATATGGCCGCCATGCGCATTGCGTGAAGTGTGAACACACCCTAGAGTAGACATTGTCGCGTAGAAACGATACAATATGGCCGCCATGCGCATTGCGTGAAGTGTGAACACACCCTAGAGTAGACATTGTCGCGTAGGTACGATACCACATGGCCGCCATGCGCATTGCGTGAAGTGTGAACACACCCTAGAGTAGACATTGTCCCGTAGGTACGATACCACATGGCGGCCATGCGCATTGCGTGAAGTGTGAACACACCCTAGAGTAGACATTGTCGCGTAGGTACGATACCACATGGCCGCCATGCGCATTGCGTGAAGTGTGAACACACCCTAGAGTAGACATTGCCGCGTAGGTACGGTACCACATGGCGGCCATGCGCATTGCGTGAAGTGTGAACACACCCTAGAGTAGACATTGTCGCGTAGAAACGATACAATATGGCTGCCATGCGCATTGCGTGAAGTGTGAACACACCCTAGAGTAGACATTGTCGCGTAGGTACGATACAATATGGCTGCCATGCGCATTGCGTGAAGTGTGAACACACCCTAGAGTAGACATTGTCGCGTAGAAACGATACAATATGGCTGCCATGCGCATTGCGTGAAGTGTGAACACACCCTAGAGTAGACATTGTCGCGTAGGTACGATACAATATGGCCGCCATGCGCATTGCGTGAAGTGTGAACACACCCTAGAGTAGACATTGTCGCGTAGAAACGATACAATATGGCCGCCATGCGCATTGCGAGAAGTGTGAACACACCCTAGAGTAGACATTGTGGCGTAGAAACGATACAATATGGCCGCCATGCGCATTGCGTGAAGTGTGAACACACCCTAGAGTAGACATTGTCGCGTAGAAACGATACAATATGGCCGCCACGCGCATTGCGTGAAGTGTGAACACACCCTAGAGTAGACATTGTCGCGTAGGTACGATACAATATGGCCGCCATGCGCATTGCGTGAAGTGTGAACACACCCTAGAGTAGTACATTGTGGCGTAGAAACGATACAATATGGCCGCCACGCGCATTGCGTGAAGTGTGAACACACCCTAGAGTAGACATTGCCGCGTAGAAACGATACAATATGGCCGCCATGCGCATTGCGTGAAGTGTGAACACACCCTAGAGTAGACATTGTCGCGTAGAAACGATACAATATGGCCGCCATGTGCATTGCGTGAAGGGTGAACACACCCTAGAGTAGACATTGTCGCGTAGAAACGATACAATATGGCCGCCATGCGCATTGCGTGAAGTGTGAACACACCCTAGAGTAGACATTGTCACGTAGAAACGATACAATATGGCCGCCATGTGCATTGCGTGAAGTGTGAACACACCCTAGAGTAGACATTGTCGCGTAGAAACGATACAATATGGCCGCCATGCGCATTGCGTGAAGTGTGAACACACCCTAGAGTAGACATTGTCGCGTAGGTACGATACCACATGGCGGCCATGCGCATTGCGTGAAGTGTGAACACACCCTAGAGTAGACATTGTCGCGTAGAAACGATACAATATGGCTGCCATGCGCATTGCGTGAAGTGTGAACACACCCTAGAGTAGACATTGTCACGTAGAAACGATACAATATGGCCGCCATGCGCATTGCGTGAAGTGTGAACACACCCTAGAGTAGACATTGTCACGTAGAAACGATACAATATGGCCGCCATGCGCATTGCGTGAAGTGTGAACACACCCTAGAGTAGACATTGTCACGTAGAAACGATACAATATGGCCGCCATGCGCATTGCGTGAAGTGTGAACACACCCTAGAGTAGACATTGTCACGTAGAAACGATACAATATGGCCGCCATGCGCATTGCGTGAAGTGTGAACACACCCTAGAGTAGACATTGTCACGTAGAAACGATACAATATGGCCGCCATGCGCATTGCGTGAAGTGTGAACACACCCTAGAGTAGACATTGTCACGTAGAAACGATACAATATGGCCGCCATGCGCATTGCGTGAAGTGTGAACACACCCTAGAGTAGACATTGTGGCGTAGGTACGATACAATATGGCCGCCATGCGCATTGCGTGAAGTGTGAACACACCCTAGAGTAGACATTGTCGCGTAGAAACGATACAATATGGCCGCCATGCGCATTGCGTGACGTGTGAACACACCCTAGAGTAGACATTGTGGCGTAGAAACGATACAATATGGCTGCCATGCGCATTGCGTGAAGTATAACCACACCCTAGAGTAGACATTGTCGCGTAGAAACGATACAATATGGCCGCCATGCGCATTGCGTGAAGTGTGAACACACCCTAGAGTAGACATTGTCGCGTAGGTACGATACAATATGGCCGCCATGCGCATTGCGTGAAGTGTGAACACACCCTAGAGTAGACATTGTCGCGTAGGTACGATACCACATGGCGGCCATGCGCATTGCGTGAAGTGTGAACACACCCTAGAGTAGACATTGTCGCGTAGAAACGATACAATATGGCCGCCACGCGCATTGCGTGAAGTGTGAACACACCCTAGAGTAGACATTGTCGCGTAGGTACGATACCACATGGCGGCCATGCGCATTGCGTGAAGTGTGAACACACCCTAGAGTAGACATTGTCGCGTAGAAACGATACAATATGGCCGCCACGCGCATTGCGTGAAGTGTGAACACACCCTAGAGTAGACATTGTCGCGTAGGTACGATACCACATGGCGGCCATGCGCATTGCGTGAAGTGTGAACACACCCTAGAGTAGACATTGTCGCGTAGGTACGATACAATATGGCCACCATGCGCATTGCGTGAAGTGTGAACACACCCTAGAGTAGACATTGTCCCGTAGGTACGGTACCACATGGCCGCCATGCGCATTGCGTGAAGTGTGAACACACCCTAGAGTAGACATTGTCGCGTAGGTACGGTACAATATGGCCGCCACGCGCATTGCGTGAAGTGTGAACACACCCTAGAGTAGACATTGTCGCGTAGGTACGGTACAATATGGCCGCCATGCGCATTGCGTGAAGTGTGAACACACCCTAGAGTAGACATTGTCGCGTAGGTACGATACCACATGGCCGCCATGCGCATTGCGTGAAGTGTGAACACACCCTAGAGTAGACATTGTCGCGTAGGTACGATACAATATGGCTGCCATGCGCATTGCGTGAAGTGTGAACACACCCTAGAGTAGACATTGTCGCGTAGGTACGATACCACATGGCCGCCATGCGCATTGCGTGAAGTGTGAACACACCCTAGAGTAGACATTGTCGCGTAGGTACGATACAATATGGCCGCCATGCGCATTGCGTGAAGTGTGAACACACCCTAGAGTAGACATTGTCGCGTAGAAACGATACAATATGGCCGCCATGCGCATTGCGTGAAGTGTGAACACACCCTAGAGTAGACATTGTCGCGTAGGTACGATACAATATGGCTGCCATGCGCATTGCGTGAAGTGTGAACACACCCTAGAGTAGACATTGTCCCGTAGGTACGATACCACATGGCGGCCATGCGCATTGCGTGAAGTGTGAACACACCCTAGAGTAGACATTGTCGCGTAGGTACGATACCACATGGCGGCCATGCGCATTGCGTGAAGTGTGAACACACCCTAGAGTAGACATTGTCGCGTAGGTACGATACCACATGGCGGCCATGCGCATTGCGTGAAGTGTGAACACACCCTAGAGTAGACATTGTCCCGTAGGTACGATACCACATGGCGGCCATGCGCATTGCGTGAAGTGTGAACACACCCTAGAGTAGACATTGTCCCGTAGGTACGATACCACATGGCCGCCACGCGCATTGCGTGAAGTGTGAACACACCCTAGAGTAGACATTGTCGCGTAGGTACGATACAAGATGGCCGCCATGCGCATTGCGTGAAGTGTGAACACACCCTAGAGTAGACATTGTCGCGTAGGTACGGTACCACATGGCCGCCATGCGCATTGCGTGAAGTGTGAACACACCCTAGAGTAGACATTGTCGCGTAGGTACGATACAATATGGCCGCCATGCGCATTGCGTGAAGTGTGAACACACCCTAGAGTAGACATTGTCGCGTAGGTACGATACAATATGGCCGCCATGCGCATTGCGTGAAGTGTGAACACACCCTAGAGTAGACATTGTCGCGTAGGTACGATACAATATGGCCGCCATGCGCATTGCGTGAAGTGTGAACACACCCTAGAGTAGACATTGTCCCGTAGGTACGATACCACATGGCTGCCATGCGCATTGCGTGAAGTGTGAACACACCCTAGAGTAGACATTGTGGCGTAGGTACGATACAATATGGCCGCCATGCGCATTGCGTGAAGTGTGAACACACCCTAGAGTAGACATTGTGGCGTAGGTACGATACAATATGGCCGCCATGCGCATTGCGTGAAGTGTGAACACACCCTAGAGTAGACATTGTCCCGTAGGTACGATACAATATGGCCGCCATGCGCATTGCGTGAAGTGTGAACACACCCTAGAGTAGACATTGTCCCGTAGGTACGATACCACATGGCCGCCATGCGCATTGCGTGAAGTGTGAACACACCCTAGAGTAGACATTGTCCCGTAGGTACGATACAATATGGCGGCCATGCGCATTGCGTGAAGTGTGAACACACCCTAGAGTAGACATTGTCGCGTAGGTACGATACCACATGGCTGCCATGCGCATTGCGTGAAGTGTGAACACACCCTAGAGTAGACATTGTCGCGTAGGTACGATACCACATGGCCGCCATGCGCATTGCGTGAAGTGTGAACACACCCTAGAGTAGACATTGTCGCGTAGGTACGATACCACATGGCTGCCATGCGCATTGCGTGAAGTGTGAACACACCCTAGAGTAGACATTGTCGCGTAGGTACGGTACCACATGGCCGCCATGCGCATTGCGTGAAGTGTGAACACACCCTAGAGTAGACATTGTCGCGTAGGTACGATACAATATGGCTGCCATGCGCATTGCGTGAAGTGTGAACACACCCTAGAGTAGACATTGTCGCGTAGAAACGATACAATATGGCCGCCATGCGCATTGCGTGAAGTGTGAACACACCCTAGAGTAGACATTGTCCCGTAGGTACGATACCACATGGCCGCCATGCGCATTGCGTGAAGTGTGAACACACCCTAGAGTAGACATTGTCCCGTAGGTACGATACCACATGGCCGCCATGCGCATTGCGTGAAGTGTGAACACACCCTAGAGTAGACATTGTCGCGTAGGTACGGTACCACATGGCCGCCATGCGCATTGCGTGAAGTGTGAACACACCCTAGAGTAGACATTGTCGCGTAGGTACGATACAATATGGCTGCCATGCGCATTGCGTGAAGTGTGAACACACCCTAGAGTAGACATTGTCGCGTAGGTACGATACAATATGGCCGCCATGCGCATTGCGTGAAGTGTGAACACACCCTAGAGTAGACATTGTCCCGTAGGTACGATACCACATGGCCGCCATGCGCATTGCGTGAAGTGTGAACACACCCTAGAGTAGACATTGTCGCGTAGGTACGATACCACATGGCTGCCATGCGCATTGCGTGAAGTGTGAACACACCCTAGAGTAGACATTGTCGCGTAGGTACGGTACCACATGGCCGCCATGCGCATTGCGTGAAGTGTGAACACACCCTAGAGTAGACATTGTCGCGTAGGTACGGTACCACATGGCGGCCATGCGCATTGCGTGAAGTGTGAACACACCCTAGAGTAGACATTGTCGCGTAGGTACGATACCACATGGCGGCCATGCGCATTGCGTGAAGTGTGAACACACCCTAGAGTAGACATTGTCGCGTAGAAACGATACCACATGGCCGCCACGCGCATTGCGTGAAGTGTGAACACACCCTAGAGTAGACATTGTCGCGTAGGTACGATACCACATGGCGGCCATGCGCATTGCGTGAAGTGTGAACACACCCTAGAGTAGACATTGTCGCGTAGGTACGATACCACATGGCCGCCATGCGCATTGCGTGAAGTGTGAACACACCCTAGAGTAGACATTGTCGCGTAGGTACGATACCACATGGCCGCCATGCGCATTGCGTGAAGTGTGAACACACCCTAGAGTAGACATTGTCGCGTAGGTACGATACCACATGGCCGCCATGCGCATTGCGTGAAGTGTGAACACACCCTAGAGTAGACATTGTCGCGTAGAAACGATACAATATGGCCGCCATGCGCATTGCGTGAAGTGTGAACACACCCTAGAGTAGACATTGTCCCGTAGGTACGATACAATATGGCCGCCATGCGCATTGCGTGAAGTGTGAACACACCCTAGAGTAGACATTGTCGCGTAGGTACGGTACCACATGGCCGCCATGCGCATTGCGTGAAGTGTGAACACACCCTAGAGTAGACATTGTCGCGTAGGTACGATACCACATGGCGGCCATGCGCATTGCGTGAAGTGTGAACACACCCTAGAGTAGACATTGTCGCGTAGGTACGATACCACATGGCCGCCATGCGCATTGCGTGAAGTGTGAACACACCCTAGAGTAGACATTGTCACGTAGGTACGGTACCACATGGCTGCCATGCGCATTGCGTGAAGTGTGAACACACCCTAGAGTAGACATTGTCGCGTAGGTACGATACAATATGGCTGCCATGCGCATTGCGTGAAGTGTGAACACACCCTAGAGTAGACATTGTCGCGTAGGTACGGTACCACATGGCGGCCATGCGCATTGCGTGAAGTGTGAACACACCCTAGAGTAGACATTGTCACGTAGGTACGATACCACATGGCTGCCATGCGCATTGCGTGAAGTGTGAACACACCCTAGAGTAGACATTGTCGCGTAGGTACGGTACCACATGGCGGCCATGCGCATTGCGTGAAGTGTGAACACACCCTAGAGTAGACATTGTCGCGTAGGTACGATACCACATGGCTGCCATGCGCATTGCGTGAAGTGTGAACACACCCTAGAGTAGACATTGTCGCGTAGGTACGGTACCACATGGCCGCCATGCGCATTGCGTGAAGTGTGAACACACCCTAGAGTAGACATTGTCGCGTAGGTACGATACCACATGGCTGCCATGCGCATTGCGTGAAGTGTGAACACACCCTAGAGTAGACATTGTCGCGTAGGTACGGTACCACATGGCGGCCATGCGCATTGCGTGAAGTGTGAACACACCCTAGAGTAGACATTGTCGCGTAGGTACGATACCACATGGCTGCCATGCGCATTGCGTGAAGTGTGAACACACCCTAGAGTAGACATTGTCGCGTAGGTACGGTACCACATGGCGGCCATGCGCATTGCGTGAAGTGTGAACACACCCTAGAGTAGACATTGTCGCGTAGGTACGATACAACATGGCCGCCATGCGCATTGCGTGAAGTGTGAACACACCCTAGAGTAGACATTGTCGCGTAGGTACGATACAATATGGCCGCCATGCGCATTGCGTGAAGTGTGAACACACCCTAGAGTAGACATTGTCGCGTAGGTACGATACCACATGGCGGCCATGCGCATTGCGTGAAGTGTGAACACACCCTAGAGTAGACATTGTCGCGTAGGTACGATACAATATGGCCGCCATGCGCATTGCGTGAAGTGTGAACACACCCTAGAGTAGACATTGTCGCGTAGGTACGATACAATATGGCCGCCATGCGCATTGCGTGAAGTGTGAACACACCCTAGAGTAGACATTGTCGCGTAGGTACGATACCACATGGCTGCCATGCGCATTGCGTGAAGTGTGAACACACCCTAGAGTAGACATTGTCGCGTAGGTACGATACCACATGGCCGCCATGCGCATTGCGTGAAGTGTGAACACACCCTAGAGTAGACATTGTCGCGTAGGTACGATACAATATGGCCGCCATGCGCATTGCGTGAAGTGTGAACACACCCTAGAGTAGACATTGTCGCGTAGGTACGATACCACATGGCTGCCATGCGCATTGCGTGAAGTGTGAACACACCCTAGAGTAGACATTGTCGCGTAGGTACGATACAATATGGCCGCCATGCGCATTGCGTGAAGTGTGAACACACCCTAGAGTAGACATTGTCGCGTAGGTACGATACCACATGGCCGCCATGCGCATTGCGTGAAGTGTGAACACACCCTAGAGTAGACATTGTCGCGTAGGTACGGTACCACATGGCCGCCATGCGCATTGCGTGAAGTGTGAACACACCCTAGAGTAGACATTGTCGCGTAGGTACGATACCACATGGCGGCCATGCGCATTGCGTGAAGTGTGAACACACCCTAGAGTAGACATTGTCACGTAGAAACGATACAATATGGCCGCCATGCGCATTGCGTGAAGTGTGAACACACCCTAGAGTAGACATTGTCCCGTAGGTACGATACCACATGGCCGCCATGCGCATTGCGTGAAGTGTGAACACACCCTAGAGAAGACATTGTCCCGTAGGTACGATACCACATGGCTGCCATGCGCATTGCGTGAAGTGTGAACACACCCTAGAGAAGACATTGTCGCGTAGGTACGATACAATATGGCCGCCATGCGCATTGCGTGAAGTGTGAACACACCCTAGAGTAGACATTGTCGCGTAGGTACGATACAATATGGCCGCCATGCGCATTGCGTGAAGTGTGAACACACCCTAGAGTAGACATTGTCGCGTAGGTACGATACAATATGGCCGCCACGCGCATTGCGTGAAGTGTGAACACACCCTAGAGTAGACATTGTCGCGTAGGTACGATACAATATGGCCGCCATGCGCATTGCGTGAAGTGTGAACACACCCTAGAGTAGACATTGTCGCGTAGGTACGATACAATATGGCCGCCATGCGCATTGCGTGAAGTGTGAACACACCCTAGAGTAGACATTGCCGCGTAGGTACGATACCACATGGCCGCCATGCGCATTGCGTGAAGTGTGAACACACCCTAGAGTAGACATTGTCGCGTAGAAACGATACCACATGGCTGCCATGCGCATTGCGTGAAGTGTGAACACACCCTAGAGTAGACATTGTCCCGTAGGTACGATACCACATGGCGGCCATGCGCATTGCGTGAAGTGTGAACACACCCTAGAGTAGACATTGCCGCGTAGGTACGATACCACATGGCCGCCATGCGCATTGCGTGAAGTGTGAACACACCCTAGAGTAGACATTGCCGCGTAGGTACGATACCACATGGCCGCCATGCGCATTGCGTGAAGTGTGAACACACCCTAGAGTAGACATTGTCGCGTAGGTACGATACCACATGGCTGCCATGCGCATTGCGTGAAGTGTGAACACACCCTAGAGTAGACATTGTCACGTAGGTACGATACCACATGGCCGCCATGCGCATTGCGTGAAGTGTGAACACACCCTAGAGTAGACATTGTCGCGTAGGTACGATACCACATGGCTGCCATGCGCATTGCGTGAAGTGTGAACACACCCTAGAGTAGACATTGTCGCGTAGGTACGATACCACATGGCGGCCATGCGCATTGCGTGAAGTGTGAACACACCCTAGAGTAGACATTGTCCCGTAGGTACGGTACCACATGGCTGCCATGCGCATTGCGTGAAGTGTGAACACACCCTAGAGTAGACATTGTCACGTAGGTACGATACCACATGGCGGCCATGCGCATTGCGTGAAGTGTGAACACACCCTAGAGTAGACATTGTGGCGTAGGTACGATACCACATGGCTGCCATGCGCATTGCGTGAAGTGTGAACACACCCTAGAGTAGACATTGTCGCGTAGGTACGATACCACATGGCCGCCATGCGCATTGCGTGAAGTGTGAACACACCCTAGAGTAGACATTGTCCCGTAGGTACGGTACCACATGGCGGCCATGCGCATTGCGTGAAGTGTGAACACACCCTAGAGTAGACATTGTCGCGTAGGTACGGTACCACATGGCGGCCATGCGCATTGCGTGAAGTGTGAACACACCCTAGAGTAGACATTGTGGCGTAGGTACGATACCACATGGCTGCCATGCGCATTGCGTGAAGTGTGAACACACCCTAGAGTAGACATTGTGGCGTAGGTACGATACCACATGGCTGCCATGCGCATTGCGTGAAGTGTGAACACACCCTAGAGTAGACATTGTCACGTAGGTACGGTACCACATGGCTGCCATGCGCATTGCGTGAAGTGTGAACACACCCTAGAGTAGACATTGTCCCGTAGGTACGATACAATATGGCCGCCATGCGCATTGCGTGAAGTGTGAACACACCCTAGAGTAGACATTGTCGCGTAGGTACGATACCACATGGCCGCCATGCGCATTGCGTGAAGTGTGAACACACCCTAGAGTAGACATTGTCCCGTAGGTACGGTACCACATGGCGGCCATGCGCATTGCGTGAAGTGTGAACACACCCTAGAGTAGACATTGTCGCGTAGGTACGGTACCACATGGCGGCCATGCGCATTGCGTGAAGTGTGAACACACCCTAGAGTAGACATTGTCGCGTAGAAACGATACAATATGGCCGCCATGCGCATTGCGTGAAGTGTGAACACACCCTAGAGTAGACATTGTCCCGTAGGTACGGTACCACATGGCGGCCATGCGCATTGCGTGAAGTGTGAACACACCCTAGAGTAGACATTGTCTCGTAGGTACGGTACCACATGGCGGCCATGCGCATTGCGTGAAGTGTGAACACACCCTAGAGTAGACATTGTCCCGTAGGTACGGTACCACATGGCGGCCATGCGCATTGCGTGAAGTGTGAACACACCCTACAGTAGACATTGTCCCGTAGGTACGATACCACATGGCGGCCATGCGCATTGCGTGAAGTGTGAACACACCCTACAGTAGACATTGTCGCGTAGGTACGATACCACATGGCGGCCATGCGCATTGCGTGAAGTGTGAACACACCCTACAGTAGACATTGTCGCGTAGGTACGATACCACATGGCGGCCATGCGCATTGCGTGAAGTGTGAACACACCCTAGAGTAGACATTGTCGCGTAGAAACGATACAATATGGCCGCCATGCGCATTGCGTGAAGTGTGAACACACCCTAGAGTAGACATTGTCCCGTAGGTACGGTACCACATGGCGGCCATGCGCATTGCGTGAAGTGTGAACACACCCTAGAGTAGACATTGTCTCGTAGGTACGGTACCACATGGCGGCCATGCGCATTGCGTGAAGTGTGAACACACCCTAGAGTAGACATTGTCACGTAGGTACGGTACCACATGGCGGCCATGCGCATTGCGTGAAGTGTGAACACACCCTAGAGTAGACATTGTCCCGTAGGTACGATACCACATGGCGGCCATGCGCATTGCGTGAAGTGTGAACACACCCTAGAGTAGACATTGTCGCGTAGGTACGGTACCACATGGCGGCCATGCGCATTGCGTGAAGTGTGAACACACCCTACAGTAGACATTGTCCCGTAGGTACGATACCACATGGCGGCCATGCGCATTGCGTGAAGTGTGAACACACCCTAGAGTAGACATTGTCGCGTAGGTACGATACAATATGGCGGCCATGCGCATTGCGTGAAGTGTGAATACACCCTAGAGTAGACATTGTCGCGTAGGTACGATACCACATGGCCGCCATGCGCATTGCGTGAAGTGTGAACACACCCTAGAGTAGACATTGTCCCGTAGGTACGATACAATATGGCCGCCATGCGCATTGCGTGAAGTGTGAACACACCCTAGAGTAGACATTGTCCCGTAGGTACGATACCACATGGCTGCCATGCGCATTGCGTGAAGTGTGAACACACCCTAGAGTAGACATTGTCGCGTAGGTACGATACCACATGGCCGCCATGCGCATTGCGTGAAGTGTGAACACACCCTAGAGTAGACATTGTCCCGTAGGTACGATACAATATGGCCGCCATGCGCATTGCGTGAAGTGTGAACACACCCTAGAGTAGACATTGTCACGTAGGTACGATACCACATGGCCGCCATGCGCATTGCGTGAAGTGTGAACACACCCTAGAGTAGACATTGTCCCGTAGGTACGATACCACATGGCCGCCATGCGCATTGCGTGAAGTGTGAACACACCCTAGAGTAGACATTGTCGCGTAGAAACGATACAATATGGCCGCCATGCGCATTGCGTGAAGTGTGAACACACCCTAGAGTAGACATTGTCGCGTAGGTACGATACCACATGGCCGCCATGCGCATTGCGTGAAGTGTGAACACACCCTAGAGTAGACATTGTCCCGTAGGTACGATACAATATGGCCGCCATGCGCATTGCGTGAAGTGTGAACACACCCTAGAGTAGACATTGTCCCGTAGGTACGATACCACATGGCTGCCATGCGCATTGCGTGAAGTGTGAACACACCCTAGAGTAGACATTGTCGCGTAGGTACGATACCACATGGCCGCCATGCGCATTGCGTGAAGTGTGGACACACCCTAGAGTAGACATTGTCGCGTAGAAACGATACAATATGGCCGCCACGCGCATTGCGTGAAGTGTGAACACACCCTAGAGTAGACATTGTCGCGTAGAAACGATACCACATGGCCGCCATGCGCATTGCGTGAAGTGTGAACACACCCTAGAGTAGACATTGTCCCGTAGGTACGATACAATATGGCCGCCATGCGCATTGCGTGAAGTGTGAACACACCCTAGAGTAGACATTGTCACGTAGGTACGATACCACATGGCCGCCATGCGCATTGCGTGAAGTGTGAACACACCCTAGAGTAGACATTGTCGCGTAGGTACGATACAATATGGCCGCCATGCGCATTGCGTGAAGTGTGAACACACCCTAGAGTAGACATTGTCCCGTAGGTACGATACAATATGGCCGCCATGCGCATTGCGTGAAGTGTGAACACACCCTAGAGTAGACATTGTCCCGTAGGTACGATACCACATGGCGGCCATGCGCATTGCGTGAAGTGTGAACACACCCTAGAGTAGACATTGTCCCGTAGGTACGGTACCACATGGCGGCCATGCGCATTGCGTGAAGTGTGAACACACCCTAGAGTAGACATTGTCCCGTAGGTACGATACCACATGGCCGCCATGCGCATTGCGTGAAGTGTGAACACACCCTAGAGTAGACATTGTCCCGTAGGTACGATACCACATGGCGGCCATGCGCATTGCGTGAAGTGTGAACACACCCTAGAGTAGACATTGTCACGTAGGTACGGTACCACATGGCGGCCATGCGCATTGCGTGAAGTGTGAACACACCCTAGAGTAGACATTGTCACGTAGGTACGGTACCACATGGCGGCCATGCGCATTGCGTGAAGTGTGAACACACCCTAGAGTAGACATTGTGGCGTAGGTACGATACAATATGGCCGCCATGCGCATTGCGTGAAGTGTGAACACACCCTAGAGTAGACATTGTCCCGTAGGTACGATACCACATGGCGGCCATGCGCATTGCGTGAAGTGTGAACACACCCTAGAGTAGACATTGTCCCGTAGGTACGATACCACATGGCCGCCATGCGCATTGCGTGAAGTGTGAACACACCCTAGAGTAGACATTGTGGCGTAGGTACGATACAATATGGCCGCCATGCGCATTGCGTGAAGTGTGAACACACCCTAGAGTAGACATTGTCCCGTAGGTACGATACCACATGGCCGCCATGCGCATTGCGTGAAGTGTGAACACACCCTAGAGTAGACATTGTCGCGTAGGTACGATACAATATGGCCGCCATGCGCATTGCGTGAAGTGTGAACACACCCTAGAGTAGACATTGTCCCGTAGGTACGATACCACATGGCCGCCATGCGCATTGCGTGAAGTGTGAACACACCCTAGAGTAGACATTGTCACGTAGGTACGATACCACATGGCCGCCATGCGCATTGCGTGAAGTGTGAACACACCCTAGAGTAGACATTGTCACGTAGGTACGGTACCACATGGCGGCCATGCGCATTGCGTGAAGTGTGAACACACCCTAGAGTAGACATTGTGGCGTAGGTACGATACAATATGGCCGCCATGCGCATTGCGTGAAGTGTGAACACACCCTAGAGTAGACATTGTCGCGTAGGTACGATACAATATGGCTGCCATGCGCATTGCGTGAAGTGTGAACACACCCTAGAGTAGACATTGTCGCGTAGGTACGATACCACATGGCGGCCATGCGCATTGCGTGAAGTGTGAACACACCCTAGAGTAGACATTGTCCCGTAGGTACGATACAATATGGCTGCCATGCGCATTGCGTGAAGTGTGAACACACCCTAGAGTAGACATTGTCCCGTAGGTACGATACCACATGGCGGCCATGCGCATTGCGTGAAGTGTGAACACACCCTAGAGTAGACATTGTCGCGTAGGTACGGTACCACATGGCGGCCATGCGCATTGCGTGAAGTGTGAACACACCCTAGAGTAGACATTGTCACGTAGGTACGATACCACATGGCGGCCATGCGCATTGCGTGAAGTGTGAACACACCCTAGAGTAGACATTGTCCCGTAGGTACGGTACCACATGGCCGCCATGCGCATTGCGTGAAGTGTGAACACACCCTAGAGTAGACATTGTCACGTAGAAACGATACCACATGGCCGCCATGCGCATTGCGTGAAGTGTGAACACACCCTAGAGTAGACATTGTCACGTAGGTACGGTACCACATGGCGGCCATGCGCATTGCGTGAAGTGTGAACACACCCTAGAGTAGACATTGTGGCGTAGGTACGATACAATATGGCCGCCATGCGCATTGCGTGAAGTGTGAACACACCCTAGAGTAGACATTGTCGCGTAGGTACGGTACCACATGGCTGCCATGCGCATTGCGTGAAGTGTGAACACACCCTAGAGTAGACATTGTCACGTAGGTACGGTACCACATGGCCGCCATGCGCATTGCGTGAAGTGTGAACACACCCTAGAGTAGACATTGTCGCGTAGGTACGATACAATATGGCGGCCACGCGCATTGCGTGAAGTGTGAACACACCCTAGAGTAGACATTGTCCCGTAGGTACGGTACCACATGGCGGCCATGCGCATTGCGTGAAGTGTGAACACACCCTAGAGTAGACATTGTCCCGTAGGTACGGTACCACATGGCCGCCATGCGCATTGCGTGAAGTGTGAACACACCCTAGAGTAGACATTGTCGCGTAGAAACGATACAATATGGCGGCCATGCGCATTGCGTGAAGTGTGAACACACCCTAGAGTAGACATTGTCCCGTAGGTACGATACCACATGGCCGCCATGCGCATTGCGTGAAGTGTGAACACACCCTAGAGTAGACATTGTCGCGTAGGTACGATACCACATGGCCGCCATGCGCATTGCGTGAAGTGTGAACACACCCTAGAGTAGACATTGTCGCGTAGGTACGATACCACATGGCCGCCATGCGCATTGCGTGAAGTGTGAACACACCCTAGAGTAGACATTGTCACGTAGGTACGGTACCACATGGCGGCCATGCGCATTGCGTGAAGTGTGAACACACCCTAGAGTAGACATTGTCGCGTAGGTACGATACCACATGGCCGCCATGCGCATTGCGTGAAGTGTGAACACACCCTAGAGTAGACATTGTCACGTAGGTACGGTACCACATGGCGGCCATGCGCATTGCGTGAAGTGTGAACACACCCTAGAGTAGACATTGTCACTTAGGTACGATACCACATGGCGGCCATGCGCATTGCGTGAAGTGTGAACACACCCTAGAGTAGACATTGTCCCGTAGGTACGATACCACATGGCGGCCATGCGCATTGCGTGAAGTGTGAACACACCCTAGAGTAGACATTGTCCCGTAGGTACGATACAATATGGCGGCCATGCGCATTGCGTGAAGTGTGAACACACCCTAGAGTAGACATTGTCACGTAGGTACGGTACCACATGGCGGCCATGCGCATTGCGTGAAGTGTGAACACACCCTAGAGTAGACATTGTCCCGTAGGTACGATACCACATGGCGGCCATGCGCATTGCGTGAAGTGTGAACACACCCTAGAGTAGACATTGTCGCGTAGGTACGATACCACATGGCCGCCATGCGCATTGCGTGAAGTGTGAACACACCCTAGAGTAGACATTGTCACGTAGGTACGGTACCACATGGCGGCCATGCGCATTGCGTGAAGTGTGAACACACCCTAGAGTAGACATTGTCCCGTAGGTACGATACCACATGGCGGCCATGCGCATTGCGTGAAGTGTGAACACACCCTAGAGTAGACATTGTCCCGTAGGTACGATACCACATGGCCGCCATGCGCATTGCGTGAAGTGTGAACACACCCTAGAGTAGACATTGTCGCGTAGAAACGATACAATATGGCGGCCATGCGCATTGCGTGAAGTGTGAACACACCCTAGAGTAGACATTGTCCCGTAGGTACGATACCACATGGCGGCCATGCGCATTGCGTGAAGTGTGAACACACCCTAGAGTAGACATTGTCACGTAGGTACGATACCACATGGCGGCCATGCGCATTGCGTGAAGTGTGAACACACCCTAGAGTAGACATTGTCGCGTAGGTACGATACAATATGGCCGCCATGCGCATTGCGTGAAGTGTGAACACACCCTAGAGTAGACATTGTCGCGTAGGTACGGTACAATATGGCCGCCATGCGCATTGCGTGAAGTGTGAACACACCCTAGAGTAGACATTGTCCCGTAGGTACGATACCACATGGCGGCCATGCGCATTGCGTGAAGTGTGAACACACCCTAGAGTAGACATTGTCCCGTAGGTACGATACCACATGGCGGCCATGCGCATTGCGTGAAGTGTGAACACACCCTAGAGTAGACATTGTCCCGTAGGTACGATACCACATGGCGGCCATGCGCATTGCGTGAAGTGTGAACACACCCTAGAGTAGACATTGTCCCGTAGGTACGATACAATATGGCGGCCATGCGCATTGCGTGAAGTGTGAACACACCCTAGAGTAGACATTGTCACGTAGGTACGGTACCACATGGCGGCCATGCGCATTGCGTGAAGTGTGAACACACCCTAGAGTAGACATTGTCCCGTAGGTACGGTACCACATGGCCGCCATGCGCATTGCGTGAAGTGTGAACACACCCTAGAGTAGACATTGTCACGTAGGTACGGTACCACATGGCGGCCATGCGCATTGCGTGAAGTGTGAACACACCCTAGAGTAGACATTGTCACGTAGGTACGGTACCACATGGCGGCCATGCGCATTGCGTGAAGTGTGAACACACCCTAGAGTAGACATTGTCACGTAGGTACGATACAATATGGCTGCCATGCGCATTGCGTGAAGTGTGAACACACCCTAGAGTAGACATTGTCACGTAGGTACGGTACCACATGGCGGCCATGCGCATTGCGTGAAGTGTGAACACACCCTAGAGTAGACATTGTCCCGTAGGTACGGTACCACATGGCCGCCATGCGCATTGCGTGAAGTGTGAACACACCCTAGAGTAGACATTGTCACGTAGGTACGATACAATATGGCTGCCATGCGCATTGCGTGAAGTGTGAACACACCCTAGAGTAGACATTGTCACGTAGGTACGGTACCACATGGCGGCCATGCGCATTGCGTGAAGTGTGAACACACCCTAGAGTAGACATTGTCACGTAGGTACGATACCATATGGCCGCCATGCGCATTGCGTGAAGTGTGAACACACCCTAGAGTAGACATTGTCACGTAGGTACGGTACCACATGGCGGCCATGCGCATTGCGTGAAGTGTGAACACACCCTAGAGTAGACATTGTCACGTAGGTACGGTACCACATGGCGGCCATGCGCATTGCGTGAAGTGTGAACACACCCTAGAGTAGACATTGTCACGTAGGTACGATACCATATGGCCGCCATGCGCATTGCGTGAAGTGTGAACACACCCTAGAGTAGACATTGTCCCGTAGGTACGATACCATATGGCCGCCATGCGCATTGCGTGAAGTGTGAACACACCCTAGAGTAGACATTGTCGCGTAGGTACGGTACCACATGGCTGCCATGCGCATTGCGTGAAGTGTGAACACACCCTAGAGTAGACATTGTCACGTAGGTACGATACCACATGGCGGCCATGCGCATTGCGTGAAGTGTGAACACACCCTAGAGTAGACATTGTCACGTAGGTACGATACAATATGGCTGCCATGCGCATTGCGTGAAGTGTGAACACACCCTAGAGTAGACATTGTCACGTAGGTACGGTACCACATGGCCGCCATGCGCATTGCGTGAAGTGTGAACACACCCTAGAGTAGACATTGTCACGTAGGTACGATACAATATGGCTGCCATGCGCATTGCGTGAAGTGTGAACACACCCTAGAGTAGACATTGTCACGTAGGTACGGTACCACATGGCGGCCATGCGCATTGCGTGAAGTGTGAACACACCCTAGAGTAGACATTGTCCCGTAGGTACGATACCACATGGCGGCCATGCGCATTGCGTGAAGTGTGAACACACCCTAGAGTAGACATTGTCACGTAGGTACGATACCACATGGCGGCCATGCGCATTGCGTGAAGTGTGAACACACCCTAGAGTAGACATTGTCGCGTAGGTACGATACAATATGGCCGCCATGCGCATTGCGTGAAGTGTGAACACACCCTAGAGTAGACATTGTCGCGTAGGTACGGTACAATATGGCCGCCATGCGCATTGCGTGAAGTGTGAACACACCCTAGAGTAGACATTGTCCCGTAGGTACGATACCACATGGCGGCCATGCGCATTGCGTGAAGTGTGAACACACCCTAGAGTAGACATTGTCCCGTAGGTACGATACCACATGGCGGCCATGCGCATTGCGTGAAGTGTGAACACACCCTAGAGTAGACATTGTCCCGTAGGTACGATACCACATGGCGGCCATGCGCATTGCGTGAAGTGTGAACACACCCTAGAGTAGACATTGTCCCGTAGGTACGATACAATATGGCGGCCATGCGCATTGCGTGAAGTGTGAACACACCCTAGAGTAGACATTGTCCCGTAGGTACGATACCACATGGCGGCCATGCGCATTGCGTGAAGTGTGAACACACCCTAGAGTAGACATTGTCCCGTAGGTACGATACCACATGGCGGCCATGCGCATTGCGTGAAGTGTGAACACACCCTAGAGTAGACATTGTCACGTAGGTACGGTACCACATGGCCGCCATGCGCATTGCGTGAAGTGTGAACACACCCTAGAGTAGACATTGTCGCGTAGGTACGATACAATATGGCCGCCATGCGCATTGCGTGAAGTGTGAACACACCCTAGAGTAGACATTGTCCCGTAGGTACGATACAATATGGCCGCCATGCGCATTGCGTGAAGTGTGAACACACCCTAGAGTAGACATTGTCCCGTAGGTACGATACCACATGGCGGCCATGCGCATTGCGTGAAGTGTGAACACACCCTAGAGTAGACATTGTCGCGTAGGTACGATACCATATGGCGGCCATGCGCATTGCGTGAAGTGTGAACACACCCTAGAGTAGACATTGTCCCGTAGGTACGATACCACATGGCGGCCATGCGCATTGCGTGAAGTGTGAACACACCCTAGAGTAGACATTGTCCCGTAGGTACGATACAATATGGCCGCCATGCGCATTGCGTGAAGTGTGAACACACCCTAGAGTAGACATTGTCGCGTAGGTACGATACAATATGGCCGCCATGCGCATTGCGTGAAGTGTGAACACACCCTAGAGTAGACATTGTCCCGTAGGTACGATACCACATGGCGGCCATGCGCATTGCGTGAAGTGTGAACACACCCTAGAGTAGACATTGTCACGTAGGTACGGTACCACATGGCCGCCATGCGCATTGCGTGAAGTGTGAACACACCCTAGAGTAGACATTGTCGCGTAGGTACGATACAATATGGCCGCCATGCGCATTGCGTGAAGTGTGAACACACCCTAGAGTAGACATTGTCCCGTAGGTACGATACCACATGGCGGCCATGCGCATTGCGTGAAGTGTGAACACACCCTAGAGTAGACATTGTCACGTAGGTACGATACCACATGGCCGCCATGCGCATTGCGTGAAGTGTGAACACACCCTAGAGTAGACATTGTCACGTAGGTACGATACAATATGGCCGCCACGCGCATTGCGTGAAGTGTGAACACACCCTAGAGTAGACATTGTCACGTAGGTACGATACCACATGGCCGCCATGCGCATTGCGTGAAGTGTGAACACACCCTAGAGTAGACATTGTCGCGTAGGTACGATACCACATGGCGGCCATGCGCATTGCGTGAAGTGTGAACACACCCTAGAGTAGACATTGTCCCGTAGGTACGGTACCACATGGCGGCCATGCGCATTGCGTGAAGTGTGAACACACCCTAGAGTAGACATTGTCCCGTAGGTACGATACCACATGGCGGCCATGCGCATTGCGTGAAGTGTGAACACACCCTAGAGTAGACATTGTCACGTAGGTACGGTACCACATGGCCGCCATGCGCATTGCGTGAAGTGTGAACACACCCTAGAGTAGACATTGTCGCGTAGGTACGATACCACATGGCGGCCATGCGCATTGCGTGAAGTGTGAACACACCCTAGAGTAGACATTGTCGCGTAGGTACGGTACCACATGGCCGCCATGCGCATTGCGTGAAGTGTGAACACACCCTAGAGTAGACATTGTCCCGTAGGTACGATACCACATGGCGGCCATGCGCATTGCGTGAAGTGTGAACACACCCTAGAGTAGACATTGTCCCGTAGGTACGATACCACATGGCTGCCATGCGCATTGCGTGAAGTGTGAACACACCCTAGAGTAGACATTGTCACGTAGGTACGGTACCACATGGCGGCCATGCGCATTGCGTGAAGTGTGAACACACCCTAGAGTAGACATTGTCACGTAGGTACGGTACCACATGGCGGCCATGCGCATTGCGTGAAGTGTGAACACACCCTAGAGTAGACATTGTCACGTAGGTACGATACCACATGGCTGCCATGCGCATTGCGTGAAGTGTGAACACACCCTAGAGTAGACATTGTCCCGTAGGTACGGTACCACATGGCGGCCATGCGCATTGCGTGAAGTGTGAACACACCCTAGAGTAGACATTGTCACGTAGGTACGATACAATATGGCCGCCATGCGCATTGCGTGAAGTGTGAACACACCCTAGAGTAGACATTGTGGCGTAGGTACGATACAATATGGCCGCCATGCGCATTGCGTGAAGTGTGAACACACCCTAGAGTAGACATTGTCACGTAGGTACGATACAATATGGCCGCCATGCGCATTGCGTGAAGTGTGAACACACCCTAGAGTAGACATTGTGGCGTAGGTACGGTACCACATGGCCGCCATGCGCATTGCGTGAAGTGTGAACACACCCTAGAGTAGACATTGTCCCGTAGGTACGATACCACATGGCTGCCATGCGCATTGCGTGAAGTGTGAACACACCCTAGAGTAGACATTGTCCCGTAGGTACGATACCACATGGCTGCCATGCGCATTGCGTGAAGTGTGAACACACCCTAGAGTAGACATTGTCACGTAGGTACGATACCACATGGCCGCCATGCGCATTGCGTGAAGTGTGAACACACCCTAGAGTAGACATTGTCGCGTAGGTACGATACAATATGGCCGCCATGCGCATTGCGTGAAGTGTGAACACACCCTAGAGTAGACATTGTCGCGTAGGTACGATACAATATGGCCGCCATGCGCATTGCGTGAAGTGTGAACACACCCTAGAGTAGACATTGTCCCGTAGGTACGATACCATATGGCGGCCATGCGCATTGCGTGAAGTGTGAACACACCCTAGAGTAGACATTGTCGCGTAGGTACGATACAATATGGCCGCCATGCGCATTGCGTGAAGTGTGAACACACCCTAGAGTAGACATTGTCGCGTAGGTACGATACAATATGGCCGCCACGCGCATTGCGTGAAGTGTGAACACACCCTAGAGTAGACATTGTCACGTAGGTACGATACCACATGGCCGCCATGCGCATTGCGTGAAGTGTGAACACACCCTAGAGTAGACATTGTCGCGTAGGTACGATACAATATGGCCGCCATGCGCATTGCGTGAAGTGTGAACACACCCTAGAGTAGACATTGTCCCGTAGGTACGGTACCACATGGCGGCCATGCGCATTGCGTGAAGTGTGAACACACCCTAGAGTAGACATTGTCGCGTAGGTACGATACAATATGGCCGCCATGCGCATTGCGTGAAGTGTGAACACACCCTAGAGTAGACATTGTCGCGTAGGTACGATACAATATGGCCGCCATGCGCATTGCGTGAAGTGTGAACACACCCTAGAGTAGACATTGTCACGTAGGTACGATACAATATGGCCGCTATGCGCATTGCGTGAAGTGTGAACACACCCTAGAGTAGACATTGTCACGTAGGTACGATACAATATGGCCGCCATGCGCATTGCGTGAAGTGTGAACACACCCTAGAGTAGACATTGTCGCGTAGGTACGATACAATATGGCCGCCAAGCGCATTGCGTGAAGTGTGAACACACCCTAGAGTAGACATTGTCGCGTAGGTACGATACAATATGGCCGCCATGCGCATTGCGTGAAGTGTGAACACACCCTAGAGTAGACATTGTCCCGTAGGTACGATACCACATGGCCGCCATGCGCATTGCGTGAAGTGTGAACACACCCTAGAGTAGACATTGTCGCGTAGGTACGATACAATATGGCCGCCATGCGCATTGCGTGAAGTGTGAACACACCCTAGAGTAGACATTGTCGCGTAGGTACGATACCACATGGCCGCTATGCGCATTGCGTGAAGTGTGAACACACCCTAGAGTAGACATTGTCGCGTAGGTACGATACCACATGGCCGCCACGCGCATTGCGTGAAGTGTGAACACACCCTAGAGTAGACATTGTCGCGTAGGTACGATACAATATGGCCGCCATGCGCATTGCGTGAAGTGTGAACACACCCTAGAGTAGACATTGTCCCGTAGGTACGATACAATATGGCCGCTATGCGCATTGCGTGAAGTGTGAACACACCCTAGAGTAGACATTGTCGCGTAGGTACGATACAATATGGCCGCTATGCGCATTGCGTGAAGTGTGAACACACCCTAGAGTAGACATTGTCACGTAGGTACGATACCACATGGCCGCTATGCGCATTGCGTGAAGTGTGAACACACCCTAGAGTAGACATTGTCCCGTAGGTACGATACAATATGGCCGCCATGCGCATTGCGTGAAGTGTGAACACACCCTAGAGTAGACATTGTCGCGTAGGTACGATACAATATGGCCGCTATGCGCATTGCGTGAAGTGTGAACACACCCTAGAGTAGACATTGTCGCGTAGGTACGATACAATATGGCCGCTATGCGCATTGCGTGAAGTGTGAACACACCCTAGAGTAGACATTGTCCCGTAGGTACGATACAATATGGCCGCCATGCGCATTGCGTGAAGTGTGGACACACCCTAGAGTAGACATTGTCGCGTAGGTACGATACAATATGGCCGCCATGCGCATTGCGTGAAGTGTGAACACACCCTAGAGTAGACATTGTCGCGTAGAAACGATACAATATGGCCGCTATGCGCATTGCGTGAAGTGTGAACACACCCTAGAGTAGACATTGTCGCGTAGGTACGATACAATATGGCCGCTATGCGCATTGCGTGAAGTGTGAACACACCCTAGAGTAGACATTGTCGCGTAGGTACGATACAATATGGCCGCTATGCGCATTGCGTGAAGTGTGAACACACCCTAGAGTAGACATTGTCGCGTAGGTACGATACAATATGGCCGCTATGCGCATTGCGTGAAGTGTGAACACACCCTAGAGTAGACATTGTCCCGTAGGTACGATACAATATGGCCGCCATGCGCATTGCGTGAAGTGTGGACACACCCTAGAGTAGACATTGTCGCGTAGGTACGATACAATATGGCCGCCATGCGCATTGCGTGAAGTGTGAACACACCCTAGAGTAGACATTGTCGCGTAGAAACGATACAATATGGCCGCCATGCGCATTGCGTGAAGTGTGAACACACCCTAGAGTAGACATTGTCGCGTAGAAACGATACAATATGGCCGCCATGCGCATTGCGTGAAGTGTGAACACACCCTAGAGTAGACATTGTCCCGTAGGTACGATACCACATGGCCGCCATGCTCATTGCGTGAAGTGTGAACACACCCTAGAGTAGACATTGTCCCGTAGGTACGATACCACATGGCCGCCATGCTCATTGCGTGAAGTGTGAACACACCCTAGAGTAGACATTGTCCCGTAGGTACGATACCACATGGCCGCCATGCTCATTGCGTGAAGTGTGAACACACCCTAGAGTAGACATTGTCACGTAGGTACGGTACCACATGGCGGCCATGCGCATTGCGTGAAGTGTGAACACACCCTAGAGTAGACATTGTCGCGTAGGTACGATACCACATGGCCGCCATGCGCATTGCGTGAAGTGTGAACACACCCTAGAGTAGACATTGTCGCGTAGGTACGATACCACATGGCTGCCATGCGCATTGCGTGAAGTGTGAACACACCCTAGAGTAGACATTGTGGCGTAGGTACGATACAATATGGCCGCCATGCGCATTGCGTGAAGTGTGAACACACCCTAGAGTAGACATTGTCCCGTAGGTACGATACAATATGGCCGCCATGCGCATTGCGTGAAGTGTGAACACACCCTAGAGTAGACATTGTCGCGTAGGTACGATACCACATGGCCGCCATGCGCATTGCGTGAAGTGTGAACACACCCTAGAGTAGACATTGTCGCGTAGGTACGGTACCACATGGCGGCCATGCGCATTGCGTGAAGTGTGAACACACCCTAGAGTAGACATTGTGGCGTAGGTACGATACAATATGGCCGCCATGCGCATTGCGTGAAGTGTGAACACACCCTAGAGTAGACATTGTCGCGTAGGTACGGTACCACATGGCGGCCATGCGCATTGCGTGAAGTGTGAACACACCCTAGAGTAGACATTGTCGCGTAGGTACGATACAATATGGCTGCCATGCGCATTGCGTGAAGTGTGAACACACCCTAGAGTAGACATTGTCGCGTAGGTACGGTACCACATGGCGGCCATGCGCATTGCGTGAAGTGTGAACACACCCTAGAGTAGACATTGTGGCGTAGGTACGATACAATATGGCCGCCACGCGCATTGCGTGAAGTGTGAACACACCCTAGAGTAGACATTGTCGCGTAGGTACGATACAATATGGCTGCCACGCGCATTGCGTGAAGTGTGAACACACCCTAGAGTAGACATTGTCGCGTAGGTACGATACCACATGGCCGCCACGCGCATTGCGTGAAGTGTGAACACACCCTAGAGTAGACATTGTCGCGTAGGTACGATACAATATGGCCGCCATGCGCATTGCGTGAAGTGTGAACACACCCTAGAGTAGACATTGTCGCGTAGGTACGATACAATATGGCCGCCACGCGCATTGCGTGAAGTGTGAACACACCCTAGAGTAGACATGGTCGCGTAGGTACGATACAATATGGCCGCCACGCGCATTGCGTGAAGTGTGAACACACCCTAGAGTAGACATTGTCGCGTAGGTACGATACAATATGGCTGCCACGCGCATTGCGTGAAGTGTGAACACACCCTAGAGTAGACATGGTCGCGTAGGTACGATACAATATGGCCGCCACGCGCATTGCGTGAAGTGTGAACACACCCTAGAGTAGACATGGTCGCGTAGGTACGATACAATATGGCCGCCATGCGCATTGCGTGAAGTGTGAACACACCCTAGAGTAGACATTGTCGCGTAGGTACGATACCACATGGCTGCCATGCGCATTGCGTGAAGTGTGAACACACCCTAGAGTAGACATTGTCGCGTAGGTACGGTACCACATGGCGGCCATGCGCATTGCGTGAAGTGTGAACACACCCTAGAGTAGACATTGTCCCGTAGGTACGGTACAATATGGCCGCCATGCGCATTGCGTGAAGTGTGAACACACCCTAGAGTAGACATTGTGGCGTAGGTACGATACAATATGGCCGCCACGCGCATTGCGTGAAGTGTGAACACACCCTAGAGTAGACATTGTCGCGTAGGTACGATACAATATGGCTGCCACGCGCATTGCGTGAAGTGTGAACACACCCTAGAGTAGACATGGTCGCGTAGGTACGATACAATATGGCCGCCACGCGCATTACGTGAAGTGTGAACACACCCTAGAGTAGACATGGTCGCGTAGGTACGATACAATATGGCCGCCACGCGCATTACGTGAAGTGTGGACACACCCTAGAGTAGACATTGTCCCGTAGGTACGGTACCACATGGCCGCCATGCGCATTGCGTGAAGTGTGAACACACCCTAGAGTAGACATTGTCGCGTAGGTACGATACAATATGGCTGCCACGCGCATTGCGTGAAGTGTGAACACACCCTAGAGTAGACATTGTCGCGTAGAAACGATACAATATGGCCGCCATGCGCATTGCGTGAAGTGTGAACACACCCTAGAGTAGACATTGTCACGTAGGTACGGTACCACATGGCGGCCATGCGCATTGCGTGAAGTGTGAACACACCCTAGAGTAGACATTGTGGCGTAGGTACGATACAATATGGCCGCCATGCGCATTGCGTGAAGTGTGAACACACCCTAGAGTAGACATTGTCGCGTAGGTACGGTACCACATGGCGGCCATGCGCATTGCGTGAAGTGTGAACACACCCTAGAGTAGACATTGTCGCGTAGGTACGATACAATATGGCCGCCATGCGCATTGCGTGAAGTGTGAACACACCCTAGAGTAGACATTGTCGCGTAGGTACGATACAATATGGCCGCCATGCGCATTGCGTGAAGTGTGAACACACCCTAGAGTAGACATTGTCGCGTAGGTACGATACCACATGGCGGCCATGCGCATTGCGTGAAGTGTGAACACATACTAGAGTAGACATTGTCCCGTAGGTACGATACAATATGGCCGCCATGCGCATTGCGTGAAGTGTGAACACACCCTAGAGTAGACATTGTCCCGTAGGTACGATACAATATGGCCGCCATGCGCATTGCGTGAAGTGTGAACACACCCTAGAGTAGACATTGTCGCGTAGGTACGATACCACATGGCGGCCATGCGCATTGCGTGAAGTGTGAACACATACTAGAGTAGACATTGTCCCGTAGGTACGATACAATATGGCGGCCATGCGCATTGCGTGAAGTGTGAACACACCCTAGAGTAGACATTGTCCCGTAGGTACGATACAATATGGCCGCCATGCGCATTGCGTGAAGTGTGAACACACCCTAGAGTAGACATTGTCGCGTAGGTACGGTACCACATGGCGGCCATGCGCATTGCGTGAAGTGTGAACACACCCTAGAGTAGACATTGTCGCGTAGGTACGATACAATATGGCGGCCATGCGCATTGCGTGAAGTGTGAACACACCCTAGAGTAGACATTGTCGCGTAGGTACGATACAATATGGCCGCCATGCGCATTGCGTGTAGTGTGAACACACCCTAGAGTAGACATTGTCCCGTAGGTACGGTACCACATGGCGGCCATGCGCATTGCGTGAAGTGTGAACACACCCTAGAGTAGACATTGTCCCGTAGGTACGATACAATATGGCCGCCATGCGCATTGCGTGAAGTGTGAACACACCCTAGAGTAGACATTGTCGCGTAGGTACGGTACCACATGGCGGCCATGCGCATTGCGTGAAGTGTGAACACACCCTAGAGTAGACATTGTCCCGTAGGTACGATACAATATGGCCGCCATGCGCATTGCGTGAAGTGTGAACACACCCTAGAGTAGACATTGTCGCGTAGGTACGATACAATATGGCGGCCATGCGCATTGCGTGAAGTGTGAACACACCCTAGAGTAGACATTGTCGCGTAGGTACGATACAATATGGCCGCCATGCGCATTGCGTGAAGTGTGAACACACCCTAGAGTAGACATTGTCCCGTAGGTACGATACCACATGGCCGCCATGCGCATTGCGTGTAGTGTGAACACACCCTAGAGTAGACATTGTCGCGTAGGTACGATACAATATGGCGGCCATGCGCATTGCGTGAAGTGTGAACACACCCTAGAGTAGACATTGTCGCGTAGGTACGATACAATATGGCCGCCATGCGCATTGCGTGTAGTGTGAACACACCCTAGAGTAGACATTGTCGCGTAGAAACGATACAATATGGCCGCCATGCGCATTGCGTGAAGTGTGAACACACCCTAGAGTAGACATTGTCGCGTAGGTACGATACCACATGGCTGCCATGCGCATTGCGTGAAGTGTGAACACACCCTAGAGTAGACATTGTCGCGTAGGTACGATACCACATGGCTGCCATGCGCATTGCGTGAAGTGTGAACACACCCTAGAGTAGACATTGTCGCGTAGGTACGATACCACATGGCCGCCATGCGCATTGCGTGAAGTGTGAACACACCCTAGAGTAGACATTGCCGCGTAGGTACGGTACCACATGGCCGCCATGCGCATTGCGTGAAGTGTGAACACACCCTAGAGTAGACATTGTCGCGTAGGTACGATACAATATGGCCGCCATGCGCATTGCGTGAAGTGTGAACACACCCTAGAGTAGACATTGTCCCGTAGGTACGATACAATATGGCCGCCACGCGCATTGCGTGAAGTGTGAACACACCCTAGAGTAGACATTGTCTCGTAGGTACGGTACCACATGGCCGCCATGCGCATTGCGTGAAGTGTGAACACACCCTAGAGTAGACATTGTCACGTAGGTACGATACCACATGGCTGCCATGCGCATTGCGTGAAGTGTGAACACACCCTAGAGTAGACATTGTCGCGTAGGTACGATACCACATGGCCGCCATGCGCATTGCGTGAAGTGTGAACACACCCTAGAGTAGACATTGCCGCGTAGGTACGGTACCACATGGCCGCCATGCGCATTGCGTGAAGTGTGAACACACCCTAGAGTAGACATTGTCGCGTAGGTACGATACAATATGGCCGCCACGCGCATTGCGTGAAGTGTGAACACACCCTAGAGTAGACATTGTCGCGTAGGTACGATACCACATGGCCGCCATGCGCATTGCGTGAAGTGTGAACACACCCTAGAGTAGACATTGTCACGTAGGTACGATACAATATGGCCGCCATGCGCATTGCGTGAAGTGTGAACACACCCTAGAGTAGACATTGTCCCGTAGGTACGATACAATATGGCCGCCATGCGCATTGCGTGAAGTGTGAACACACCCTAGAGTAGACATTGTCCCGTAGGTACGATACAATATGGCCGCCACGCGCATTGCGTGAAGTGTGAACACACCCTAGAGTAGACATTGTCGCGTAGGTACGATACCACATGGCCGCCATGCGCATTGCGTGAAGTGTGAACACACCCTAGAGTAGACATTGTCACGTAGGTACGATACAATATGGCCGCCATGCGCATTGCGTGAAGTGTGAACACACCCTAGAGTAGACATTGTCCCGTAGGTACGATACCACATGGCCGCCATGCGCATTGCGTGAAGTGTGAACACACCCTAGAGTAGACATTGTCCCGTAGGTACGATACAACATGGCCGCCATGCGCATTGCGTGAAGTGTGAACACACCCTAGAGTAGACATTGTCCCGTAGGTACGATACCACATGGCCGCCATGCGCATTGCGGGAAGTGTGAACACACCCTAGAGTAGACATTGTCACGTAGGTACGATACCACATGGCCGCCATGCGCATTGCGTGAAGTGTGAACACACCCTAGAGTAGACATTGTCCCGTAGGTACGATACCACATGGCCGCCATGCGCATTGCGGGAAGTGTGAACACACCCTAGAGTAGACATTGTCACGTAGGTACGGTACCACATGGCCGCCATGCGCATTGCGGGAAGTGTGAACACACCCTAGAGTAGACATTGTCGCGTAGGTACGATACCACATGGCCGCCATGCGCATTGCGTGAAGTGTGAACACACCCTAGAGTAGACATTGTCCCGTAGGTACGGTACAATATGGCCGCCATGCGCATTGCGTGAAGTGTGAACACACCCTAGAGTAGACATTGTCACGTAGGTACGATACCACATGGCCGCCATGCGCATTGCGTGAAGTGTGAACACACCCTAGAGTAGACATTGTCACGTAGGTACGATACAATATGGCCGCCATGCGCATTGCGTGAAGTGTGAACACACCCTAGAGTAGACATTGTCGCGTAGGTACGATACCACATGGCTGCCATGCGCATTGCGTGAAGTGTGAACACACCCTAGAGTAGACATTGTCGCGTAGGTACGATACCACATGGCCGCCATGCGCATTGCGTGAAGTGTGAACACACCCTAGAGTAGACATTCTCGCGTAGAAACGATACAATATGGCCGCCATGCGCATTGCGTGAAGTGTGAACACACCCTAGAGTAGACATTGTCCCGTAGGTACGATACCACATGGCCGCCATGCGCATTGCGTGAAGTGTGAACACACCCTAGAGTAGACATTGTCCCGTAGGTACGATACCACATGGCCGCCATGCGCATTGCGTGAAGTGTGAACACACCCTAGAGTAGACATTGTCCCGTAGGTACGATACCACATGGCCGCCATGCGCATTGCGTGAAGTGTGAACACACCCTAGAGTAGACATTGTCGCGTAGGTACGATACCACATGGCGGCCATGCGCATTGCGTGAAGTGTGAACACACCCTAGAGTAGACATTGTCTCGTAGGTACGGTACCACATGGCTGCCATGCGCATTGCGTGAAGTGTGAACACACCCTAGAGTAGACATTGTCCCGTAGGTACGATACCACATGGCTGCCATGCGCATTGCGTGAAGTGTGAACACACCCTAGAGTAGACATTGTCGCGTAGGTACGATACCACATGGCCGCCATGCGCATTGCGTGAAGTGTGAACACACCCTAGAGTAGACATTGTCTCGTAGGTACGGTACCACATGGCTGCCATGCGCATTGCGTGAAGTGTGAACACACCCTAGAGTAGACATTGTCACGTAGGTACGGTACAATATGGCCGCCATGCGCATTGCGTGAAGTGTGAACACACCCTAGAGTAGACATTGTCGCGTAGGTACGATACAATATGGCCGCCACGCGCATTGCGTGAAGTGTGAACACACCCTAGAGTAGACATTGTCGCGTAGGTACGATACAATATGGCCGCCATGCGCATTGCGTGAAGTGTGAACACACCCTAGAGTAGACATTGTCGCGTAGGTACGATACAATATGGCCGCCATGCGCATTGCGTGAAGTGTGAACACACCCTAGAGTAGACATTGTCGCGTAGGTACGATACCACATGGCCGCCATGCGCATTACGTGAAGTGTGAACACACCCTAGAGTAGACATTGTCGCGTAGGTACGATACAATATGGCCGCCACGCGCATTGCGTGAAGTGTGAACACACCCTAGAGTAGACATTGTCGCGTAGGTACGATACAATATGGCCGCCATGCGCATTGCGTGAAGTGTGAACACACCCTAGAGTAGACATTGTCGCGTAGGTACGGTACCACATGGCCGCCATGCGCATTGCGTGAAGTGTGAACACACCCTAGAGTAGACATTGTCGCGTAGGTACGGTACAATATGGCCGCCATGCGCATTGCGTGAAGTGTGAACACACCCTAGAGTAGACATTGTCCCGTAGGTACGATACCACATGGCTGCCATGCGCATTGCGTGAAGTGTGAACACACCCTAGAGTAGACATTGTCGCGTAGGTACGGTACAATATGGCCGCCATGCGCATTGCGTGAAGTGTGAACACACCCTAGAGTAGACATTGTCCCGTAGGTACGATACCACATGGCTGCCATGCGCATTGCGTGAAGTGTGAACACACCCTAGAGTAGACATTGTCCCGTAGGTACGATACAATATGGCCGCCATGCGCATTGCGTGAAGTGTGAACACACCCTAGAGTAGACATTGCCGCGTAGGTACGATACCACATGGCGGCCATGCGCATTGCGTGAAGTGTGAACACACCCTAGAGTAGACATTGTCGCGTAGGTACGATACAATATGGCTGCCATGCGCATTGCGTGAAGTGTGAACACACCCTAGAGTAGACATTGTCGCGTAGGTTACTTACAATATGGCCGCCATGCGCATTGCGTGAAGTGTGAACACACCCTAGAGTAGACATTGTCGCGTAGGTACGATACAATATGGCCGCCATGCGCATTGCGTGAAGTGTGAACACACCCTAGAGTAGACATTGCCGCGTAGGTACGATACAATATGGCCGCCATGCGCATTGCGTGAAGTGTGAACACACCCTAGAGTAGACATTGTCACGTAGGTACGATACAATATGGCTGCCATGCGCATTGCGTGAAGTGTGAACACACCCTAGAGTAGACATTGTCCCGTAGGTACGATACCACATGGCCGCCATGCGCATTGCGTGAAGTGTGAACACACCCTAGAGTAGACATTGTCCCGTAGGTACGATACCACATGGCTGCCATGCGCATTGCGTGAAGTGTGAACACACCCTAGAGTAGACATTGTCGCGTAGGTACGATACCACATGGCGGCCATGCGCATTGCGTGAAGTGTGAACACACCCTAGAGTAGACATTGTCCCGTAGGTACGATACCACATGGCCGCCATGCGCATTGCGTGAAGTGTGAACACACCCTAGAGTAGACATTGTCCCGTAGGTACGATACCACATGGCCGCCATGCGCATTGCGTGAAGTGTGAACACACCCTAGAGTAGACATTGTCCCGTAGGTACGGTACCACATGGCCGCCATGCGCATTGCGTGAAGTGTGAACACACCCTAGAGTAGACATTGTCCCGTAGGTACGGTACCACATGGCGGCCATGCGCATTGCGTGAAGTGTGAACACACCCTAGAGTAGACATTGTCACGTAGGTACGGTACCACATGGCCGCCATGCGCATTGCGTGAAGTGTGAACACACCCTAGAGTAGACATTGTCCCGTAGGTACGATACCACATGGCCGCCATGCGCATTGCGTGAAGTGTGAACACACCCTAGAGTAGACATTGTCACGTAGGTACGGTACCACATGGCTGCCATGCGCATTGCGTGAAGTGTGAACACACCCTAGAGTAGACATTGTCGCGTAGGTACGATACCACATGGCCGCCATGCGCATTGCGTGAAGTGTGAACACACCCTAGAGTAGACATTGTCACGTAGGTACGATACAATATGGCCGCCATGCGCATTGCGTGAAGTGTGAACACACCCTAGAGTAGACATTGCCGCGTAGGTACGATACAATATGGCCGCCATGCGCATTGCGTGCAGTGTGAATACACCCTAGAGTAGACATTGTCCCGTAGGTACGGTACCACATGGCCGCCATGCGCATTGCGTGAAGTGTGAACACACCCTAGAGTAGACATTGTCCCGTAGGTACGATACCACATGGCGGCCACGCGCATTGCGTGAAGTGTGAACACACCCTAGAGTAGACATTGTCCCGTAGGTACGGTACCACATGGCGGCCATGCGCATTGCGTGAAGTGTGAACACACCCTAGAGTAGACATTGTCGCGTAGGTACGATACAATATGGCTGCCATGCGCATTGCGTGAAGTGTGAACACACCCTAGAGTAGACATTGTGGCGTAGGTACGATACCACATGGCGGCCATGCGCATTGCGTGAAGTGTGAACACACCCTAGAGTAGACATTGTCGCGTAGGTACGGTACCACATGGCGGCCATGCGCATTGCGTGAAGTGTGAACACACCCTAGAGTAGACATTGTCGCGTAGAAACGATACAATATGGCTGCCATGCGCATTGCGTGCAGTGTGAACACACCCTAGAGTAGACATTGTGGCGTAGGTACGATACCACATGGCTGCCATGCGCATTGCGTGCAGTGTGAACACACCCTAGAGTAGACATTGTGGCGTAGGTACGATACCACATGGCTGCCATGCGCATTGCGTGAAGTGTGAACACACCCTAGAGTAGACATTGTCGCGTAGAAACGATACAATATGGCTGCCATGCGCATTGCGTGCAGTGTGAACACACCCTAGAGTAGACATTGTGGCGTAGGTACGATACCACATGGCTGCCATGCGCATTGCGTGAAGTGTGAACACACCCTAGAGTAGACATTGTCGCGTAGAAACGATACAATATGGCTGCCATGCGCATTGCGTGCAGTGTGAACACACCCTAGAGTAGACATTGTGGCGTAGGTACGATACCACATGGCGGCCATGCGCATTGCGTGAAGTGTGAACACACCCTAGAGTAGACATTGTCGCGTAGAAACGATACAATATGGCTGCCATGCGCATTGCGTGCAGTGTGAACACACCCTAGAGTAGACATTGTGGCGTAGGTACGATACCACATGGCTGCCATGCGCATTGCGTGCAGTGTGAACACACCCTAGAGTAGACATTGTGGCGTAGGTACGATACCACATGGCTGCCATGCGCATTGCGTGAAGTGTGAACACACCCTAGAGTAGACATTGTGGCGTAGGTACGATACCACATGGCTGCCATGCGCATTGCGTGAAGTGTGAACACACCCTAGAGTAGACATTGTCCCGTAGGTACGGTACAATATGGCCGCCATGCGCATTGCGTGAAGTGTGAACACACCTTAGAGTAGACATTGTCGCGTAGGTACGATACCACATGGCTGCCATGCGCATTGCGTGAAGTGTGAACACACCCTAGAGTAGACATTGTCGCGTAGGTACGATACCACATGGCTGCCATGCGCATTGCGTGAAGTGTGAACACACCCTAGAGTAGACATTGTCCCGTAGGTACGATACCACATGGCGGCCATGCGCATTGCGTGAAGTGTGAACACACCCTAGAGTAGACATTGTCCCGTAGGTACGATACCACATGGCTGCCATGCGCATTGCGTGAAGTGTGAACACACCCTAGAGTAGACATTGTCCCGTAGGTACGATACCACATGGCTGCCATGCGCATTGCGTGCAGTGTGAACACACCCTAGAGTAGACATTGTCGCGTAGGTACGATACCACATGGCGGCCATGCGCATTGCGTGCAGTGTGAACACACCCTAGAGTAGACATTGTCGCGTAGGTACGATACCACATGGCGGCCATGCGCATTGCGTGAAGTGTGAACACACCCTAGAGTAGACATTGTCCCGTAGGTACGATACCACATGGCCGCCATGCGCATTGCGTGAAGTGTGAACACACCCTAGAGTAGACATTGTGGCGTAGGTACGATACAATATGGCCGCCATGCGCATTGCGTGAAGTGTGATCACACCCTAGAGTAGACATTGTCGCGTAGGTACGATACAATATGGCCGCCATGCGCATTGCGTGAAGTGTGAACACACCCTAGAGTAGACATTGTCGCGTAGGTACGGTACCACATGGCGGCCATGCGCATTGCGTGAAGTGTGAACACACCCTAGAGTAGACATTGTCCCGTAGGTACGGTACCACATGGCGGCCATGCGCATTGCGTGAAGTGTGAACACACCCTAGAGTAGACATTGTCGCGTAGGTACGGTACCACATGGCGGCCATGCGCATTGCGTGAAGTGTGAACACACCCTAGAGTAGACATTGTCGCGTAGGTACGGTACCACATGGCGGCCATGCGCATTGCGTGAAGTGTGAACACACCCTAGAGTAGACATTGTCCCGTAGGTACGATACAATATGGCCGCCATGCGCATTGCGTGAAGTGTGAACACACCCTAGAGTAGACATTGTCCCGTAGGTACGATACCACATGGCGGCCATGCGCATTGCGTGAAGTGTGAACACACCCTAGAGTAGACATTGTGGCGTAGGTACGATACCACATGGCGGCCATGCGCATTGCGTGCAGTGTGAACACACCCTAGAGTAGACATTGTCCCGTAGGTACGGTACCACATGGCTGCCATGCGCATTGCGTGCAGTGTGAACACACCCTAGAGTAGACATTGTCGCGTAGGTACGATACCACATGGCTGCCATGCGCATTGCGTGCAGTGTGAACACACCCTAGAGTAGACATTGTGGCGTAGGTACGATACCACATGGCTGCCATGCGCATTGCGTGCAGTGTGAACACACCCTAGAGTAGACATTGTGGCGTAGGTACGATACCACATGGCTGCCATGCGCATTGCGTGAAGTGTGAACACACCCTAGAGTAGACATTGTCGCGTAGGTACGATACAATATGGCCGCCATGCGCATTGCGTGAAGTGTGAACACACCCTAGAGTAGACATTGTCCCGTAGGTACGATACCACATGGCGGCCATGCGCATTGCGTGAAGTGTGAACACACCCTAGAGTAGACATTGTGGCGTAGGTACGATACCACATGGCGGCCATGCGCATTGCGTGCAGTGTGAACACACCCTAGAGTAGACATTGTCCCGTAGGTACGGTACCACATGGCTGCCATGCGCATTGCGTGCAGTGTGAACACACCCTAGAGTAGACATTGTCGCGTAGGTACGATACCACATGGCTGCCATGCGCATTGCGTGCAGTGTGAACACACCCTAGAGTAGACATTGTGGCGTAGGTACGATACCACATGGCTGCCATGCGCATTGCGTGCAGTGTGAACACACCCTAGAGTAGACATTGTGGCGTAGGTACGATACCACATGGCGGCCATGCGCATTGCGTGAAGTGTGAACACACCCTAGAGTAGACATTGTGGCGTAGGTACGATACCACATGGCGGCCATGCGCATTGCGTGAAGTGTGAACACACCCTAGAGTAGACATTGTCCCGTAGGTACGATACCACATGGCGGCCATGCGCATTGCGTGAAGTGTGAACACACCCTAGAGTAGACATTGTCGCGTAGGTACGATACCACATGGCGGCCATGCGCATTGCGTGAAGTGTGAACACACCCTAGAGTAGACATTGTCGCGTAGGTACGATACCACATGGCGGCCATGCGCATTGCGTGAAGTGTGAACACACCCTAGAGTAGACATTGTCCCGTAGGTACGATACCACATGGCGGCCATGCGCATTGCGTGAAGTGTGAACACACCCTAGAGTAGACATTGTCGCGTAGGTACGGTACCACATGGCGGCCATGCGCATTGCGTGAAGTGTGAACACACCCTAGAGTAGACATTGTCCCGTAGGTACGGTACCACATGGCTGCCATGCGCATTGCGTGAAGTGTGAACACACCCTAGAGTAGACATTGTCGCGTAGGTACGGTACCACATGGCTGCCATGCGCATTGCGTGAAGTGTGATCACACCCTAGAGTAGACATTGTCGCGTAGGTACGATACCACATGGCGGCCATGCGCATTGCGTGAAGTGTGAACACACCCTAGAGTAGACATTGTCCCGTAGGTACGGTACCACATGGCGGCCATGCGCATTGCGTGAAGTGTGAACACACCCTAGAGTAGACATTGTCCCGTAGGTACGATACCACATGGCGGCCATGCGCATTGCGTGAAGTGTGAACACACCCTAGAGTAGACATTGTCCCGTAGGTACGGTACCACATGGCGGCCATGCGCATTGCGTGAAGTGTGAACACACCCTAGAGTAGACATTGTCGCGTAGGTACGATACCACATGGCCGCCATGCGCATTGCGTGAAGTGTGAACACACCCTAGAGTAGACATTGTCCCGTAGGTACGATACAATATGGCCGCCATGCGCATTGCGTGAAGTGTGAACACACCCTAGAGTAGACATTGTCCCGTAGGTACGGTACCACATGGCGGCCATGCGCATTGCGTGAAGTGTGAACACACCCTAGAGTAGACATTGTCGCGTAGGTACGGTACCACATGGCTGCCATGCGCATTGCGTGAAGTGTGAACACACCCTAGAGTAGACATTGTCACGTAGGTACGATACCACATGGCGGCCATGCGCATTGCGTGAAGTGTGAACACACCCTAGAGTAGACATTGTCGCGTAGGTACGGTACCACATGGCGGCCACGCGCATTGCGTGAAGTGTGAACACACCCTAGAGTAGACATTGTCTCGTAGGTACGGTACCACATTGCCGCGTAGGTACGGTACCACATGGCGGCCATGCGCATTGCGTGAAGTGTGAACACACCCTAGAGTAGACATTGTCCCGTAGGTACGGTACCACATGGCTGCCATGCGCATTGCGTGCAGTGTGAACACACCCTAGAGTAGACATTGTCGCGTAGGTACGATACCACATGGCTGCCATGCGCATTGCGTGAAGTGTGAACACACCCTAGAGTAGACATTGTCGCGTAGGTACGGTACCACATGGCGGCCATGCGCATTGCGTGAAGTGTGAACACACCCTAGAGTAGACATTGTCGCGTAGGTACGGTACCACATGGCGGCCATGCGCATTGCGTGAAGTGTGAACACACCCTAGAGTAGACATTGTCGCGTAGGTACGATACCACATGGCGGCCATGCGCATTGCGTGAAGTGTGAACACACCCTAGAGTAGACATTGTCCCGTAGGTACGATACCACATGGCCGCCATGCGCATTGCGTGAAGTGTGAACACACCCTAGAGTAGACATTGTCGCGTAGGTACGGTACCACATGGCGGCCATGCGCATTGCGTGAAGTGTGAACACACCCTAGAGTAGACATTGTCGCGTAGGTACGATACCACATGGCGGCCATGCGCATTGCGTGAAGTGTGAACACACCCTAGAGTAGACATTGTCCCGTAGGTACGATACCACATGGCCGCCATGCGCATTGCGTGAAGTGTGAACACACCCTAGAGTAGACATTGTCGCGTAGAAACGATACAATATGGCCGCCATGCGCATTGCGTGAAGTGTGAACACACCCTAGAGTAGACATTGTCGCGTAGGTACGATACAATATGGCCGCCATGCGCATTGCGTGAAGTGTGAACACACCCTAGAGTAGACATTGTCACGTAGGTACGATACAATATGGCCGCCATGCGCATTGCGTGAAGTGTGAACACACCCTAGAGTAGACATTGTCGCGTAGGTACGGTACCACATGGCGGCCATGCGCATTGCGTGAAGTGTGAACACACCCTAGAGTAGACATTGTCGCGTAGGTACGGTACCACATGGCGGCCATGCGCATTGCGTGAAGTGGGAACACACCCTAGAGTAGACATTGTCCCGTAGGTACGGTACCACATGGCGGCCATGCGCATTGCGTGAAGTGTGAACACACCCTAGAGTAGACATTGTCCCGTAGGTACGGTACCACATGGCGGCCATGCGCATTGCGTGAAGTGTGAACACACCCTAGAGTAGACATTGTCGCGTAGGTACGGTACCACATGGCGGCCATGCGCATTGCGTGAAGTGTGAACACACCCTAGAGTAGACATTGTCACGTAGGTACGGTACCACATGGCGGCCATGCGCATTGCGTGAAGTGTGATCACACCCTAGAGTAGACATTGTCCCGTAGGTACGGTACCACATGGCGGCCATGCGCATTGCGTGAAGTGTGAACACACCCTAGAGTAGACATTGTCCCGTAGGTACGATACAATATGGCCGCCACGCGCATTGCGTGAAGTGTGAACACACCCTAGAGTAGACATTGTCCCGTAGGTACGATACCACATGGCGGCCATGCGCATTGCGTGAAGTGTGATCACACCCTAGAGTAGACATTGTCACGTAGGTACGATACCACATGGCTGCCATGCGCATTGCGTGAAGTGTGAACACACCCTAGAGTAGACATTGTCCCGTAGGTACGATACCACATGGCCGCCATGCGCATTGCGTGAAGTGTGAACACACCCTAGAGTAGACATTGTGATGTAGGTACGATACCACATGGCCGCCATGCGCATTGCGTGAAGTGTGAACACACCCTAGAGTAGACATTGTCGCGTAGGTACGATACCACATGGCCGCCATGCGCATTGCGTGAAGTGTGAACACACCCTAGAGTAGACATTGTCCCGTAGGTACGATACCACATGGCCGCCATGCGCATTGCGTGAAGTGTGAACACACCCTAGAGTAGACATTGTCGCGTAGGTACGATACAATATGGCCGCCATGCGCATTGCGTGAAGTGTGAACACACCCTAGAGTAGACATTGTCGCGTAGGTACGGTACCACATGGCCGCCATGCGCATTGCGTGAAGTGTGAACACACCCTAGAGTAGACATTGTCGCGTAGGTACGATACAATATGGCCGCCATGCGCATTGCGTGAAGTGTGAACACACCCTAGAGTAGACATTGTCGCGTAGGTACGATACAATATGGCCGCCATGCGCATTGCGTGAAGTGTGAACACACCCTAGAGTAGACATTGTCCCGTAGGTACGGTACCACATGGCGGCCATGCGCATTGCGTGAAGTGTGATCACACCCTAGAGTAGACATTGTCGCGTAGGTACGGTACCACATGGCCGCCATGCGCATTGCGTGAAGTGTGAACACACCCTAGAGTAGACATTGTCCCGTAGGTACGGTACCACATGGCGGCCATGCGCATTGCGTGAAGTGTGATCACACCCTAGAGTAGACATTGTCCCGTAGGTACGGTACCACATGGCGGCCATGCGCATTGCGTGAAGTGTGAACACACCCTAGAGTAGACATTGTCCCGTAGGTACGATACCACATGGCCGCCATGCGCATTGCGTGAAGTGTGAACACACCCTAGAGTAGACATTGTCGCGTAGGTACGATACCACATGGCCGCCATGCGCATTGCGTGAAGTGTGAACACACCCTAGAGTAGACATTGTGATGTAGGTACGATACCACATGGCCGCCATGCGCATTGCGTGAAGTGTGAACACACCCTAGAGTAGACATTGTCGCGTAGGTACGATACCACATGGCCGCCATGCGCATTGCGTGAAGTGTGAACACACCCTAGAGTAGACATTGTCCCGTAGGTACGATACCACATGGCCGCCATGCGCATTGCGTGAAGTGTGAACACACCCTAGAGTAGACATTGTCGCGTAGGTACGATACAATATGGCCGCCATGCGCATTGCGTGAAGTGTGAACACACCCTAGAGTAGACATTGTCGCGTAGGTACGGTACCACATGGCCGCCATGCGCATTGCGTGAAGTGTGAACACACCCTAGAGTAGACATTGTCCCGTAGGTACGGTACCACATGGCGGCCATGCGCATTGCGTGAAGTGTGATCACACCCTAGAGTAGACATTGTCGCGTAGGTACGGTACCACATGGCCGCCATGCGCATTGCGTGAAGTGTGAACACACCCTAGAGTAGACATTGTCCCGTAGGTACGGTACCACATGGCGGCCATGCGCATTGCGTGAAGTGTGATCACACCCTAGAGTAGACATTGTCCCGTAGGTACGGTACCACATGGCGGCCATGCGCATTGCGTGAAGTGTGAACACACCCTAGAGTAGACATTGTCCCGTAGGTACGATACCACATGGCCGCCATGCGCATTGCGTGAAGTGTGAACACACCCTAGAGTAGACATTGTGATGTAGGTACGATACCACATGGCCGCCATGCGCATTGCGTGAAGTGTGAACACACCCTAGAGTAGACATTGTCGCGTAGGTACGATACCACATGGCCGCCATGCGCATTGCGTGAAGTGTGAACACACCCTAGAGTAGACATTGTCGCGTAGGTACGATACCACATGGCCGCCATGCGCATTGCGTGAAGTGTGAACACACCCTAGAGTAGACATTGTCGCGTAGGTACGATACCACATGGCCGCCATGCGCATTGCGTGAAGTGTGAACACACCCTAGAGTAGACATTGTCCCGTAGGTACGATACCACATGGCCGCCATGCGCATTGCGTGAAGTGTGAACACACCCTAGAGTAGACATTGTCGCGTAGGTACGATACAATATGGCCGCCATGCGCATTGCGTGAAGTGTGAACACACCCTAGAGTAGACATTGTCGCGTAGGTACGGTACCACATGGCCGCCATGCGCATTGCGTGAAGTGTGAACACACCCTAGAGTAGACATTGTCCCGTAGGTACGGTACCACATGGCGGCCATGCGCATTGCGTGAAGTGTGATCACACCCTAGAGTAGACATTGTCCCGTAGGTACGGTACCACATGGCGGCCATGCGCATTGCGTGAAGTGTGAACACACCCTAGAGTAGACATTGTCGCGTAGGTACGATACCACATGGCGGCCATGCGCATTGCGTGAAGTGTGAACACACCCTAGAGTAGACATTGTCGCGTAGGTACGGTACCACATGGCCGCCATGCGCATTGCGTGAAGTGTGAACACACCCTAGAGTAGACATTGTCCCGTAGGTACGATACCACATGGCGGCCATGCGCATTGCGTGAAGTGTGAACACACCCTAGAGTAGACATTGTCGCGTAGGTACGATACCACATGGCGGCCATGCGCATTGCGTGAAGTGTGATCACACCCTAGAGTAGACATTGTCCCGTAGGTACGGTACCACATGGCGGCCATGCGCATTGCGTGAAGTGTGAACACACCCTAGAGTAGACATTGCCGCGTAGGTACGATACAATATGGCCGCCATGCGCATTGCGTGAAGTGTGAACACACCCTAGAGTAGACATTGTCGCGTAGGTACTGTACCACATGGCGGCCATGCGCATTGCGTGAAGTGTGAACACACCCTAGAGTAGACATTGTCCCGTAGGTACGGTACAATATGGCGGCCATGCGCATTGCGTGAAGTGTGAACACACCCTAGAGTAGACATTGTCGCGTAGGTACGATACAATATGGCCGCCATGCGCATTGCGTGAAGTGTGAACACACCCTAGAGTAGACATTGTCGCGTAGGTACGATACAATATGGCCGCCATGCGCATTGCGTGAAGTGTGAACACACCCTAGAGTAGACATTGTGGCGTAGGTACGATACCACATGGCGGCCATGCGCATTGCGTGAAGTGTGAACACACCCTAGAGTAGACATTGTGGCGTAGGTACGATACCACATGGCGGCCATGCGCATTGCGTGAAGTGTGAACACACCCTAGAGTAGACATTGTCCCGTAGGTACGGTACCACATGGCTGCCATGCGCATTGCGTGAAGTGTGAACACACCCTAGAGTAGACATTGTCGCGTAGGTACGGTACCACATGGCTGCCATGCGCATTGCGTGAAGTGTGAACACACCCTAGAGTAGACATTGTCGCGTAGGTACGGTACCACATGGCGGCCATGCGCATTGCGTGAAGTGTGAACACACCCTAGAGTAGACATTGTCCCGTAGGTACGGTACCACATGGCTGCCATGCGCATTGCGTGAAGTGTGAACACACCCTAGAGTAGACATTGTCGCGTAGGTACGGTACCACATGGCGGCCATGCGCATTGCGTGAAGTGTGAACACACCCTAGAGTAGACATTGTGGCGTAGGTACGGTACCACATGGCGGCCATGCACATTGCGTGAAGTGTGAACACACCCTAGAGTAGACATTGTCACGTAGGTACGGTACCACATGGCTGCCATGCGCATTGCGTGCAGTGTGAACACACCCTAGAGTAGACATTGTCACGTAGGTACGATACCACATGGCTGCCATGCGCATTGCGTGCAGTGTGAACACACCCTAGAGTAGACATTGTCGCGTAGGTACGGTACCACATGGCTGCCATGCGCATTGCGTGAAGTGTGAACACACCCTAGAGTAGACATTGTGGCGTAGGTACGGTACCACATGGCTGCCATGCGCATTGCGTGAAGTGTGAACACACCCTAGAGTAGACATTGTGGCGTAGGTACGGTACCACATGGCCGCCATGCACATTGCGTGAAGTGTGAACACACCCTAGAGTAGACATTGTGGCGTAGGTACGATACCACATGGCGGCCATGCGCATTGCGTGAAGTGTGAACACACCCTAGAGTAGACATTGTGGCGTAGGTACGGTACCACATGGCGGCCATGCGCATTGCGTGAAGTGTGAACACACCCTAGAGTAGACATTGTCCCGTAGGTACGATACCACATGGCTGCCATGCGCATTGCGTGAAGTGTGAACACACCCTAGAGAAGACATTGTCGCGTAGGTACGATACCACATGGCTGCCATGCGCATTGCGTGAAGTGTGAACACACCCTAGAGAAGACATTGTCGCGTAGGTACGATACCACATGGCTGCCATGCGCATTGCGTGAAGTGTGAACACACCCTAGAGAAGACATTGTCGCGTAGGTACGATACCACATGGCTGCCATGCGCATTGCGTGAAGTGTGAACACACCCTAGAGAAGACATTGTCGCGTAGGTACGATACCACATGGCTGCCATGCGCATTGCGTGAAGTGTGAACACACCCTAGAGTAGACATTGTCCCGTAGGTACGGTACCACATGGCGGCCATGCGCATTGCGTGAAGTGTGAACACACCCTAGAGTAGACATTGTGGCGTAGGTACGATACCACATGGCTGCCATGCGCATTGCGTGAAGTGTGAACACACCCTAGAGTAGACATTGTCGCGTAGGTACGATACAATATGGCCACCATGTGCATTGCGTGAAGTGTGAACACACCCTAGAGTAGACATTGTCGCGTAGGTACGATACAATATGGCCGCCATGCGCATTGCGTGAAGTGTGAACACACCCTAGAGTAGACATTGTCCCGTAGGTACGATACCACATGGCCGCCATGCGCATTGCGTGAAGTGTGAACACACCCTAGAGTAGACATTGTCACGTAGGTACGATACAATATGGCCGCCATGCGCATTGCGTGAAGTGTGAACACACCCTAGAGTAGACATTGTCGCGTAGAAACGATACAATATGGCCGCCATGCGCATTGCGTGAAGTGTGAACACACCCTAGAGTAGACATTGTCGCGTAGGTACGATACAATATGGTCGCCATGCGCATTGCGTGAAGTGTGAACACACCCTAGAGTAGACATTGTCGCGTAGGTACGATACAATATGGCCGCCATGCGCATTGCGTGAAGTGTGAACACACCCTAGAGTAGACATTGTCGCGTAGGTACGATACAATATGGCTGCCATGCGCATTGCGTGAAGTGTGAACACACCCTAGAGTAGACATTGTCGCGTAGAAACGATACAATATGGCCGCCATGCGCATTGCGTGAAGTGTGAACACACCCTAGAGTAGACATTGTCGCGTAGAAACGATACAATATGGCTGCCACGCGCATTGCGTGAAGTGTGAACACACCCTAGAGTAGACATTGTCGCGTAGAAACGATACAATATGGCTGCCACGCGCATTGCGTGAAGTGTGAACACACCCTAGAGTAGACATTGTCGCGTAGGTACGATACAATATGGCCGCCATGCGCATTGCGTGAAGTGTGAACACACCCTAGAGTAGACATTGTCGCGTAGGTACGATACAATATGGCCGCCATGCGCATTGCGTGAAGTGTGAACACACCCTAGAGTAGACATTGTCCCGTAGGTACGGTACCACATGGCGGCCATGCGCATTGCGTGAAGTGTGAACACACCCTAGAGTAGACATTGTCCCGTAGGTACGATACAATATGGCCGCCATGCTCATTGCGTGAAGTGTGAACACACCCTAGAGTAGACATTGTCGCGTAGAAACGATACAATATGGCCGCCATGCGCATTGCGTGAAGTGTGAACACACCCTAGAGTAGACATTGTCCCGTAGGTACGATACAATATGGCCGCCATGCTCATTGCGTGAAGTGTGAACACACCCTAGAGTAGACATTGTCGCGTAGGTACGATACCATATGGCCGCCATGCGCATTGCGTGAAGTGTGAACACACCCTAGAGTAGACATTGTCGCGTAGAAACGATACAATATGGCCGCCACGCGCATTGCGTGAAGTGTGAACACACCCTAGAGTAGACATTGTCCCGTAGGTACGATACCACATGGCTGCCATGCGCATTGCGTGAAGTGTGAACACACCCTAGAGTAGACATTGTCGCGTAGGTACGATACAATATGGCGGCCATGCGCATTGCGTGAAGTGTGAACACACCCTAGAGTAGACATTGTCGCGTAGGTACGATACCACATGGCTGCCATGCGCATTGCGTGAAGTGTGAACACACCCTAGAGTAGACATTGTCCCGTAGGTACGATACCACATGGCTGCCATGCGCATTGCGTGAAGTGTGAACACACCCTAGAGTAGACATTGTCGCGTAGGTACGATACCACATGGCTGCCATGCGCATTGCGTGAAGTGTGAACACACCCTAGAGTAGACATTGTCGCGTAGGTACGATACAATATGGCCGCCATGCGCATTGCGTGAAGTGTGAACACACCCTAGAGTAGACATTGTCGCGTAGGTACGATACAATATGGCCGCCACGCGCATTGCGTGAAGTGTGAACACACCCTAGAGTAGACATTGTCGCGTAGAAACGATACAATATGGCCGCCACGCGCATTGCGTGAAGTGTGAACACACCCTAGAGTAGACATTGTCGCGTAGGTACGATACAATATGGCTGCCATGCGCATTGCGTGAAGTGTGAACACACCCTAGAGTAGACATTGTCGCGTAGGTACGATACAATATGGCCGCCATGCGCATTGCGTGAAGTGTGAACACACCCTAGAGTAGACATTGTCGCGTAGGTACGATACAATATGGCCGCCACGCGCATTGCGTGAAGTGTGAACACACCCTAGAGTAGACATTGTCGCGTAGAAACGATACAATATGGCCGCCACGCGCATTGCGTGAAGTGTGAACACACCCTAGAGTAGACATTGTCGCGTAGGTACGATACCACATGGCTGCCATGCGCATTGCGTGAAGTGTGAACACACCCTAGAGTAGACATTGTCGCGTAGGTACGATACAATATGGCCGCCATGCGCATTGCGTGAAGTGTGAACACACCCTAGAGTAGACATTGTCCCGTAGGTACGATACAATATGGCTGCCATGCGCATTGCGTGAAGTGTGAACACACCCTAGAGTAGACATTGTCACGTAGGTACGATACCACATGGCGGCCATGCGCATTGCGTGAAGTGTGAACACACCCTAGAGTAGACATTGTCGCGTAGGTACGATACAATATGGCCGCCATGCGCATTGCGTGAAGTGTGAACACACCCTAGAGTAGACATTGTCCCGTAGGTACGATACCACATGGCCGCCATGCGCATTGCGTGAAGTGTGAACACACCCTAGAGTAGACATTGTCACGTAGGTACGATACCACATGGCCGCCATGCGCATTGCGTGAAGTGTGAACACACCCTAGAGTAGACATTGTCACGTAGGTACGATACAATATGGCTGCCATGCGCATTGCGTGAAGTGTGAACACACCCTAGAGTAGACATTGTCCCGTAGGTACGGTACCACATGGCGGCCATGCGCATTGCGTGAAGTGTGAACACACCCTAGAGTAGACATTGTCCCGTAGGTACGATACCACATGGCCGCCATGCGCATTGCGTGAAGTGTGAACACACCCTAGAGTAGACATTGTCACGTAGGTACGGTACCACATGGCCGCCATGCGCATTGCGTGAAGTGTGAACACACCCTAGAGTAGACATTGTCGCGTAGGTACGATACAATATGGCCGCCATGCGCATTGCGTGAAGTGTGAACACACCCTAGAGTAGACATTGTCCCGTAGGTACGATACAATATGGCCGCCACGCGCATTGCGTGAAGTGTGAACACACCCTAGAGTAGACATTGTCGCGTAGAAACGATACAATATGGCCGCCACGCGCATTGCGTGAAGTGTGAACACACCCTAGAGTAGACATTGTCGCGTAGGTACGATACAATATGGCTGCCATGCGCATTGCGTGAAGTGTGAACACACCCTAGAGTAGACATTGTCGCGTAGGTACGATACAATATGGCCGCCATGCGCATTGCGTGAAGTGTGAACACACCCTAGAGTAGACATTGTCGCGTAGGTACGATACAATATGGCCGCCACGCGCATTGCGTGAAGTGTGAACACACCCTAGAGTAGACATTGTCGCGTAGAAACGATACAATATGGCCGCCACGCGCATTGCGTGAAGTGTGAACACACCCTAGAGTAGACATTGTCGCGTAGGTACGATACCACATGGCTGCCATGCGCATTGCGTGAAGTGTGAACACACCCTAGAGTAGACATTGTCGCGTAGGTACGATACAATATGGCCGCCATGCGCATTGCGTGAAGTGTGAACACACCCTAGAGTAGACATTGTCCCGTAGGTACGATACAATATGGCGGCCATGCGCATTGCGTGAAGTGTGAACACACCCTAGAGTAGACATTGTCGCGTAGGTACGATACAATATGGCCGCCATGCGCATTGCGTGAAGTGTGAACACACCCTAGAGTAGACATTGTCCCGTAGGTACGATACAATATGGCCGCCATGCTCATTGCGTGAAGTGTGAACACACCCTAGAGTAGACATTGTCACGTAGGTACGATACAATATGGCGGCCATGCGCATTGCGTGAAGTGTGAACACACCCTAGAGTAGACATTGTCACGTAGGTACGATACCACATGGCGGCCATGCGCATTGCGTGAAGTGTGAACACACCCTAGAGTAGACATTGTCGCGTAGGTACGATACAATATGGCCGCCATGCGCATTGCGTGAAGTGTGAACACACCCTAGAGTAGACATTGTCCCGTAGGTACGATACCACATGGCCGCCATGCGCATTGCGTGAAGTGTGAACACACCCTAGAGTAGACATTGTCACGTAGGTACGATACCACATGGCCGCCATGCGCATTGCGTGAAGTGTGAACACACCCTAGAGTAGACATTGTCACGTAGGTACGATACAATATGGCTGCCATGCGCATTGCGTGAAGTGTGAACACACCCTAGAGTAGACATTGTCCCGTAGGTACGGTACCACATGGCGGCCATGCGCATTGCGTGAAGTGTGAACACACCCTAGAGTAGACATTGTCCCGTAGGTACGGTACCACATGGCCGCCATGCGCATTGCGTGAAGTGTGAACACACCCTAGAGTAGACATTGTCGCGTAGGTACGATACAATATGGCCGCCATGCGCATTGCGTGAAGTGTGAACACACCCTAGAGTAGACATTGTCGCGTAGGTACGATACCACATGGCTGCCACGCGCATTGCGTGAAGTGTGAACACACCCTAGAGTAGACATTGTCCCGTAGGTACGATACAATATGGCGGCCATGCGTATTGCGTGAAGTGTGAACACACCCTAGAGTAGACATTGTCCCGTAGGTACGGTACCACATGGCGGCCATGCGCATTGCGTGAAGTGTGAACACACCCTAGAGTAGACATTGTCGCGTAGGTACGATACCACATGGCCGCCATGCGCATTGCGTGAAGTGTGAACACACCCTAGAGTAGACATTGTCACGTAGGTACGATACCACATGGCCGCCATGCGCATTGCGTGAAGTGTGAACACACCCTAGAGTAGACATTGTCACGTAGGTACGATACCACATGGCCGCCATGCGCATTGCGTGAAGTGTGAACACACCCTAGAGTAGACATTGTCACGTAGGTACGATACCACATGGCGGCCATGCGCATTGCGTGCAGTGTGAACACACCCTAGAGTAGACATTGTCGCGTAGGTACGATACCACATGGCGGCCATGCGCATTGCGTGAAGTGTGAACACACCCTAGAGTAGACATTGTCACGTAGGTACGATACCACATGGCCGCCATGCGCATTGCGTGAAGTGTGAACACACCCTAGAGTAGACATTGTCACGTAGGTACGATACCACATGGCCGCCATGCGCATTGCGTGAAGTGTGAACACACCCTAGAGTAGACATTGTCACGTAGGTACGATACCACATGGCCGCCATGCGCATTGCGTGAAGTGTGAACACACCCTAGAGTAGACATTGTCGCGTAGGTACGATACCACATGGCCGCCATGCGCATTGCGTGAAGTGTGAACACACCCTAGAGTAGACATTGTCACGTAGGTACGATACCACATGGCCGCCATGCGCATTGCGTGAAGTGTGAACACACCCTAGAGTAGACATTGTCCCGTAGGTACGATACAATATGGCTGCCATGCGCATTGCGTGAAGTGTGAACACACCCTAGAGTAGACATTGTCCCGTAGGTACGGTACCACATGGCGGCCATGCGCATTGCGTGAAGTGTGAACACACCCTAGAGTAGACATTGTCCCGTAGGTACGGTACCACATGGCCGCCATGCGCATTGCGTGAAGTGTGAACACACCCTAGAGTAGACATTGTCGCGTAGGTACGATACAATATGGCCGCCATGCGCATTGCGTGAAGTGTGAACACACCCTAGAGTAGACATTGTCGCGTAGGTACGATACCACATGGCCGCCATGCGCATTGCGTGAAGTGTGAACACACCCTAGAGTAGACATTGTCCCGTAGGTACGATACAATATGGCTGCCATGCGCATTGCGTGAAGTGTGAACACACCCTAGAGTAGACATTGTCGCGTAGGTACGATACCACATGGCTGCCATGCGCATTGCGTGAAGTGTGAACACACCCTAGAGTAGACATTGTCACGTAGGTACGATACCACATGGCCGCCATGCGCATTGCGTGAAGTGTGAACACACCCTAGAGTAGACATTGTCGCGTAGGTACGATACCACATGGCCGCCATGCGCATTGCGTGAAGTGTGAACACACCCTAGAGTAGACATTGTCACGTAGGTACGATACCACATGGCCGCCATGCGCATTGCGTGAAGTGTGAACACACCCTAGAGTAGACATTGTCCCGTAGGTACGATACAATATGGCTGCCATGCGCATTGCGTGAAGTGTGAACACACCCTAGAGTAGACATTGTCCCGTAGGTACGATACCACATGGCCGCCATGCGCATTGCGTGAAGTGTGAACACACCCTAGAGTAGACATTGTCCCGTAGGTACGATACAATATGGCTGCCATGCGCATTGCGTGAAGTGTGAACACACCCTAGAGTAGACATTGTCCCGTAGGTACGATACCACATGGCCGCCATGCGCATTGCGTGAAGTGTGAACACACCCTAGAGTAGACATTGTCACGTAGGTACGATACAATATGGCCGCCATGCGCATTGCGTGAAGTGTGAACACACCCTAGAGTAGACATTGTCGTTTAGGTACGATACAATATGGCCGCCACGCGCATTGCGTGAAGTGTGAACACACCCTAGAGTAGACATTGTCCCGTAGGTACGATACAATATGGCCGCCACGCGCATTGCGTGAAGTGTGAACACACCCTAGAGTAGACATTGTCGCGTAGGTACGATACAATATGGCCGCCATGCGCATTGCGTGAAGTGTGAACACACCCTAGAGTAGACATTGTCCCGTAGGTACGATACCACATGGCGGCCATGCGCATTGCGTGAAGTGTGAACACACCCTAGAGTAGACATTGTCCCGTAGGTACGATACCACATGGCCGCCATGCGCATTGCGTGAAGTGTGAACACACCCTAGAGTAGACATTGTCCCGTAGGTACGATACCACATGGCCGCCATGCGCATTGCGTGAAGTGTGAACACACCCTAGAGTAGACATTGTCCCGTAGGTACGATACCACATGGCCGCCATGCGCATTGCGTGAAGTGTGAACACACCCTAGAGTAGACATTGTCTCGTAGGTACGATACCACATGGCCGCCATGCGCATTGCGTGAAGTGTGAACACACCCTAGAGTAGACATTGTCGCGTAGGTACGATACCACATGGCCGCCATGCGCATTGCGTGAAGTGTGAACACACCCTAGAGTAGACATTGTCGCGTAGGTACGATACAATATGGCTGCCATGCGCATTGCGTGAAGTGTGAACACACCCTAGAGTAGACATTGTCGCGTAGGTACGATACAATATGGCCGCCATGCGCATTGCGTGAAGTGTGAACACACCCTAGAGTAGACATTGTCCCGTAGGTACGATACCATATGGCCGCCATGCGCATTGCGTGAAGTGTGAACACACCCTAGAGTAGACATTGTCACGTAGGTACGATACCACATGGCCGCCATGCGCATTGCGTGAAGTGTGAACACACCCTAGAGTAGACATTGTCACGTAGGTACGATACCACATGGCCGCCATGCGCATTGCGTGAAGTGTGAACACACCCTAGAGTAGACATTGTCGCGTAGAAACGATACAATATGGCCGCCACGCGCATTGCGTGAAGTGTGAACACACCCTAGAGTAGACATTGTCGCGTAGGTACGATACCATATGGCCGCCATGCGCATTGCGTGAAGTGTGATCACACCCTAGAGTAGACATTGTCGCGTAGGTACGATACCACATGGCCGCCACGCGCATTGCGTGAAGTGTGAACACACCCTAGAGTAGACATTGTCCCGTAGGTACGGTACCACATGGCGGCCATGCGCATTGCGTGAAGTGTGAACACACCCTAGAGTAGACATTGTCACGTAGGTACGATACCACATGGCCGCCACGCGCATTGCGTGAAGTGTGAACACACCCTAGAGTAGACATTGTCGCGTAGGTACGATACCACATGGCCGCCACGCGCATTGCGTGAAGTGTGAACACACCCTAGAGTAGACATTGTCGCGTAGGTACGATACAATATGGCCGCCATGCGCATTGCGTGAAGTGTGAACACACCCTAGAGTAGACATTGTCCCGTAGGTACGATACCATATGGCCGCCATGCGCATTGCGTGAAGTGTGAACACACCCTAGAGTAGACATTGTCACGTAGGTACGATACCACATGGCCGCCATGCGCATTGCGTGAAGTGTGAACACACCCTAGAGTAGACATTGTCACGTAGGTACGATACCACATGGCCGCCATGCGCATTGCGTGAAGTGTGAACACACCCTAGAGTAGACATTGTCGCGTAGAAACGATACAATATGGCCGCCACGCGCATTGCGTGAAGTGTGAACACACCCTAGAGTAGACATTGTCGCGTAGGTACGATACCATATGGCCGCCATGCGCATTGCGTGAAGTGTGATCACACCCTAGAGTAGACATTGTCGCGTAGGTACGATACCACATGGCCGCCACGCGCATTGCGTGAAGTGTGAACACACCCTAGAGTAGACATTGTCCCGTAGGTACGGTACCACATGGCGGCCATGCGCATTGCGTGAAGTGTGAACACACCCTAGAGTAGACATTGTCACGTAGGTACGATACCACATGGCCGCCACGCGCATTGCGTGAAGTGTGAACACACCCTAGAGTAGACATTGTCGCGTAGGTACGATACCACATGGCCGCCACGCGCATTGCGTGAAGTGTGAACACACCCTAGAGTAGACATTGTCGCGTAGGTACGATACCACATGGCCGCCACGCGCATTGCGTGAAGTGTGAACACACCCTAGAGTAGACATTGTCGCGTAGGTACGATACCACATGGCCGCCATGCGCATTGCGTGAAGTGTGAACACACCCTAGAGTAGACATTGTCGCGTAGGTACGATACCACATGGCCGCCATGCGCATTGCGTGAAGTGTGAACACACCCTAGAGTAGACATTGTCGCGTAGGTACGATACCACATGGCCGCCATGCGCATTGCGTGAAGTGTGATCACACCCTAGAGTAGACATTGTCGCGTAGGTACGATACAATATGGCTGCCACGCGCATTGCGTGAAGTGTGAACACACCCTAGAGTAGACATTGTCACGTAGGTACGATACCACATGGCCGCCATGCGCATTGCGTGAAGTGTGATCACACCCTAGAGTAGACATTGTCGCGTAGGTACGATACAATATGGCTGCCACGCGCATTGCGTGAAGTGTGAACACACCCTAGAGTAGACATTGTCACGTAGGTACGATACAATATGGCCGCCATGCGCATTGCGTGAAGTGTGAACACACCCTAGAGTAGACATTGTCGCGTAGGTACGATACAATATGGCTGCCACGCGCATTGCGTGAAGTGTGAACACACCCTAGAGTAGACATTGTCACGTAGGTACGATACCACATGGCCGCCATGCGCATTGCGTGAAGTGTGATCACACCCTAGAGTAGACATTGTCACGTAGGTACGATACCACATGGCCGCCATGCGCATTGCGTGAAGTGTGAACACACCCTAGAGTAGACATTGTCGCGTAGGTACGATACAATATGGCCGCCATGCGCATTGCGTGAAGTGTGAACACACCCTAGAGTAGACATTGTCACGTAGGTACGATACCACATGGCCGCCATGCGCATTGCGTGAAGTGTGATCACACCCTAGAGTAGACATTGTCACGTAGGTACGATACCACATGGCCGCCATGCGCATTGCGTGAAGTGTGAACACACCCTAGAGTAGACATTGTCGCGTAGGTACGATACCACATGGCGGCCATGCGCATTGCGTGAAGTGTGAACACACCCTAGAGTAGACATTGTCGCGTAGGTACGATACAATATGGCCGCCATGCGCATTGCGTGAAGTGTGAACACACCCTAGAGTAGACATTGTCGCGTAGGTACGATACCATATGGCCGCCATGCGCATTGCGTGAAGTGTGATCACACCCTAGAGTAGACATTGTCGCGTAGGTACGATACCACATGGCCGCCATGCGCATTGCGTGAAGTGTGATCACACCCTAGAGTAGACATTGTCACGTAGGTACGATACCACATGGCCGCCATGCGCATTGCGTGAAGTGTGAACACACCCTAGAGTAGACATTGTCGCGTAGGTACGATACAATATGGCTGCCACGCGCATTGCGTGAAGTGTGAACACACCCTAGAGTAGACATTGTCACGTAGGTACGATACCACATGGCCGCCATGCGCATTGCGTGAAGTGTGATCACACCCTAGAGTAGACATTGTCACGTAGGTACGATACCACATGGCCGCCATGCGCATTGCGTGAAGTGTGAACACACCCTAGAGTAGACATTGTCGCGTAGGTACGATACCACATGGCCGCCATGCGCATTGCGTGAAGTGTGAACACACCCTAGAGTAGACATTGTCTCGTAGGTACGGTACCACATGGCGGCCATGCGCATTGCGTGAAGTGTGAACACACCCTAGAGTAGACATTGTCGCGTAGGTACGATACAATATGGCCGCCATGCGCATTGCGTGAAGTGTGAACACACCCTAGAGTAGACATTGTCGCGTAGGTACGATACAATATGGCCGCCATGCGCATTGCGTGAAGTGTGAACACACCCTAGAGTAGACATTGTCACGTAGGTACGATACCACATGGCCGCCATGCGCATTGCGTGAAGTGTGATCACACCCTAGAGTAGACATTGTCACGTAGGTACGATACCACATGGCCGCCATGCGCATTGCGTGAAGTGTGAACACACCCTAGAGTAGACATTGTCGCGTAGGTACGATACCACATGGCGGCCATGCGCATTGCGTGAAGTGTGAACACACCCTAGAGTAGACATTGTCGCGTAGGTACGATACAATATGGCCGCCATGCGCATTGCGTGAAGTGTGAACACACCCTAGAGTAGACATTGTCGCGTAGGTACGATACCATATGGCCGCCATGCGCATTGCGTGAAGTGTGATCACACCCTAGAGTAGACATTGTCGCGTAGGTACGATACCACATGGCCGCCATGCGCATTGCGTGAAGTGTGAACACACCCTAGAGTAGACATTGTCGCGTAGGTACGATACCATATGGCCGCCATGCGCATTGCGTGAAGTGTGATCACACCCTAGAGTAGACATTGTCACGTAGGTACGATACCACATGGCCGCCATGCGCATTGCGTGAAGTGTGAACACACCCTAGAGTAGACATTGTCGCGTAGGTACGATACCACATGGCCGCCATGCGCATTGCGTGAAGTGTGAACACACCCTAGAGTAGACATTGTCGCGTAGGTACGATACCATATGGCCGCCATGCGCATTGCGTGAAGTGTGATCACACCCTAGAGTAGACATTGTCGCGTAGGTACGATACCACATGGCCGCCATGCGCATTGCGTGAAGTGTGAACACACCCTAGAGTAGACATTGTCGCGTAGGTACGATACCACATGGCGGCCATGCGCATTGCGTGAAGTGTGAACACACCCTAGAGTAGACATTGTCACGTAGGTACGATACCACATGGCCGCCATGCGCATTGCGTGAAGTGTGAACACACCCTAGAGTAGACATTGTCGCGTAGGTACGATACCACATGGCGGCCATGCGCATTGCGTGAAGTGTGAACACACCCTAGAGTAGACATTGTCGCGTAGGTACGATACCACATGGCCGCCATGCGCATTGCGTGAAGTGTGAACACACCCTAGAGTAGACATTGTCGCGTAGGTACGATACCACATGGCGGCCATGCGCATTGCGTGAAGTGTGAACACACCCTAGAGTAGACATTGTCGCGTAGGTACGATACCACATGGCCGCCATGCGCATTGCGTGAAGTGTGAACACACCCTAGAGTAGACATTGTCGCGTAGGTACGATACCACATGGCCGCCATGCGCATTGCGTGAAGTGTGAACACACCCTAGAGTAGACATTGTCACGTAGGTACGATACCACATGGCCGCCATGCGCATTGCGTGAAGTGTGAACACACCCTAGAGTAGACATTGTCGCGTAGGTACGATACAATATGGCCGCCATGCGCATTGCGTGAAGTGTGATCACACCCTAGAGTAGACATTGTCGCGTAGGTACGATACAATATGGCCGCCATGCGCATTGCGTGAAGTGTGAACACACCCTAGAGTAGACATTGTCCCGTAGGTACGATACAATATGGCCGCCATGCGCATTGCGTGAAGTGTGAACACACCCTAGAGTAGACATTGTCGCGTAGGTACGATACCACATGGCCGCCATGCGCATTGCGTGAAGTGTGAACACACCCTAGAGTAGACATTGTCCCGTAGGTACGGTACAATATGGCCGCCATGCGCATTGCGTGAAGTGTGAACACACCCTAGAGTAGACATTGTCGCGTAGGTACGGTACAATATGGCCGCCACGCGCATTGCGTGAAGTGTGAACACACCCTAGAGTAGACATTGTCCCGTAGGTACGATACCACATGGCCGCCATGCGCATTGCGTGAAGTGTGAACACACCCTAGAGTAGACATTGTCCCGTAGGTACGATACCACATGGCGGCCATGCGCATTGCGTGAAGTGTGAACACACCCTAGAGTAGACATTGTCCCGTAGGTACGATACAATATGGCCGCCATGCGCATTGCGTGAAGTGTGAACACACCCTAGAGTAGACATTGTCGCGTAGGTACGGTACAATATGGCCGCCACGCGCATTGCGTGAAGTGTGAACACACCCTAGAGTAGACATTGTCCCGTAGGTACGATACCACATGGCCGCCATGCGCATTGCGTGAAGTGTGAACACACCCTAGAGTAGACATTGTCCCGTAGGTACGATACCACATGGCGGCCATGCGCATTGCGTGAAGTGTGAACACACCCTAGAGTAGACATTGTCACGTAGGTACGATACAATATGGCTGCCATGCGCATTGCGTGAAGTGTGAACACACCCTAGAGTAGACATTGTCCCGTAGGTACGATACAATATGGCCGCCATGGGCATTGCGTGAAGTGTGAACACACCCTAGAGTAGACATTGTCGCGTAGGTACGGTACAATATGGCCGCCACGCGCATTGCGTGAAGTGTGAACACACCCTAGAGTAGACATTGTCCCGTAGGTACGATACCACATGGCCGCCATGCGCATTGCGTGAAGTGTGAACACACCCTAGAGTAGACATTGTCCCGTAGGTACGATACCACATGGCGGCCATGCGCATTGCGTGAAGTGTGAACACACCCTAGAGTAGACATTGTCCCGTAGGTACGATACCACATGGCCGCCATGCGCATTGCGTGAAGTGTGAACACACCCTAGAGTAGACATTGTCCCGTAGGTACGATACCACATGGCGGCCATGCGCATTGCGTGAAGTGTGAACACACCCTAGAGTAGACATTGTCCCGTAGGTACGATACCACATGGCGGCCATGCGCATTGCGTGAAGTGTGAACACACCCTAGAGTAGACATTGTCCCGTAGGTACGATACCACATGGCCGCCATGCGCATTGCGTGAAGTGTGAACACACCCTAGAGTAGACATTGTCCCGTAGGTACGATACCACATGGCGGCCATGCGCATTGCGTGAAGTGTGAACACACCCTAGAGTAGACATTGTCACGTAGGTACGATACAATATGGCTGCCATGCGCATTGCGTGAAGTGTGAACACACCCTAGAGTAGACATTGTCCCGTAGGTACGATACCACATGGCCGCCATGCGCATTGCGTGAAGTGTGAACACACCCTAGAGTAGACATTGTCCCGTAGGTACGATACCACATGGCGGCCATGCGCATTGCGTGAAGTGTGAACACACCCTAGAGTAGACATTGCCGCGTAGGTACGATACCACATGGCCGCCATGCGCATTGCGTGAAGTGTGAACACACCCTAGAGTAGACATTGTCACGTAGGTACGATACCACATGGCGGCCATGCGCATTGCGTGAAGTGTGAACACACCCTAGAGTAGACATTGTCACGTAGGTACGATACAATATGGCTGCCATGCGCATTGCGTGAAGTGTGAACACACCCTAGAGTAGACATTGTCCCGTAGGTACGGTACAATATGGCCGCCATGCGCATTGCGTGAAGTGTGAACACACCCTAGAGTAGACATTGTCGCGTAGGTACGGTACAATATGGCCGCCACGCGCATTGCGTGAAGTGTGAACACACCCTAGAGTAGACATTGTCGCGTAGGTACGGTACCACATGGCGGCCATGCGCATTGCGTGAAGTGTGAACACACCCTAGAGTAGACATTGTCCCGTAGGTACGATACAATATGGCCGCCACGCGCATTGCGTGAAGTGTGAACACACCCTAGAGTAGACATTGTCCCGTAGGTACGATACCACATGGCGGCCATGCGCATTGCGTGAAGTGTGAACACACCCTAGAGTAGACATTGTCCCGTAGGTACGATACCACATGGCGGCCATGCGCATTGCGTGAAGTGTGAACACACCCTAGAGTAGACATTGTCCCGTAGGTACGATACAATATGGCTGCCACGCGCATTGCGTGAAGTGTGAACACACCCTAGAGTAGACATTGTCGCGTAGGTACGATACCACATGGCCGCCATGCGCATTGCGTGAAGTGTGAACACACCCTAGAGTAGACATTGTCGCGTAGGTACGATACCACATGGCGGCCATGCGCATTGCGTGAAGTGTGAACACACCCTAGAGTAGACATTGTCCCGTAGGTACGATACCACATGGCCGCCATGCGCATTGCGTGAAGTGTGAACACACCCTAGAGTAGACATTGTCCCGTAGGTACGGTACCACATGGCCGCCATGCGCATTGCGTGAAGTGTGATCACACCCTAGAGTAGACATTGTCACGTAGGTACGATACCACATGGCCGCCATGCGCATTGCGTGAAGTGTGAACACACCCTAGAGTAGACATTGTCGCGTAGGTACGATACCACATGGCCGCCATGCGCATTGCGTGAAGTGTGAACACACCCTAGAGTAGACATTGTCCCGTAGGTACGGTACCACATGGCCGCCATGCGCATTGCGTGAAGTGTGAACACACCCTAGAGTAGACATTGTCCCGTAGGTACGGTACCACATGGCGGCCATGCGCATTGCGTGAAGTGTGAACACACCCTAGAGTAGACATTGTCGCGTAGGTACGATACCACATGGCCGCCATGCGCATTGCGTGAAGTGTGAACACACCCTAGAGTAGACATTGTCACGTAGGTACGATACCACATGGCCGCCATGCGCATTGCGTGAAGTGTGAACACACCCTAGAGTAGACATTGTCACGTAGGTACGATACCACATGGCCGCCATGCGCATTGCGTGAAGTGTGAACACACCCTAGAGTAGACATTGTCGCGTAGGTACGATACCACATGGCGGCCATGCGCATTGCGTGAAGTGTGAACACACCCTAGAGTAGACATTGTCCCGTAGGTACGATACCACATGGCGGCCATGCGCATTGCGTGAAGTGTGAACACACCCTAGAGTAGACATTGTCCCGTAGGTACGATACCACATGGCCGCCATGCGCATTGCGTGAAGTGTGAACACACCCTAGAGTAGACATTGTCCCGTAGGTACGATACCACATGGCCGCCATGCGCATTGCGTGAAGTGTGAACACACCCTAGAGTAGACATTGTCCCGTAGGTACGATACCACATGGCCGCCATGCGCATTGCGTGAAGTGTGAACACACCCTAGAGTAGACATTGTCCCGTAGGTACGATACCACATGGCGGCCATGCGCATTGCGTGAAGTGTGAACACACCCTAGAGTAGACATTGTCCCGTAGGTACGGTACCACATGGCCGCCATGCGCATTGCGTGAAGTGTGAACACACCCTAGAGTAGACATTGTCGCGTAGGTACGATACCACATGGCCGCCATGCGCATTGCGTGAAGTGTGAACACACCCTAGAGTAGACATTGTCACGTAGGTACGATACAATATGGCCGCCATGCGCATTGCGTGAAGTGTGAACACACCCTAGAGTAGACATTGTCGCGTAGGTACGGTACAATATGGCCGCCATGCGCATTGCGTGAAGTGTGAACACACCCTAGAGTAGACATTGTCACGTAGGTACGGTACAATATGGCCGCCATGCGCATTGCGTGAAGTGTGAACACACCCTAGAGTAGACATTGTCGCGTAGGTACGATACCACATGGCCGCCATGCGCATTGCGTGAAGTGTGAACACACCCTAGAGTAGACATTGTCTCGTAGGTACGATACCACATGGCGGCCATGCGCATTGCGTGAAGTGTGAACACACCCTAGAGTAGACATTGTCACGTAGGTACGGTACCACATGGCGGCCATGCGCATTGCGTGAAGTGTGAACACACCCTAGAGTAGACATTGTCCCGTAGGTACGGTACCACATGGCCGCCATGCGCATTGCGTGAAGTGTGAACACACCCTAGAGTAGACATTGTCACGTAGGTACGGTACCACATGGCCGCCATGCGCATTGCGTGAAGTGTGAACACACCCTAGAGTAGACATTGTCCCGTAGGTACGATACAATATGGCCGCCATGCGCATTGCGTGAAGTGTGAACACACCCTAGAGTAGACATTGTCGCGTAGGTACGATACAACATGGCCGCCATGCGCATTGCGTGAAGTGTGAACACACCCTAGAGTAGACATTGTCCCGTAGGTACGATACCACATGGCCGCCATGCGCATTGCGTGAAGTGTGAACACACCCTAGAGTAGACATTGTCCCGTAGGTACGATACAATATGGCCGCCATGCGCATTGCGTGAAGTGTGAACACACCCTAGAGTAGACATTGTCACGTAGGTACGATACAATATGGCCGCCATGCGCATTGCGTGAAGTGTGAACACACCCTAGAGTAGACATTGTCGCGTAGGTACGGTACCACATGGCCGCCATGCGCATTGCGTGAAGTGTGAACACACCCTAGAGTAGACATTGTCCCGTAGGTACGATACCACATGGCCGCCATGCGCATTGCGTGAAGTGTGAACACACCCTAGAGTAGACATTGTCACGTAGGTACGATACCACATGGCGGCCATGCGCATTGCGTGAAGTGTGAACACACCCTAGAGTAGACATTGTCGCGTAGGTACGATACCACATGGCCGCCATGCGCATTGCGTGAAGTGTGAACACACCCTAGAGTAGACATTGTCCCGTAGGTACGATACCACATGGCGGCCATGCGCATTGCGTGAAGTGTGAACACACCCTAGAGTAGACATTGTCCCGTAGGTACGATACCACATGGCCGCCATGCGCATTGCGTGAAGTGTGAACACACCCTAGAGTAGACATTGTCACGTAGGTACGATACAATATGGCTGCCATGCGCATTGCGTGAAGTGTGAACACACCCTAGAGTAGACATTGTCCCGTAGGTACGATACCACATGGCGGCCATGCGCATTGCGTGAAGTGTGAACACACCCTAGAGTAGACATTGTCGCGTAGGTACGATACAATATGGCTGCCATGCGCATTGTGTGAAGTGTGAACACACCCTAGAGTAGACATTGTCGCGTAGGTACGGTACCACATGGCCGCCATGCGCATTGCGTGAAGTGTGAACACACCCTAGAGTAGACATTGTCGCGTAGGTACGATACCACATGGCCGCCATGCGCATTGCGTGAAGTGTGAACACACCCTAGAGTAGACATTGTCGCGTAGGTACGGTACAATATGGCTGCCATGCGCATTGCGTGAAGTGTGAACACACCCTAGAGTAGACATTGTCGCGTAGGTACGGTACAATATGGCTGCCATGCGCATTGCGTGAAGTGTGAACACACCCTAGAGTAGACATTGTCGCGTAGGTACGATACCACATGGCCGCCATGCGCATTGCGTGAAGTGTGAACACACCCTAGAGTAGACATTGTCGCGTAGGTACGGTACAATATGGCTGCCATGCGCATTGCGTGAAGTGTGAACACACCCTAGAGTAGACATTGTCGCGTAGGTACGGTACCACATGGCCGCCATGCGCATTGCGTGAAGTGTGAACACACCCTAGAGTAGACATTGTCACGTAGGTACGATACAATATGGCTGCCATGCGCATTGCGTGAAGTGTGAACACACCCTAGAGTAGACATTCTCGCGTAGAAACGATACAATATGGCTGCCATGCGCATTGCGTGAAGTGTGAACACACCCTAGAGTAGACATTGTCACGTAGGTACGATACAATATGGCTGCCATGCGCATTGCGTGAAGTGTGAACACACCCTAGAGTAGACATTGTCACGTAGGTACGATACAATATGGCCGCCATGCGCATTGCGTGAAGTGTGAACACACCCTAGAGTAGACATTGTCCCGTAGGTACGATACCACATGGCCGCCATGCGCATTGCGTGAAGTGTGAACACACCCTAGAGTAGACATTGTCACGTAGGTACGATACAATATGGCCGCCATGCGCATTGCGTGAAGTGTGAACACACCCTAGAGTAGACATTGTCACGTAGGTACGATACAATATGGCCGCCATGCGCATTGCGTGAAGTGTGAACACACCCTAGAGTAGACATTGTCACGTAGGTACGATACAATATGGCCGCCATGCGCATTGCGTGAAGTGTGAACACACCCTAGAGTAGACATTGTCACGTAGGTACGATACAATATGGCTGCCATGCGCATTGCGTGAAGTGTGAACACACCCTAGAGTAGACATTCTCGCGTAGAAACGATACAATATGGCCGCCATGCGCATTGCGTGAAGTGTGAACACACCCTAGAGTAGACATTGTCGCGTAGGTACGATACAATATGGCCGCCATGCGCATTGCGTGAAGTGTGAACACACCCTAGAGTAGACATTGTCGCGTAGAAACGATACAATATGGCCGCCATGCGCATTGCGTGAAGTGTGAACACACCCTAGAGTAGACATTGTCGCGTAGAAACGATACAATATGGCCGCCATGCGCATTGCGTGAAGTGTGAACACACCCTAGAGTAGACATTGTCGCGTAGGTACGATACCATATGGCCGCCATGCGCATTGCGTGAAGTGTGAACACACCCTAGAGTAGACATTGTCGCGTAGGTACGATACAATATGGCCGCCATGCGCATTGCGTGAAGTGTGAACACACCCTAGAGTAGACATTGTCACGTAGGTACGATACAATATGGCCGCCATGCGCATTGCGTGAAGTGTGAACACACCCTAGAGTAGACATTGTCGCGTAGGTACGATACCACATGGCTGCCATGCGCATTGCGTGAAGTGTGAACACACCCTAGAGTAGACATTGTCGCGTAGGTACGATACAATATGGCCGCCATGCGCATTGCGTGAAGTGTGAACACACCCTAGAGTAGACATTGTCACGTAGGTACGATACAATATGGCTGCCATGCGCATTGCGTGAAGTGTGAACACACCCTAGAGTAGACATTGTCCCGTAGGTACGATACCACATGGCCGCCATGCGCATTGCGTGAAGTGTGAACACACCCTAGAGTAGACATTGTCGCGTAGGTACGATACCACATGGCTGCCATGCGCATTGCGTGAAGTGTGAACACACCCTAGAGTAGACATTGTCCCGTAGGTACGATACCACATGGCCGCCATGCGCATTGCGTGAAGTGTGAACACACCCTAGAGTAGACATTGTCCCGTAGGTACGATACCACATGGCCGCCATGCGCATTGCGTGAAGTGTGAACACACCCTAGAGTAGACATTGTCGCGTAGGTACGATACCACATGGCGGCCATGCGCATTGCGTGAAGTGTGAACACACCCTAGAGTAGACATTGTCCCGTAGGTACGATACAATATGGCCGCCATGCGCATTGCGTGAAGTGTGAACACACCCTAGAGTAGATATTGTCGCGTAGAAACGATACAATATGGCCGCCATGCGCATTGCGTGAAGTGTGAACACACCCTAGAGTAGATATTGTCGCGTAGAAACGATACAATATGGCCGCCATGCGCATTGCGTGAAGTGTGAACACACCCTAGAGTAGATATTGTCGCGTAGAAACGATACAATATGGCCGCCATGCGCATTGCGTGAAGTGTGAACACACCCTAGAGTAGATATTGTCGCGTAGAAACGATACAATATGGCCGCCATGCGCATTGCGTGAAGTGTGAACACACCCTAGAGTAGACATTCTCGCGTAGAAACGATACAATATGGCGGCCATGCGCATTGCGTGAAGTGTGAACACACCCTAGAGTAGACATTGCCGCGTAGAAACGATACAATATGGCCGCCACGCGCATTGCGTGAAGTGTGAACACACCCTAGAGTAGACATTGCCGCGTAGAAACGATACAATATGGCCGCCACGCGCATTGCGTGAAGTGTGAACACACCCTAGAGTAGACATTCTCGCGTAGAAACGATGCAGGTTTTTAATGATAGAGGCGGCAAACGGGACTTTTAATACCATTGGCTGAAATGCAAGAATTCCAGTTGTATTGTGAGTGTTACCTGTGTCATTATATGAGCTAGGACACTTTGTATTCAACCGACGAACAAGTTGGGTGCAGCTAAACGTGGACTTATGTGTCGCTCGCTGTTCTCTAGTGTGGATTCGCTTCCGGTTCGAGCGCGCTCCTTGCATTACAATCGAACAGCGCACGGTGTACTTTAGGCTGGTGATTGAATACCTTGGGTGCTTGGAGGGGGAGGGGGGAAAACGCTCTGTTTTGATCTAGATCTCTGGGTCCGGATTCACAAAGTGTTTTAACTTAGGCCGGTCCTAACTTCAGGGCCCGGATTCACAAGAGGTCCTAAAGGCCGAATGCATAGTTCACACTCAAGCCCTCCTCAACTCAGCCTCTCCTCAACGTCAACTAGCCACCAATTACAGAGCCGTCCGCATGGCAATGCTGTAACGTGATTGGTGGTTTGACGAGGCTGAGGAGAGGCTGAGTTGAGGAAGGCTTGAGTCTGGACTATGCATACGGACCTTAGTCTTTTTTTGGTCTTATCTCTAAGACCGGTTTAACTTTGAATCTCTTGTATAAATAGGAAAATATCTAAGAATAGATTTTAAAACATATTATTAAAATGCTCATTCTGTCCTCGTTCTGACCAGGAATTAGTAACTTCTTCATGTGACCTGGGTCTGGTTTTATAGGAGGTCCAAAGTTAGGCCAGTCTTAGAGATAAGACCAAAACAAGATTAAGGATCTCTTGTGAATCCGGGCCTTGGGCACTAAGCACATAATGAATGGTAAAGGATAATAGACGCACTGAAAATCAGTTCTTTCAACTGAGTGGGTCGACGAAAAATACCTCTTTTAAAAAAAATATTTAAAAATATAAATCTAACGTTTTTTGAGGATTTTGATGGGGGGGCGGTATGCAAAGGAGAGATATGGGGCAGCTACGAGCAGAGAAGCTTTAGTCGAGTTGGTGGGAGGGGGGGGGGGGGGGGGGGGATAAACTGGCTGGCTCATCTAGATCAAAGAGACACCGGTGACAAAATTTAAATAATCTGTCGTGAGCTGAGCTGTATTACGTCGTTGTAATCAAAACCTCGACGCTTTACCCAAAACCAGGTAATATACTGGAGGCGATGAGAGAGAGAGAGAGAGAGAGAGAGAGAGAGAGAGAGAGAGATATTTGATATCTATTGGCTTAAAGGCGTGCTACATAGGGCTATTTAAGTGTAGCCAACCTCTACATGTTATACAAACAGACCATGTTAATGTTATACATATATCGATTCTTATGCTAATACTAAAACTAGTACTAGTACTGATACTAATACTAATACTAATACTTATACTTTTACTAATAATGATACAATCTTATTAGCTATTGTCATTCTTCTATTATAGGATGTCTGGAGCTACAATAATTATACAATCCTAAAAACTAAGGTAATACTTCTTTTACAGTAAGACTATTTTTATAATACCTAGTAAAAATAATGATAATGCTACTTGTAAGGCCTACAGAGAGAGAGAAGAGAGAGAGAGAGAGAGAGAGAGAGAGAGAGAGAGAGAGAGAGAGAGAGAGAGAGATCTTGTTACCCCCACAACACAGAGATCTGCTAAAACTCTTCCCGCCAACATCTCTGTATTTGAGTGGACCCTTGAGTAACATGAACGCAACGACCTTTGACCTCCGTCAAGCTGTTTCACCTCAATATCATCGACCGCAAAGTGCTACGATCACCATCAACTCAAGCAGACCGCTACATGTTGGGGGTGTAGTTTAACTCAAAGACTACCGCCAACACTACAACCGCGAAAAATCACAACCAAATCGGGCTAAATTTGGAATCTACATCACTAAATACTGTTAAATACTAGTCTTGTAACTATTTTAAAGTTACTTATGTCGTTTTTCAATGGGCTGCACTCATTTCGCCAGTGCTGGGTTCGCCTAGTATATTATTGTTATGCATTGTATTGGTATACACTATACAGGGTATTGTTAAAGGCAGTGGCTGCGCCTGTAGTGCGGCCATTGGAAAAATTAAATAAAATAAATTTGAAGTAGGCCTACCACCCCTGATAATTAATTGAATATTTGTCACATAACCTTTACGTGAAAAATGTATTTATATTTTTAACGTTAGTTCTTACGAACCTAAACTGTGATAGGTTTTCTCAGCTCTTCGATGCAGGATTGAGATATGATGAACAAACGGTAACTTTATGCGGTTTCAATATTGGCTGTAGTATGGATAGATTGACAGACAGACCGATCAAAGGACAATGATGAACTTGGGAGGTCTCGAGGCTCGACCGTCAACGAAGAGGTTAATTAATTTACAGACCGTGATCTGAGCTTGTCCCACGCTAAGTATTCTCATGCCCCGACGCATTCGACAGGAATCGAACTGAGCAACAGATTCGTGGCGTTCTGTCATACTGACACGTGGACTTGCGCGCTTAGCAGAGTGAACTGGCCTGGGCATGGGTGCCGGCAAGGAGGGGAGGAGAGGGAATATACACCCCCCCCCTCACCTCCCCCTCACACCTTTGACTTCACATATCTTTTGAAGTTACAACGAAACAACAATGTTCACTTATTTTATGAAAAGTTATTCGTGTGTTTGTTTTTTATTTTCCACTTAATTTTAATAGACATTATACATATGATATTAATTGTACTTGAGAGGAGGCATACTGCACTTGAGTATATAATAGAAAAATAAGTGAAAACATACATTTTTGAGAGGAAATCATTTGTTTACAATGATGAAACTTACAGCATTAGTTATTGTACACAAATGTGTATACAAGAAGGAATTGCATTCTCAAATATTCAAAATGGCGATCAGTTCCTTGAACTGTTATACTTTCAGCTCTTTCAGTTGCTACCCCTGTCTTTTGGCGAGTTTTTCCGCCTATATGGTGATCCCAGAGTCATTCAAGGCCACGGAAAGAGGGTATTATATTGTTCCTGTAAACATTCCCAACGAAGGGTTGTCTATTTCTCCCCTCTTCTGTCGAGTCATACAGGAACAACCAGTGGAGTGGACGTGGGGGGTATTTTTTTTGTTGGGGGGGGGGGGGGTTACTTCGTTTGTGGGTACATTTTATGAGCTAATCAAACTAAATCAACGTAGATTTGCATCATAAACAAGTCACAAAGTAACAAATAGTCTTCGGATGCAGAGTTGCGCTGTGCTGCACCCCTTAGTTAATTAGTGAGGGCTCAAGCGTGCAATAGATCCCCCAATTAGAGGAAGGGTGGGGGGGGGGATGTCCAGGGTAGTTGGTCTTCTAAATAAAAATTATTAACTCGTATTTTAAAACTCCACGAGTCGTCACAGACAAAGTGCTTTGGGACTTGTGACGTCAACGAGATGAATGTTATAAGCTCTTTGCTCTTTGGAGACAGTTATTATTATTGATTCTTTATTGACAACAGGGCATGCCCCACAAGTGCAATACAATAGATAATTATTTACATTACATAAATAAACAGTGAAACACAGACAACAAATTGTATAAAGGCTATACACCATACATAATTATGTGCGTGTGCGTGTGCGTGTGCGTGTGCGTGTGCGTGTGCGTGTGCGTGTGCGTGTGTGTATATGAGTGCGCGTGTGTGAAGATGTGCTTGTGTGTAGGTGTGGGTATGTGTGAGTGTGCGATGCACGAGTGTGAGAATGTGTGAGTGTTAACGAAGTGTGCATGTTTGGGTGTGTTTGTTTATGTGTTCACAAATGGCAAGTTTAAAACGTGGAAGATTTGAATCGAAGATGTCTATTGTGTTGTTTGATGATGCTAATTTATTGTAGGTTTCTTGTAATCTGTTCAGGCAACTGTGTTTGTGTATATTGATTCGACTCTTGGTTTGATAAAAGGTGGATGTGTTTCGTGTTTTCTTAGGTGGTATTCGAAAATTAATGTGGCATATGAGAGATGTATCAAACAGGTTATTAATTAGTTTGTAAAGGAATATCATGTCGATGTACTGGCGCCTATCTGTGAGTGTAGTTAATCGACAAGATAGGCAATGTTTGATGTAGTCACGTCTGTGGTATTCAATTTTTGATGAAACACACCATAACTTAATAAACCTTTTTTGTATATTTTCAATGTCCTCTATTTTTGTTACATGATGGGGGTTCCAAATTACACTAGCGTATTCAACTTGGGGCCTGACTAACGCCACAAACAAACGCCTGGTTGTTTCCAAAGAAAATTCCTTTGTGCAACTTCGTTTTATCAGGCCCAGAAGTTTGTACGCTTTGGGAAGAGATGACTGAAAATGCTTATTAAAAGATAGGTCACTTGCCATGACAACACCGAGGTCCCGGATCGAGGTTACTCTTATTAGTTCAGTTCTATTGAGTCGGTAATTAGTGTAAATTGTTTTTTTCTTGTTTGAAAAAGTAATACTATTGCACTTTGTAACATTTAAAGTAAGTTTCCACTGAGAGCACCAGTCAGACAAACTGTCGAGATCCATTTGTAGTTGAGCGCTGTCAAGTTCGCAGGTAATACGTTTGTAGATTTTTAGATCGTCTGCATACATTAAACATTTTGAGTGTGAGAAACAATTTGGAATGTCGTTGACGTACAGAGTAAAAAGTAGGGGTCCCAGAATTGACCCCTGGGGCACCCCGGAAGTGACGGGCTCCGAGTTAGACATTCCTTCATCTAAGACTACGGACTGAGTACGGTCACTTAGGTAGCTGGTTAAAAGTGCATGTAATTGTCCGGTGATTCCGTAACCTTGAATTTTTGAGAGGAGGAGTCTGTGATCAACGCTGTCAAATGCTTTTTGAAAATCTGTATAAATGGCGTCCGTTTGATGTCCAGCATTAAGGTTGTACGACAAGTCTGTGAAGTACTCGGCTAGATTTGTCACAGTAGAACGACGTCGCACAAACCCGTGTTGTTGAGGTGAGATGCTGCTGCGAACATGGCTGTAGATTCGGTTGTGGAGTAGCTTTTCGAATATCTTTGACAGAATTGGTAGTAACGAGATGGGCCGATAGTTGCGCACTTTAAATCTGCTCCCTTTTTTCAGCACAGGTGACACATGTGCGTGCTTCCATCTTGATGGAAACACTCCAGATTTTAGCGCACTGTTAAAAATAATCGTTAGAGGGGGTGAGAGTACCCGCCGACAGTGTTTAATTACGTTAACCGGAATAGAGTCAGGTCCAGGTGATTTACCATTCACGAGAGCGCCAATACATTCTTCTACTTCTTTATTAGATAATGTGAAAGATGATAAGCACTCGTCAATGAAGGAGGGAACTGGTTTCAGGTCTTCGTTCGACGCAGGGAGAAATGTAGTCTTGAAGAAGTCTGAGAACAGTTGACAGCGCGAGTTGACGTCAGTGGCTCGAGTTTCATTGAATTCAACTTCGACGGGGATTCTCCGCGTCCTTGTTTTTTGTTTTATGTACCTCCAAACAAGACTGGGATTTTTAGAAACTTGACTGTCACAGTTTTTAATATATTGTTGATATTTATGAGTTTTGATTCTTTTAAAAGCGGAACGTTTAATTTGAAATTCTACTCTGTCACTGTTTATACCCGATAGTTTCCACCTTTTGTGGGCCCGATTTTTGTCCTTAAGCGCTGTTTTTGTTTCAGAATCGTACCATGCGGGATACTTAGCAGGGTTAACTTTAATTACTGGTATTGTTTTGATTAGGGCAGAGGTGAGTAAGTCGTAAAAGATATTACATTTTTTGTTAACGTCGTCAAAAGCATCAATCTGGTTCCATGGACATTTTCTAAGTTCATCGTTTAGAGCTCCCAGGTCGGCCTTCTTCCAGTTGTATCGTTTCCGATTACGCGGTTTACAGTTGACTCCTGCATTGACTTCCGGAAAGACAACTTCGCACCTGATGGCAGAGTGGTCCGACTTGACGGCTGCTGGCTCGAGAGAGGTTGATGTCGTTATGTCCAGGTTGTTAGTAAACACTAGATCTAAGAACTTATTGTTGCGAGTGGGGTGGGGGTTGACCTGATGCAGACTTAATTCACTGATGGAGTCAATGAATGACCTTGTGACCCCCGGGTTTGAGTTGCCGGACACGCTTGGCTCAAGGTCATCATTGAGGATTGTATTTTGCCAGGTAACGTCAGGCATATTAAAGTCACCGCGTAGCACTATGGTATCATGTGTACGGATAGCT
>OX246750.1:20753851-20796351 GCA_945910005.1 Isoperla grammatica | reverse complement strand
ACATACATTTTGTGTCCGTAAACCGTTAAAGATGCTGAAACAGTGAATGTGGAATTGAAAGTGGTAAATATGCAATTTTCATGGATACATGTTAGAAATGCTATAAAATAATTTATAAACAGTTATATTAATAAAATTTGCTTTTCAGATCACGATATATATATAATTTTAAGTTAGCAGATGATGTTCACGAAATGTCGTGAGATGCAAGACAGATTTTATTAATATAACTGTACAATCTAATGAACTGTTATTTTCCAAACACGAGTATTCTATAAGTAATAGTCAAGTTCAGTTTAATAAATACAAGTCAAGTGGGCTAGGACCCTATAGCGACGTGGGTTCGAATCCCGCATAAGGCAAGAGTTTCTTGAACCTCTCCTTAATCAGCATATATCACCACGGGCCGGATTCACAAGAGGTGTATTCACAAGAGGTGTGAAGTAATGGCATTATCTGTTATTAACTGAGAATCTGCAAGTTAGATTGTAGTGTAGGTTTTATTATAAGTATTATTGTATTCGATTTTATGTATTGTATTATAAGTAAGTAGTTATATTATAACTATGGTTCTATACTTTGTTTTATATATTAATATATTATATATTTTATATTTTAATATTATTAATACAATAATATGTACTACCTCTAAATGGAGGTAGTAGTAGATAAAAGTAAAATGCATACATTATTTCAAAATTCTTCAATTGTACAATTAGGCCTAGTTTTGTGAGCTATTTATCTGTGCCACTCAATTTTATTTTATTTATATTATTATAACATTATTTCTAAGACTTTAGGCAGTCAAAATCAATAATCTTTACCTAAACTTAAGACAACTTTGCCTGACTTTGCATTGTTCACATAACTTTTTTCCTTTTGTTGTTTTTTTTTTAGTTTAGTTTAGTTTAGATAAGTTTAGTTTAGGATAGTGTAATCGTAATCTGTCGATGTAAAGAGCGAAAGCTCATTCTGACACATAAAGAAAGATTACTATAATCGAGGTCTTAACTTAGGACAGGTCCTAAGTCCTGCTGTACCGTATGTGCTATAACAAATCCATGGCAGGCCTACTACACAGCCCAATGGGGCTTTGCACTGCCACATTCTCCCACTCGCAGCGCCAGCGTAGTGCCAGCCCTCAGACAAAGTCTACTTGATCTCCGCATAACTTAGCCATGAAAAAAGGGCTGATTCACCCATCCAGGAGGCCCTGGACTTGAGCTCGAACTATGGTGGCGCTACTTCTATTCCAATGTCTTTGGCAAAATGCTGCCATCACAGCCTGCTGGATGGGTCAAGTAGACCTTGTCCGCGCTGATTTACCCATCCAGCAGGTCATGGATTTGGGCTTGGACGGTGGTGGCGCATTCTACGTCAAGCTTTGCGTGCAAAGCCCCATTGATATAGCTACTTTCGTGGAAATCACCGTGCAAGGTCCTCTTGATCTCCGCCTAGCGGAGGCTCGTCGAACTCCCAAGGTCCTCTTGATCTCCGCCTAGCGGAGGCTCGTCGAACTCCCAAGTTAGGTCGTCGCAGTCCGTTCCACAATGTTAAAAATCACATGTTATTCAAATGGGAGAAATGTGAAAGAAAACAAATGAAGTGATCTGTCAAATAGAATTACCTCCTTAAAAGGAAATATCATCATATTTTATAATCTATAATCATTGTATTCTATCAAAATGTCTCTTATAGGTGTTTCAAGTATTGTATTACATGATCTACAATGGATATTTAATTATTATAACAGTTTTTTTAGTGGGATACAAAATGGCGATTTTGGTTCCCTTGCGACGACCTAACTTGGGAGTTCGACGAGCCTCCGCTAGGCGGAGATCAAGAGGACCTTGTCACCGTGAACTTAAAATGTTGCAAGGCGGTGTTTTAAAGTTTAGTGTTTTGTTTTCTAATACCTCCACAATCTAAAAACAGAGAAATGTACGATATTTATTTATGTTCACACTTCAAAGTCATAGACGTATTGCCACCATCTTTGAAAAAAGATAAGACCAACTCAGACCGGACCTAAATTTTGGTCTCAAATGTTTGTTATTTACTAGGGTTTCTTAGCAACGTCGAGTCGAGGCTATGTGCAGGTCCGTATCAGCCAATGGCGTAGTGGTCCTAAAGTTAGGCCAGGCCTAAGCTAAGACCTCTTGTGAATCCGGCCCCAGGACCGTAACTATAGGGTACAAAAATCAACCGGGTGTTATTGGGCAAAGTATAATGGAGTGGAGGGTCTGGGGGGGGGGGGGGGAGGCCTGTCCGACAATGCGGGTCGGAGGCGAACAGCCCCGGAATTTTTTTCGATTCTTATAGTGCGATTGGCGTGTTTTAGGCATGTTTTTGTGTATAACATTTGTTACTGGAGTCCGGTGTGACATTAACAGTGGTATTAGCAAGTCAAAATGGTCTACTCCCAATTTTAACCCAATTTTTACCCGGGTTACCAACCCTCTAGCTACGGCCCTAACTGGCCCGTTGTACTTGTTTCATGTTTGAAAATTCCAAAAAGTGGCTGTGTAAACGGAAACCTAAACAGAGCGATGGTACAAAGTTCTAAATATAGGCTCTAATTTGTTTGACGAAACATGCAAATATTCAAACACTAATCTTCCTTACCAACTTCTTGCGGGTTAATAGATTTCAAATCTGTCTGTCACCTAATAGCGACCGTAAGATTTTTGAAGCACAGTTCGCAAAACCACTTATAGACACTTTTTAACATCTTTGGAAATTGAATTAAAAATGTATAATTGGATTCATTTTCAATTTAGAGCAGGCTGCTGTCTGTCTGTCTGTCTGTCTGTCTGTCTGTCTGTCTGTCTGTCTGTCTGTCTATCCAAGCCAGTGGCTTATGGCTGCTGTAGTTAAGCTGTCCGTGATAAACCGCCCTTGACACCTTTACTTTCAGTAGTATTAACACAATCAACGAACATACCTCAGAATTATTCGAAATATAATAGTCCAGGAAAGACATATTATACGTGTTAATTGTGTGTTAATTGTGTGTTAATCGTGTGTAAATTGTTGTTCTTTCTATGGATCGCCGCTCGTGCATGCTGAAATGCGCGCGATTAAACGTTTTCAAACATTTCTCGAAATATCTGCGCTCAAGCATCATGCTTTAACAAACAATAACGACATCAAGTTGGAACGCCTGTGATCAGAAAATGTCATTGTAGTTTACGTTGATAGTCCTATGATCCTGATCGTTCTATGACCTGCGCATCGTTCAACCCCCTCCCCCTCTCCCCCCTCCATTAATCAAGCGCTCCCTCGTCACACTTGTCCCAAAAAACAACCTTACCGATTCTAATTCGTCACAGACGAGTGAGTCGTAGCCAATCAGCGAGGCCCGTCACAAATACCGATCGCTGATTGGCTACGAGTTGTTTTGATACAAGTTTATAATGTTTGCCGGTTGCCGGCTAATAATCCTGAGTGCCTGATATAGTTGCGTGGGCAGGTGAGGTTAAAAACCTCCCCCCCCCCCCCCCCCCCCCGTCCCCCTAATCAGTCGCCCCTCGTCCGACTGTTGACCTGCTAATAATTATGTACTCCTGATATTTGCGTGGGCAGGTGGGGCTGACCCCTTTTCCCCCCTCTCCGCGACCCACCCCGGTAATCAAGTATACCCCTCGTTCCAACACTGTTTGCCTGCTAATAATTATGTGCTCCTGATAGTTGCGTGGGCGTGTGGGGGTGCGTTTGCGTTCGGCGGATGTCGGATGTTTACGGATCTAATCGTGATTCAAACCACGCTCGACGGAAGTGGATGGAACTACCTTCAGACCGGAACAGACTGATTGCCTGAGCTCCCTATTTGTACCACGCACACTTTGAATTAACCCTTGCCTTGAATACATCCGACACGATGGCAAATATACCCAAGTCCGTCGATCCCCTAGCGGAGATTCAGTATACCCCAACAAAAACGGATTTATTACTTAATAGGGCACTAGCAACACCAAAAGACAACAATGGAACAAATGAATTGAACTGATGGACAAACCATCAGCTGTCAAAATAATAAAATTACAACCATACAAATAAAAACAAGTGTAGCAATAGTAACTGCTCGCAATTTAAAACTTTTAATGATAGACAACGACTAAGTGAAAGTTTTGTAGGTGTATTTGTTTTTTTTTAAATTTGTTTTCCAAAATCAGACGAAATTATTTTTTGACAGCTTGTTGTTTGTCCATCGATTCAATTCATTTGTTTCATTGTTGTCTTTTATAGCTCATTTTAAAAATTATCTAGCGCTCCGTTCTTGTTTCTCCCCACGGTCCTCTAAATCTTCAAGAACAACAATACACAACAATTAAAAATGTGAAATCAAGGTTAATAGATGAAGATCTTGTGTCCATCAATGAATCTTGATATAACATTTGACAGCTCATGTTTGATTGTGTTCTACGTTGTTTTTTGTAACGATTTAGGGGGCCGTGCGAGGAACAAGAATAGATACCCTGATCATTTTTTAAATGGTCTAACTTGAATTTAAAATGTATTATGTAATTTAATTACTTCAATTTGATATAATACCGTTATGAGCCAGTAATTGGTTTTGACAGATCAATTTATTTGTTTTGCTGGATGATTCTCCCATTTGAATAACATGTGACTTCTAACATTGTGGAAATGGATGCGACGATCTGACGGGTATTTACGGACCTTTAAATATACTTACTTGTAAAGCCTGTATTACACGGTCAAACTTTTTCATCCAACTCCTTGAATTCAAGGACAAAAGCGCATCAAAAACAGTCAGTATGTAGTCAAATACAACAATAGAAATTATTTATTGATGCGCTTTTGTTCTTGAATTCAAGGAGTTGGATGAAAAAGTTTGACCGTGTAATACAGGCTTAACAATCAAACCTGCCAATAGGGAGTATTCAATAGACGTCACGTGGCGGCCATTATGAGGTACACATTGCTTGTTTACCTTCGTTCTGTCAATAGAAGACACTTAGGTTATCCAGGAAAAATTACAGTTTTAAGCCGTTTAGATTGATGTCTGCAGGTAAAAGTTCAAGATAATGATTACAACAATGAAAACAAATGATAAAACATGCAAATGATTGTCTTCAAACAGAGTTTACGCGTGCTTTTTTTGTTTTTAGTTATAATACGGAACCTTTGTTTGAAAACAGTTGATGTGTCAGTCAAAGGACATCTGCAATATTGCAACAATGAAGTGTCGGAAGAACGTAAACAAATGTTTACAGAGTACCTCAGTATGGCCACCATGCGATACCGGAAATGACGTTATTGCATACTCCCTTATCTTACAGTAGAAAGTCTTGTAATCCCAAAATGCACAAATACGTTGACTAATCCCTTACTTATTGGAATTATTCTAAAATGCGTTTAGTGTTTGTTGTTTCCAATTACCCCATCGCAATGAATGTTCAGCCCCAACCACAAATATTCTCGGCATCGTAAACAAACGTAATCGAAACGTGGTTCTTAATCTTATGACGCTGTTCATAACTAAATCGTAATGTCGTGTAATGATTTAGCATGAGAAAGTATACAATAAATATCCCGATCCCGATACCGATTCCGATCACGATGCCGATAATTGTGCATCGCTATTTCCCACAGATTCACTGATGACTCCTCTACAACAACTTCTACTGGCCACTTTTTATCCCACTTTGTTTGCAATAAAAATCTAAAAACTCTCATTTTTCAACTTCCTTTTCTAATATGATTATATTTCAGCTTTTAGTTATGCATTTTCTCCCTTTTCAACCCCTTCACTAATCGCTTTCATCCATAATTCCTTCAGTCGCTCTAGACCAGTTACAAATACTATTTCTCTTCCGTGTATTTAAGAGAATCCACCCTAAAGCTTTTAGCATTTCATTTACTCTGTCATAATAAGGTTCTTTTTGCTTATATCATTTATTTCCGGCGCTTCACACTCATTTACCCCTTATTACTGCTAATATCTGTACTCCTACATTCTTGGTTGTAGACTTCAATGCAGTGATTTTATTTTCTAAATCTAAACCTTGTAAAAAACGACTGATCGTGACAACTGAGTATCGAACTGCCAACCTCCCGAATTAAATAAAATAAAAAAAAATTCACATTTAGAGTCTACCCACTCAGTAATTAAACTTATTTGCAGTGGGGGACTTTAATTTAAAGTGACTAAACCAACCCTGTAGGCTTCGAACACCATCGACGAGTGAGCGATAACCAATCAAAGATCGATATTTCAAATACGAAACATATGAATTGCCCAGCCAATGAGAGGCGACGTTTTATAAATCCGGCCAATGGTAGCGATTCTAAGTAAAACAGATGAATAAAATCTTAAATCTTAGGTTGTTACCTTTAAATACAACCAATGTCACAGCCTTATTCAATTATTTGGGTAGACTCTAAATGTGAATTTATTTTTTTATTTTATTTAATTCGGGAGGTTGGCAGTTCGATACTCAGTTGTCACGATCAGTCGTTTTTTACAGGGTTTAGATTTAGAAAATTGGACAGTGCGAACACCTGCGGACAAATGCCAGAATCAACAAGGCCGATTCAGAACAACTTTGAATTTATTGAGTGCTTCGTTGCTAGGACGGCTCCAAAGTCACCGTTTACTTATTCCTAAGCCAAGTAATGGAATTGAATCCACATTAGAAGCTAAAAAACTTCTGTCTGAAGCGGGATTTGAACCCGGGACCTTCTGCATTGGAAGCAGGGATGCTAACCACTGGACCAATCATACCTGGAAATACCGTGCGTGACTGATGAGGCTTATGCACTCTCTATTGTAAACGGAAGATTGCCTTTACGAATGTGTGAAAGAACGCCAGGAATCTGTGCATTTTCGTTGAAACAGAGTGCATGAAGGGGCGACAGATAAGAATCTGACGTCAGTATGATATTATAATGACGTTGGGACAGGTGTACAAAACATATCCGTGCTTAGAGATGTTATGTGGTATTATTATCACCCTAGTGAATAATGAATGATTAAAATATATGTAATATTTACTTTTAAGAAAATTCAGAAAAAAATAAAACATTGATCAATATCAAAAGTTGAATTTATTTGTAACCAACTATCCAACAACTGCCTAGAACTAAATGAATAAAGCTGTGAAATTGGTAGCATTTAAAGGTAACAAACACACTTTTCTAAAGGCTGGTCCACACAGATTTTGAAGACATAATGCATAAGGTTTTAAGACGTTTTAAAAACAACAATGAAAACAACGTCTTAAAACTAAAACTTTGTGTGAACGCCAGTACGTGTTTCCTATGATCCAACTTTACGACTACGCGTTAAGCCTTAAATCGTATGTCTTAAAAATCTGTGTGGACCAGCCTTTCGAATTAAGATTTTATTTTTCTAACTGTTTTACTTAGGAATAGGGTCGCTTCCATTGGCTGGGCTAAGAATTTTCGGTATAAGAGCTAACGTTGCTATGGTTTCCTTAAATCTTAAATCATAGGAAAGTGTGTAAACGCCATAATGCTTTTGACTTGATTTCTATACTGTTAGACCTTAAATCTTAAATCAATGTGTAAACCGACTTTTACAAGAATGGCATGTTCATGTTTAATTTCACATTTTCAAAGTATACATTTTTTCAATTTTACCACTTTTTCATACTATTCCCGGTTATCTTTCCGATTTTTAAATTACTGGTAATTTTACATCTCTACCCATGCTGGCCAGTGTCCAAGCCAACCAAGCAGAAAGATCAAATCCCGGTGTGAGGCTATTTTATATTTCCCATCGTCAAAACTCCGCAGTGTAACAAAGAACCGAACCACAACACGACACGCATAGGCAACTATAGTACTAACCACCACTACACGTACACGTATACGTACGATTAACGTAATTACTAACTGCAATTACGCTAATTCATAAATTACAGTACGCGAGCTGTTTAACGTTGTTAGGTTGTAATCTCTATTGTCTAGTGATTTATGGTGCGTTGTGTTGGCTCCCGTGTTCACGACTATATCGATACATGTCGAGTGAAAGTGTTGTTCGACTATCGATAACATGACCGCGGTAATCGATTGTCGATAGAGGGTATTGTGAGCGGTTGTGTAGATTGCTTGTGTGTGAATCTGTGTGCAAATGTGTGACATTATGTTGAATTGAAAGTAAATATTCTAACGCATAACAATGAAACAATGGGAGAAAACAAAATATCAAAATATAACACAGCAACAAAACAAACTATACTTAAGATAGAAAAAGAACTAAAAGAATAAAAGTTAATAATGGAAAAATATTTTTTTTTTTATGAAATAATATATCATACTATACCACATCCAAACAAGATCCGGGGATAACTGAAAAACATCTTTGAACCTTTTGAATCTTGGAATCTTTTGAGCTTATCCCGCCGATCGAGCCTATGTGCACGGCAACCTTTTGCAGTCAAGTTCAAAAAGACTCTTCCAGCAGTTGCGCCAACAAGCAACCAATATACATGGAACATGTAACATGTAACATGTATATAACGCTAACGCCCCAATCAAACCGTTCAGTTGGACAGGTAGATATTATTTCGGTCTAAAACAGGAAACGCAACTCCGGATGTGCATCAGTAATAATTGGAGGCTTGTTATTGTAATTGCCGGTAATAGTTGTAAGCGCAGGTCTAGGTGATGGTTCATGTTCAGGCTTGTCTTGTTCTTAGTAATCTGTACTTTCGAGGGAACTAATCAAAGATATCTACCTTTGTTATATAGTGATTAGGATTTTTGTTTCAAAAAAATTACTTGAATTGAATAATATTACTATCAGCCACACGGCTAAGGCTTAAGACAGCCCCCCCCCCCTCCCTCCCTCCTACCGCAGCCAACATTGTGATGGTTTTAGTATAAACTAACAGTTAAAATAATTTTCTGAGCACTTGTGAAGAAAATAGGCTATCAGAAGTGTACCGTATCTGGCGCTGGGGCTTTGCCCCAGTCCCCGTTTCTGTGAAATATTGATCTACCAAGTATTGTCACTCAAAATAGACTTGACGCATTCTGGTGGCAAGAAAATAAACTACTATAAGGTGGAATTTATCTGTCAATTGTTCATTGTTACATCGTCAATGGCGAAGATAAGAGATTGCTTAGCAGTGCTATCTATGTGTTAGCTTGTCTCCAATATCAATTCAAATGAAAAATCCCATTACAGGGCATCATCCTACAGCGGCGTAGCCTGGAATATATTTCGGGGGGGGGGGGGGAGACTTGGGAATAATCACGATAAAAAATATAGTCAGGAAACCGGCTCCACGCTCGATTTAATGCGGGGGACTCCCCGCCCCCCCCAACAGTATAGCAAACAAAATGTTGTAGTTATGGGCTTTTGTAGCGTTTTCCTGCTGAATGGAATAATTTCACTAGATTCTTTGAGGGTATATTATTATATTATGACGTAGTTTGTATTTGGTTTGTATTGTGCATAAATAAACGCTATATCAGATTACTGACTTCCACCATTACATTATACAGACTTAAATGATTATAGGTATCATGAAAGTCATATGTAATATTTACCGTACATGTGCATTCATTGTAGACAATCAGCAATCATTATAGCTGGGCTTCCAAGAGGGGGAGGTGCCTCCCTAGCCCACTTCCCTCTACGTCCGCCACTGGCTACTGATTGTGACAATAAATACAGCAGCATATTTTTTGGGGGCAGGGGGGGGGGGGCCTTATTTACCAGCCGTACACGCACGCGGTCTAACAAGAAACCCTGGACTAATATCTTATCCCTTGTTTGTGTATTATTAGCGAGCACTGAACCTACTTCACAAAAAGCCGACCAAACATCAATATCCTGTGATTTCCTAGATGTGTTCGTTGTATTTTTTATTTCTGACTATCACGAATTGTTTATAGCAAAAATTAAAACGTTATGTTCACAGTTTCCTTTATTTCGATGTTTGTTATTTTCGTCCTCGATTTTTTGTAATTCATGCAGTCTTACGAACGTGCCAGAATGAATACAACAGAATTGGGAAATCGATCCTAAACTATAATATTGTTATAAACAGTTCGATTACTCTTGAAATTAATTGTGACACATTATCACTAGGACAAATTCATGGTCATTGTGCGGTAATTATTTAAAAAAAACTAAATGTTATTTATTTATTTAAAAAGCTATTGGTTATCCTATAGTTATACAATGATTTACAAAGCAGGACAATAAATGCAAATACAATGAAACAATAATAAAACACGAACTAAATCAAATAAGATTAAGATCTTAAATGAATTCACGATGATAAAATAAAATTTGACACTTTTGGAATACAGTTGTTATAGTTCTCAAAACATTTTCATTAATATATCTAGTTTCAAGAAAATCATGTAAAAACGCGTTAATTTCGCGTGAATTTAAACTTACGGAACTGCCCCTTTATTTTGCTACTTCCGATATCATCTCGCGGGCCTATTTGTCCCACGGTTCATATTTTGAACATCCCTGCTTTACGCCATAACAATAACATTGTTTGTCAATACATCGGAATCCAGTCATGTTTTATGCCTACAAGTTACAATAAACTACCTGCTCACATTGTCAATACATCGGAATCCATGCAAAGACATGTTTTATGCCTACAGCTACAATACAATAAACAACCTGCTAACCTGTCAATAACTATTCCCAGTAGTCAATCTACCCACGTCAGCATTTCCACATAATAATAATAATCACGTTAATTATGACCTTGAATAAATTTCCAAGTTCGCAAAGTTTCGCAACAAAACATCGGATTACCATTAATTCTCTACCAACTTAGGACGCAACGTCTAACTAAGCAGGCGTGATGAAAACCCATCACGATTGTTATTATACCTATAGTTTGTTCCTATTATGCGGTAGAATACTTCGGTTGGGCCGTGTCTCGAACAATATTAACTGGATTATGTTTTAAATTAGTAATTATACTTGTGTAATAGCATCGTTGGTAGTTGTTTTAGATCACGCGCCCATCAAGTGTGTGGCGCAAAGTTAAAAGTTAACGGTTAATTGATAATTATGAGGAATTAAGTGTTTTATTGAGCAAAACCGAGTTTTGTATTTAATATTTTTGCATATAACCAAGTTGCGAGATTGAGTTTGTGGTTTGATCCGGTGATTTCCGGTGAAGACTTTGATTATAATTTAGTTTAGTGTACGATCACGTTTATTGTGAGGGACAGCGATCACAGAGGTGATAAGTGGTAGCTGAACGAGTGAAGAACCGATTTCGAATTTGTCGATCGTATATACAAAATTTTAACTTTGAAATTGAAACCTGAAGTTATAATTTTGTAAACGTACCATACATTTATTTTTCCCCCAAATTTTCAATGGCCGGTACCGTCAATGTTGATATTTTATCCGATGTCACGCTGTACTTACTACAAAAAGTTTTTTTTTAGACCAGTTAATTTCTTTGGGGGGGGGGGGGCAGCCCATCTCACCCCCCCCCCCCCCCCTCATAGTTCGACCACACTGGCCGTTATACATGTTGTCAATGTAATGTCCATCATCATCATCATCGATCATTTCATTCATTCTTTGGTCAGAATACGTGAAAAGCAGAAAGCCAAAGCAAAAAACGTCTTCAAACTACCGTAAAGTCGTTTAAGAACACAATGAAAGCATTACACGGTGACAAGTCTCACTAATTAGGCCTACTACTTAACTTCACACAATGTCCCTTCTTTTCACTCTTGTCAAACTATTTAGTCTGGAATTTCTTTTCGTGTAAATGTTATCACGTGAAGAGTTGTGACATTTCTAAATCCACTCCTGCGCTTTGAGGTCCGAGCCAAGGATTACAACTGAGTGGGTGTCCGAGCGTACAATGGGTGCTAATAGGGGTGAATGAGGGGTGAATGAGGGGTGGTATGTGGCGCCCACTTGTGCACGAGTCAGGTGTTTCTTCGTTGTGTGCATTCCTTAGTCGTGAAGTAATAATCTTTTGTAGGAATACCCTTTATAGGGTGCACGCACACCAGCTTTACCTGATGTGCCCCTCTTCAGGTGGCTAACTAGGTTATAGTTGTCCCAAGACTACTTTACACATGCTTTCGTCACAGGCGACTGGTTCGTAGCCAATCAGCGATCGGTATTGGCCCGGATGTGTCTCGGGCGGTTCGCTGGTTGGCTACGACTGCTCCGGATGTGACGAAAGCAAAAGCAAAGTAATCTTGGGTCCAGTATATTATGGTGTTTGGATAGTGGGGAAGGATTGTCCGAGGGCTGATAATAGGACTCAATCCCAGCATTCGCCTTTACGACTGAGGAAAACCTCGGAAAAAACCTTCAGTCAGAACTGCCGGTGGCCGGAATCGAACCGGTGACTTCCCGAATTAGAGTCTCGCGTCGTACCACTGAGCCACCTCTATCGGTACTGTGAAGTAGGGCGTCCCAAGACTACCTTACAAATGCTTTCGTCACAGGCGACGGACTTGTAGCCAATCAGCGATCGGAATTTGCGCGGGAGTGTCTCGGGCGGTTGTCTCTCGCCTGTGACGAAAGCATATCTAAGGTAGTCTTGGGCAAGTATAGGCCTACTACCAAAATGAAATGGGACCACGCAAAATTAGTGTTTTTATTGATAGCTTCGCTTCAAGATATTGAGAGAATGAGAGTGATTGATTCCTTCGCGGTATTTGGTCGGTGAATTTTCAATTTGAATTTCGTTCTATCTCAATTAATGGCAGTTACAAAAATTTGAGAAATTTTTTCATTAATTGTAATTTTTTGTTTTATTGTACTGAAAATACTTTCAAAGAAATTCTATTTTACATAAGTGTTTTACACTTACTTACACTTTCAATTGCAAGCTGGTGAGTAATTTTCAGAAGAACAAAAGGTATAATAAATAATAATAATAAGCCGAAATTTGTATTAAATTTTACGTTTTTACCGATGTATTTAAAAATGGTAATTAATGCTAATTTTCCAAACGTTAATGCAAATCAATTAGCTTCAGTGCTATAAAAAAAACTATCTAACCCATGGCTGGTGGTCTGGCCCTGGAACGTTCAAAGGGTTATTTCGAGGTTATTTCTGCACTACAATGGTCTTCCCTTGACCCAAACTGGTCTTCACAGCAAGATCTTATCAGAATACCAGGCCTAACGTACTGACGACTGATCGTAGTATAGATTTACCTACAAAATGTGTGATACTTATCAGTTCCTTATCAGTTTTGATTGGCTAACCTGGCTTGCGCATGACAATAATGGTGACATCGCTCTTGGAAATCAGAAAACTGTTTAAAGAATTCCAATAAATAAATAAATAAAATAAATTCACATTAAGAGTCTACCCACTCAGAAAAAAGACTGATTTTCAGTGGGGGACTTTAATTTAAAGCGACTAAACCAACCCTGCAGGCTCCGAACACCATCGACGAGTGAGCGATTACCAATCAAAGATCGATATTTCAAATACGAAACATATGAATCAGTGATTGGACAGTGCGAACACCTGCGGACAAATGCCAGAATAAACAAGGCCGATTCCACGGTCCGTTGTAAATTATCACTATTGAACCCAAGGTCCGTCCATCCCCTGGCGGGGGCTCGGTTATTGAACCTGTTTCAACTAAAGTATACAATCAAGTTGGTACATTGTAGTCGGTAGTTATACTTTGGGACAACTTTATCACATATGTTGTTGTTGTTGTAGCCAATGGAAGCAAGTCCACAACTAAAGCTCTGATTTGACTCGTGAAACAAGGAACTAGAGTCCACTCTTATAAACAGCTCAAGAGTATCGTTTTTACTTTGGTGTTTTGCTTGCTCTGGACACTGTGGTTAGTTTATAACCACAAGCACAAGACGGCTGGGGGACTGTGTATAGGGGACTGTGTGGAGGGGACCGTGTATAGGGGACTGTGAATAGGGCACTGTGTAGTGTGCTCGCTCATCCAGATGGGTGGATCAAGTAGCACGTTGTTTGTACTGGAGAGGAAGCCTAGCCCAATAGAGCAGTGAATTAATTACGTGGTTGTCCCCTCCCCCACTTCCGGAAGTAGGGGGGGGGGGTCAATGTAGGGCATTGATTCATTCTAGGGGCGGTAGAGACGGGATGAAGGAAATTATTCTTAGCGAATTTTCTCGATTATATAAATTCAAATCCCTATCCGGAGGCTAAATACGATGTTTGGTCATCGGAACATTCATTACTTTATCAACAAGAATAATTAACTTAACAACAAAGTAAAAACATTAATCATAAAAAATCAAAACAGTGGTATTATTAGGTGCATTCAATATCAAAATTTTGGAATGTCGCAAGGATAGCTTTTATCAAAATCTACATATATCCTCAAACAAAGGTTTCAAAATGTATTTATAAATAATAATTATATAAAAAAAATATATGTAGAGTCTACCCATTCAGTAACAAGACTGATTTTCAGTGGGGGACTTTAATTTAAAGTGACTGTAGGCTCCGAACACCGTCGACGAGTGAGCGGTAACCAATCAAAGATCGACATGTTAATTAATATGAAACATATGAATCAGTTATTATTGTCAATAATAAAAATGTGAGATATTATTGAAAAGGTGAAATTTTTCAAAACACAATATTTACTTTTTTTCATTATTTTTTTAGACTTCCTCTAGATCTTAATAAAAATATATAGCCCGACCGTATCATTCAAAAAATTGTGTGTTGATTATCAATCTAAAGAAAGATAGGCCCTACGAATAAAAAACCTAAAATTCTTACGTTTTTCAATTGCTATTACTATCAAACACTTAACTTAATAAATACAAAACCTAGAAATTCATAAACTACGATTTATGTCGATATCACTCTTCAACAAATACAGAGAAACTCTCTCTTCCCCCGTTGCGATTATCCTCTTTGCATGAACATGAGCCAGACGCCTACGCATGCAGACCCATCAATCATATTCATATCTCAACAGTAGATCATAACTGTAGGTCAGTGTTATGAACGGACGGCTGGATATCGGCCTCATCTGGTCTCGAACCGATGACCGCTCGGTTGTGCATGCTGAAAAAAATAAGCGCATTGTTAATAACGAAATCTGTATTGTTTATGAGCGTCTGTGGCTGTGCACTAGTGGCCTATATTCGATTGTGTTCAAATAAGTATGTAGAAATGTGAAGTTGCCCTCTCATTAGCCTGTATGAATATTACAAAACAAGATTAACTACTAAAATAGGAACAACAAACAACAAATACTGATTAATATATTTTCCATGTCATATATTATCAGTCTGGTTGAAATATCAGTTTTTTTATATTTACATTAATTTTATTACAATACTTATCCTGGATATCTGTTGTATGTATTACAATCTTGGTCTGTCTCTAATATTTACTCCTTCTATTGTTCTTTAATATATTTCCTTGCGCCTCAAAATGTGTTAAAATAATTGATTTTTCCGTTTAATTAAAATTTTCAAACACTTTTCTTCATTTGCTCTTTAAAAAACGTAACTATCAATATTATTTAAATTTTTGAATGTATCATGATTAAATTACACGTCGTTGCTGCATGTAAAATATGTATTTGAACATCAATTGTACAATTAGAAATAATAATTGATAGTAAAAATAAATTGTAAGTATATGTATATTTAATTGATGGTAATAATAAGTTGTTTGTGTATGTACGACAATAATAGCTGGTGAAGCTAAATTAACACAATCTCATCTTATTTTAGAAGGTAATTATTTTAAAAAATGCCTTTTTTATTATTCAAAGTTTTCGATCACACTTAAATTGCACCTTGTTAAATTTTATTAGTACCGAAACTAAAAATACAAAATTATATATTTAATATTGAATGAAAAAATTTTCAGAAAAATTTTCTAAATTTTTCAGAAAAACTTACAATTAAAAAAAAAAATAGAAAAATGTTCAAAAATTTTTTTGAAAAATTTATAATTTTTTGTCTTTGTCACAATTAGATTGTGCGTTGTTTTATTTGGGCTCGTTCTTCTTACGCACCGCCCGCGTCCCCATTCCGTCTCCCTCAAGAGCGGATGCTGTGTCGGTCCCAACAGGTGATATGCTCTGTACACATTGCCTCAGCTGTTCAGTTATTCAAACTTTTCGCGGAAGTGGACCCTCGCGATACTGGCGCTTTCTGGTGCAGCATGGGTGAACCAACCCAACTACTTCCGGTCGCGCTCGTTACCGGTCTCCGTTTCCGGTAGCGACGGGGGTCAGCCCTCTGCAGGAATGTCACCGTGACGACCTGGGTTCGATGCCGGCGATATCTCAATATCCTGGTTGGACATTATCTCTGCACCAGATAACAATGTAGAACTAGTAGAGGTTCGTTTGATTTACCTATACTTATGGCGGGTTTACATAACTGACTAGTGATTATTGACTAACTCCCGTGTCTAAACCACAGACTTCTTTCATTGGCTGGGAGGGAGAATACTGCGCTCTGATTGGCTGTGACTAAGGTTTGTCTTGACTTGACTAAGAAGTCGAACATATCTCAACTCCTTGGTTAAGTCCTTAGTCATGGCCAATCAGCACGCAGTATTCCCACTGTCGGCCAATGAGAGAAGCCTGTTGCTTAATCACGAGCTCGCTTATGGGCCGTTTACATAAATGACTAGTGATTATTGACTAACCCCCGTGTCTAAGCCACAGGCTTCTTTCATTGGCTATGAGTGAGAATACTGCGCTCTGATTGGCTGTGACTAAGGTTTGTCTTGACTTGACTAAGAATTTCAAATATGTTCAATTTCTCAGTCAAGTCAAGAAAAACCTTAGTCACAGCCAATCAGAGCGCAGTATTCTCACTCATAGCCAATGAAAGAAGCCTGTGGCTTAGACACGGGGGTTAGTCAATAATCACTAGTCATTTATGTAAACGGCCCATAAGCGAGCTCGTGATTAAGCAACAGGCTTCTCTCATTGGCCGACAGTGGGAATACTGCGTGCTGATTGGCCATGACTAAGGACTTAACCAAGGAGTTGAGATATGTTCGACTTCTTAGTGAAGTCAAGACAAACCTTAGTAACAGCCAATCGGAGAGCAGTATTGTCAATCGTAGCCAACGAAAGAAGCCTGTCAATAATCACTAGTCAGTTATGTAAACGCGCTCTAACCTACACTTTACAGTACACTATCTGTAAAAGTCGTTTTCGTATGAAAGTGTCACCCTTTTGCTTATATGACGAAGTTTGGAAAAAAGTTATATCTCTAACAGTTTTAAAAATTCGATATTAACAAAATTAATATTGAAGACATATTCTTTTTTTTGAAACTTCATATAAACAATATGATTAACTGTTGTCATTTTTCTCCCCAAGAACAGTTCAGAGTAACCCGAATATAAAACCTTACATAACGGGTTAAGTCGCGTTCACAATACTTACTAAGACTAACGATTAAAGTTTGAATAAGTTAATGGTTGAAGTATAGATTTTATATTATACCGTTCACAATGATTAAGACTAGTGATTTAGAAAGTTGACTAACGTTCAACTTCTTACTCCACTCAAGGTCAGATTGTTAGTAACATCCAATCAGCAATCGATATGTCACATGATTTGGATTGGTTTTTGATTTTGAATTGATTTCACCTGGAGGCGGAGTCTTGGTATTTTAGTTAGTTCTTAAACGTTAATCTTAATCATTAAACCATAGTTCTAGTCAAGATTGTGAATGCGGCTTAGGCGTTTTCAAAAACAAATTTCAAAAAGCTCTTATTTTTGTAAATTAGAAACAAAAGTAGACTCCTTTTAAGAATATCTCTATACATTGTATCTGAATATCTCTGTTTATGGATATTTTTAAAAACTAAATGTGGAATGGCCAAATCCCATGATCTAATAACTATATAGCTCAAATAACCTTCTTGGACCATGGCCAAATCCCACTTGTCATGTATGCCATGCAGTTGGGCTGTCGCCCCATGGTCGGCGCATGGCTGCAAAGCTTCGTATGACCGCTGATCATCCGTCAAAGCGAGAGCTAACTTGATTAGCAGAGTAGGCCTATTCATAGAGCTCGATTAATAATCCAGGAGGCATCAAACCATCAGCTGGCGACACAGAGGGACCTGCAGCGCTGTCCTTCAGTCCTTCAATCCATAGGGATGGTCAAACACGTTTAATAACCTACACGTTTATCTTTTAAAATTCGCGTTTAAACGTTTTCGTCACACTCTCTAACCCTAAAATCAAAATTACACTACAATTTATTCATATTTTCTTTTGTTGCTATATATTTATGATTTGTTGACTGTCACATACATTAAGATGAAGATGTATGTAGATTTTTGGAATTGTCAGCCACTGTACAAAGTATAAGAACACGAGATTTATAATCATTTAAAACATAGGCAACAATTGTTGACAATTAAAAATGAAAAAGTGTATCATTCGTTTGTCAACATTAAAGCAAGACAGACTTGCAACATCGGAGTAAAATGACCGAGGTTCCAAAAAACCGATTCCTCCATACACAAAATGTCAGCTAACGAAACGATCGGACAAGGCCCATATGCGTCAAATTACCTCCCAATCAGGGGGTATTTACCTACGCGCCTTGAATGACAGAGACGACGCGAGAGAGAGAGAGAGAGAGAGAGAGAGAGAGAGAGAGAGAGAGAGAGAGAGAGAGAGAGAGAGAGAGAGAGAGAGAGAGAGAGAGAGAGAGAGAGAGAGAGATGCTATAATGAAGATGAGAGATGGCTAATGAGATAAGGTCTGCTGGTTGTTCCGTTCTCTTTGCGGTCCGCGTGCGCCAGTGAGAATATAATCGTAGTTGACTCAATGAGAGGCGGTGCCGGCGTACACAGAGACAATCGACATCGATATTACGCTTGCCCATCGATACACCTTTTCGATATAATTATATCGATACTGAATTGTCGACTTTTTTTCTATATCTCAATATTTTGTTAAAAATTATTACTTTCTACAAAATTTCGAACTATCGGACACATAAGCATAGCTTACTGTGGCATCGAGTGATTCTGCACTTGATATATATTTCTTATAAGCTCTTTGGCATTGTACCATGCAAGAAACCAAAGAACCCAAAAAGTGTGTATTTCAAATATCAATCGGTATTTGGGTATTATTCGATTATATCGAATCGGCAAAGTATAGTATCGTTGAGCCAACTAACTGCCGAGAAGGCGGACATGGTAAATAAAATAAAATATTTGTATTTATTGTCTATATAGTCACTATAGCACTAAGCTACGCGAACTGATTTCCATTGTGGGACATTATACAATTGAATATGTGCCTCGTTGCTATAACGGCTCCAAAGTACCATACACGTACAGATAGATTTATTTAAATTTAAAATGTATTTATGTAAATTACCAAAATTCAAAAACCCCGGCCCAAATCGGGAATCGAACCCTGGACCTGCTTCATACCCACAAAACCAACGAGCCATATAAGTTTAGGTATATAACAAACTCTAGCTAGACCACATTGAATTGTGTATTGTTTTTTTTAATTTGAATATTTGAAACCTATCGGGGTAATGATTTTTGAATAAGCAATTATTTTACTGTAACTGCCAGTGTATGGCACATTGCCCTCTTTAGCCTGATGAGTGATGATAATGAGGAAGAGAGGAGGGGAAGCCTGGTGCCGGCACGTAGCCTACTCCTGTCGAAAAGTACCAAGAGGACCATCGGCTTTACGTCCCATCCGAAAGGACGGTTTAATTTTGACCAGCCATACAGGTTCCTCCACTAACCTGGACTGCCGAGCAGTTGACGAGAAATACGAAGCTGTTACACAAGCTTTCGAACCCTCCAATCTGCTGTAACGAACGGTAACTAGTGTTTCAGAAGAGAGTGGTCACCCATCCACCTCCTGACCTAGCCCGAGGTTGCTGAACATCGGTGTTCGTATGTGAACCGGCTATGCGACCGCGGCTAAACCGTTGGTTATCGAATTAAGTAAGACACTAAACTCGGTCCCTATCCAAGATACACGCCGGTAAAGAGGACTCCTCAAAGGGCGGATTATTTCCCGCTCACTGTGCAAGGTTGTAAACGTCAAGCTTGTCACCAGGAAGGATGCACAGTTTTAAAAAAAAGTGACCACCAATAATATCTATTCAAATAAGAAAATCACCCACTTGACAATAGGAAGACGGGGGCTCAGGATTCTGTCCCTTTTCAAAGGGTCGACCATAATTATCTCTTGCTTTGACGGTCCATGTGGTTTGAAGCTGTCTTTACTATGTTAGAAGCTAAGTGGTTTGCCAAATAAAGGGGATGATTGACAGCATAAGTCTCCAACAATAAGAAACAGTTCCTTTTAGTTCTCATTTTGCCGGCGTGTATCTTGAATTGGGACCGAGAATAGACAGTGCATTTCCTAACAGTGAACGCCCTCTACGCCCGTATGTATAATGTACATGCAGGTACCATGTACTACTCTCATTATTGATAGCAAGTTGTTGGCCCAACTGAACAATACTAGGTAGCTAATATACACAACATAACAGTATGAAACACTTTGTTTGTAGCTGGCGTCAAAACAGAACGTGAAATGTTACATTTTAAACGGTTTTCTGAATCGTTCTGCCAGTTGGCAACACCTGACATGTTATATATACCAACCCAAAGAAAATAAATACATAAATAAACACAGGAATTCATTCTCTTCACTTTAGACTTACTGACAATGTTTGTGTTTATTTATGTATACGGATCTATTTGAAACAGTTTCAAATACAGCGTGAAAGGTTTCATCTTGCCTACACACACATCGAATTGATATTGTTTATTGTATGGTTTGTTGTATATTGTATGTATAGGTCGAGCAGTTACAAGTCGCCCGTCCTGGTGAGTATATAGTTGATATATAGCTTCATACAAGCGATGTTGTATGCAGTGGCGTATCCAAGGGGGGGGGGGGGGAGGGGGGAGACAAAACCTTGGGGGGGGGGGGGAGGGGGGAGACAAAACCTTTCCAGACCTTTTGCAAAGGAAAAGTGGAAATTACATTGGATTGAAAAAAAATGGAAATATAAATTTACAGTATTTTTGTATTAAATAGCAAAGACATTAGTTTTTGTTAAAAATGCACAAAATATCGCTCTATAATTCTATTTCTGTGTATTATCACTTCAGTTCAATTGTTGTTCTTTGAAGCTTCTTTTCGTTTTTCAGTTGGCCGCTGTAAAACGCACAGATTTGCACCAAAATGGCTTTGACGAAAAAAATTTTCCGGGGGGAAAACCCCCCGGACCCCCGTTTATTTTTGGTTCCACTCTCTATAATATGAGTTAAAACCCCCCCTTTCCAAAATCCTGGATACGCCACTGGTTGTATGATGTACGTTTCACGTTGAGAAATAAATAACAACGCTAAAGATTTCACAGCCTGGAATAATTGAAAGATTATAGGTAGAGATGCAAGAAAATGGTTTTATTTTTCTTCACTTTTCGTTTGAGAAATTGAGAATTATGGTGTTTTGTGGTGTTATTGTTTTTGTAATCGAAAATCATGTTTTTACATAAAATCATTGATGAAACTAAAAAAGGTTACATTTTCTAAACTATTATATGTGTATGGCCCTAAATGTATATACATAGTGATGGGCGTCAAAGATTAGATTAGACTGCAGAGAAGTAAGTGGTGATGATGCGGACTGCTTATTTTCGCTTTTTATCTCGTCATTCTTGTGAAGATTTGAACGGAAGGGAATACAAAATTACGAATTACTGTTAATAATGGTGTTATTTTGCTAGAAAGTGGCAATTATGGTGTTATATCGCAAATAAACTCATAATTCGTTTTATAAGCATGTTATGGTGTTATTTCGCGATTTGAATCTGAATCCCAGTGACGCATAACGTAAAGAAATGTTGAAACCAGCACTCTAGAGTGTTTTGTTACACTTTTCGTTTTATCGCGCATTGCGAAAAACTTGCATCTCTAATTATAGGTAAGAGCGGTTAATTCCGTGCAGTGTCTGCTTTCAGATGATGACACACGCAGTCATGTTGTAACGTTAGTGTAGTTGTGTATACTGCTCTAAGGTTGCAACGTGCCGGTAATAAATAGGTGTTAGACACTGCCCAAGTACGTGTACAATTTACCTGTAATAGTTTAATGATATTAATTATTTTATTGTTGTAGTACATACATATAGTAGGCCTACTCGATCAATTGCAAACACATATAAAAAATATTAAGATAAATAACTTTTCGAAATTTAAATCAGAAGCTAAATTTGTAAAAATATGTAAATAAGAAAAATATGTAAGTATGTAAATATGACGATATGTATTACAAATGAAATTAAATATGTATTATGTATTTAAATTAGAAATAATAATTTAAAGTACAAATAAATTGTAAGTATATGTGTATGTACGACAATAATGGCTGGTGAAGATAAATAAACACAGTGTTATCTATCTTATCTTAATACCGGTGCTAACATGTTTTACGGACACAAATATATGTCATGTATTGTGTATGTACAAAAAAATTATATGTATGGTCGTGACCGATTTGTTGTATCGGTCCTGGTATTCGCTTTCCGTATGACTGGAAAACCACTCTTATACGCTGGAGAATATCTGGAAGTCTTCATTCTTCTGAATTTGAAATGTACTTTTATAATTATCATCATTTCATTATTACCGGGCTACGAAAGTTTAAAATGTAAATAATAATAATAATTATTATTATTGTTGTTTATTATTACTATAATAATAATAATAATAATAATAATAATAATAATAATAATAATAATAATAATAATAATAATAATAATAATAATAATAATAATAGTAATAATAATAATAATAATAATAATTAATAATTATAATTATCATTATTATTATTGATGTTGTTGGTGTTACATGTTATTATATTATTGTATTATAATTTATCTTGTATGAGACCTCACTGGCCGACTAAAGAGCAACATACATAATTGTCACATTGTTATTAAGTATTAATATTTAATAGCATTTTAAAAGCCCATCAAGTTATATCCAAGCCCTTAATTAAAGGGTGAAACCAGGTTGTCGAAATACTCTTTGCATACATTTGGCAACAGCGCCGAGTAGTAACGGGTGTACAAACACGGTTGCAATATTCCCCAGCCACCAGATACAGTCAGACAGAGTTTAGTGGTTTACCTCACTGCTGAACAGCCTATACGTCCCCTATGTGGCGTAATACTCTATCATGCAGTTATTGATAAGAGTGCCCGAGCGCACCGGCAAATATACGTCCTGAATCCCGTCCACTTCAGTTCCATATCGTGCAATTCACACTTCACTGATTCTCATGGAAATTAAACAGACGAACATCTGATTTATTAACGATGATACTTTATACATTCCAATGCGGATAACTGGCCAGACAGACAGACAGACAGACAGACAGACAGACAGACAGACAGACAGACAGACAGACAGACAGACAGACAGACAGACAGACAGACAGACAGACAGACAGACAGACAGACAGACAGACAGACAGACAGACAGACAGACAGACAGACAGACAGACAGACAGACAGACAGACAGACAGACAGACAGACAGACAGACAGACAGACAGACAGACAGACAGACAGACAGACAGACAGACAGACAGACAGACAGACAGACAGACAGACAGACAGACAGACAGACAGACAGACAGACAGACAGACAGACAGACAGACAGACAGACAGACAGACAGACAGACAGACAGACAGACAGACAGACAGACAGACAGACAGACAGACAGACAGATAGACAGACAGACAGACAGACAGACAGACAGACAGACAGACAGACAGACAGACAGACAGACAGACAGACAGACAGAAAGGCAGACAGACAGACAGACAGACAGACAGACAGACAGACAGACAGACAGACAGACAGACAGACAGACGACAGACAGACAGACAGACAGACAGACAGACAGACAGACAGACAGACAGACAGACAGACAGACAGACAGACGGACAGGACGAAGCCAGTGGAGCGCGAACTATAAAGACATGTCAAAACTGAATTACATATTCGCGCTTCGTTACGTCACAGTTGTGTTGAGAGGTGGTTGAGACAAGTTGTGAAGTTGTGAAGTTATGAAGTTGTCAGCGTAGAAGCAGTGATGCGTATAGTCTCATGCACGCACACGCACACGCACACGCACACGCACACGCACACGCACACGCACACGCACACGCACACGCACACGCACACGCACACGCACACGCACTATTCTCTACTCTCTCAATGTTTGCAAATATGCCGCGGTATAGCTTGTTAATGTTCAGTGTAGTAAAATTGATATTGTTTCATTAGAATCCTGGTCCGTGAAATTCATGAATGGCGATGGCGCTGAAATGTGTAGAAATGATTGTAATTGACATAATGAGCATGAATTGATCACATTTGAAAATGTCAATATTGAATCACTGCAATTTGTATACATTATTGGCGAATAACACTGACATTCATAATATTCGTCTTTTTTTGTTTGTTTTTTTGTATGAAGCAAAAAGTATGAACACACGGTCATTTTTAATAATTATAAGTAATCTTATCTTAAAGTAATCTTACAGTAATCTTAATATAGTAATCTAATCTTAAAGTAATCTTAATAGAAGTAATCCACACTGTCTCAATCGCAATCTTTTCGCATGTAAGATCTCTATGTAGATATGTCGTGGAATGAATAGTTAAATACAGGAAATATGGGTAAAATAATTAAAATATATACATTTTAATGAATAAAACCGAAATTTGTTGATTATCAAATACGAAATCCTCTGTAAAATGAAACCATTTTCGTGTGTCTCTATAGTTATAAAGGTGACCGATAGAGTTGCCTGAGCGGTAACACGAAAATCTTCAATTTTGGAGGTTACCGGTTCGATACTGGCCATCGGCAATCATGACTGAAGGTTTTTACGAGGTTTTCCTCAGTCATAATGCTAATGCAAAGATTGATCCATACTAACAGCTCTGGGACATTCCTTCCCAACTATCCAAATACTCTAATATAAAGTTTTGGATGCGTCCACAGTTTGTAAACCACTTATCTATTCGATATAACTCTAAAATTAGCGCTAAATCTAGTTGAAAATAATTGTCATCAATTTTACATTGTCTATTATCTTTTTTTCTACATCGCCAACCTGTCAGTCCTTAATTTAATTCATTTTGCAATGTAGCAAAAAATCGTGCGGACAACTCGTGATTTTTTGCGATATCAACATTATGACATTTTGAATAGTTTACGGTCTTCGGTAACCTTGAAAGGATTATAAATTACTTATGAATTACTTAGAATGCGAATGCATAGCCCGAGGTACCCTGCCATAAGTCTAGCGCGCATCAGCGACTCTTGAGCGCTGTAATTAGGGACACGAGCGTTTGCAATACATTCGAAGTTTGGTGTATATTCACTCTGAGTCGGTCCACTTGCAGTTGTGACGACAGATGGTCACTTCGAGAATATGTAAATGTTGCACGATTTAGAAAATATAATCATGGTGTTTTGAATAAATTATTATTCTATTTCCCCTTGAATTTGACACCTACTATAATTATTTTGCTGTGATTTTGAATGTTTTAATTTTTCTCGTCTCACTTCAATTTACTTTATCTATTTAATGTATTTTCTATTCAGTTTTTAAACTGATTGACAAAGAAGTACTAAACATACAACTATACAATACATAATTAAACATAATTAAACGAAAAGAAAAAGCCGTAGAAAATAAACAATAAACATTTAAAGAAATTAATAAAGAAATATGAGTAATAGGAAGAAGGTGAAAAATAAAATGACCTAACCGAAAACCACAAATCTGAAACGATTCGTATTTTCTTGTTTTGTACCTCGTTTTGATTCCAAAGCAATCTATTCCAAAAAGTGTATTGCGTCTGTCCGTCTGAACGTATCTTCTATATGAAGTTATTTGACATTTGTGTAAGCCTTTAAAATTGTATAACCAAATTTTTGGCCTAGTTTGTGTATATGCCTAATAGCTTCAAGAAAAAGTGATACTTCTATAAATAGTATTTAATTATCTAGTTTGCTTTAAAGATGACTAATCAACACCAAGTAAGCAAATAAATATAGTAAACCCTATGTAGTGTTACCTTTTATAGAGACAAGAATAAAATACAAATCACATAAATAAAATCTTAGTGTTTACATCACGTGCAATTAAAAAAAACTGCACTTGAATGTGAGATAGTGAATTCATTTACTGCAGTCTTTTGTCACAAACAGGTTCTAGCTTAGTGAAGCCGGCCGGTATGTAAGATGCGCGCGCATCTATTTGAATAACTTAGTCCAGTTAGTGATATGATCAAGCCGATCCGCTTCGGGTGAGACGACGAGTTTAGATCAGGCTGAGATGTGGAGAGATATATAACACACACTCTCACACGGTTTGTGCACACATGCTTACATACACATACTCATGCACACACATGGTTACTCTGATTCGGAAGGTCGTCGGCTCGGCACCTTCCGTTTTATACAAGGTTCGGAATGTGTATATATACCAGATATTATACCTACTGACTCTCAAGACTTAACTTCTGTCAGTAGGTATTGATCAGCGTAAAAACAAATGTATTTTAACTCATATTGATTTGTATTTTGTAATATGTGGTAACTGAATAAAACAATTGAATTGAACTGAATTGTTTGTTTGTTTATTTTAGATTCACACTTGCAAATGTGTATCACTTGATATAATAATAGTTACTGTGTAAAATCTTTTTTTTTATCTACAGCAGCGGTCTTCAAACTTTTTCATTATTGTCCAATTCTTACTTTTGGAAATCTTCCCGTCCGAACGGCCTCCCCTCCCCTCCACCCCTCGGACATTTTATATCAAGCATTACTTTTTCCGTATACACGCGTATATAGTATACACTAAGTATCAACGTCTTTGAACTGGCTGTCGATTAAACCGCTCTTTTAAAAATGTGTTTTTTTTTAAATAATACTAGATGGGCAACACTTTTTTAAAATATTATTAAAAACAAAAAATTAAACACAAAATAAATTGTGTTGTGTCCCAAATGAAAATTCCCCTTTTCCCAAACTTGGGACTCGATCCAGATTCCAGACTTTGAAAACCGTTTATGTGCAGTATTGTTAGGTATCTTTCTGTAACTATCAACTAAATGTATTCTTGTAATATATGAATAATTTTTGTTTATTTTAAATTCAAGCTACAAACAAGAGATGGCAGAACTCAACAAAAATGTAAAATGCGACGCTCCATCTAAATTTGGAACGTTTTTGTTGTCTGGATTTAGTTGTCTGTAGAATAATGAGCGAGCGCCAGTCAGTACATACAGGCCGGTCAAGCAGCGAGCTGTAACTCAGCGAACCTCGACGACGCTCAAACCTATAACAAACCGGGTATTATATTAATTAGATCAGCTCAGCGAGAGATCCAATTAGCCAGTTGTGATGAGTCATCATCCGCGGGGTAACGACACGAATGTTATAACGAACGAACGAGTCACTTTTATATCTGTTCACATAATGCGCATGGTGGCCACATTGGAGGCCACAATGTCATGTGATTGGTACTTCATTGTTACTATGTTTCAGTTGGCATTTGGTTGATGTTCAACTGTTCTCTAACTTTTGTTTGCTATACTTTTACTTGCTTTTACTGAAAGGCAACATCCAACATGAATAAACTCTCTTATTTTGGCGCATGGTGGCCATACTGGAGGCCACAATGTCATGTGATTGGTAGTTCATTGTTACAATGTTTCAGATGGCATTTGGTTGATGTTCAACTGTTCTCTAACTTTGGTTTGCTATTACTGAAAAACAACATCCAACATAAATAAGCTCTCTTATTTTTGCGCATAGTGGCCATATTGGAGGCCATAATGTCATGCGATTGGTACAGTGGAAAGAATATCATCCAATTTACTAAAAGTACTCACATGTGTGTACTTTCAGTCACTAAAACACAAATAATGTGAATTTCGGTGTTTGGCACGCGGTGATTCAGTTTTGTACATTTTATTGTTTAAAATCAATCAACGCATGTTCTTATTGTGAAATAAAATTGCTCTCAACGATCGATTCACCAATATGTTGCTCTTGTACATGTTACATGTTGAATGTTTACTTGTTTGTGCACTAGAGAGTTTGTATGTAGGTTATTGGAATGTTCATTGCCCCCCCCCCCCCCCCCCCCCCTGTAAACATTCTGTAGGCGCCTTTGGTCGGTATTTTTCTATTGTTTACTAATATTTAATTAAACATTTATATAATCTCATACACTTGTTTCCAAAATCGGGTCAAGGGTGACTAGCCACCAATTTCTTGGGCATAGAATTTGCAAACGTCGATTTGCCAGGCCCGTCATGCCTCTTCTTCCACTTACTTGTTATAACATTCATTCTTGTTATCTCATTTTCTTTCTTGTTTACTTCATTTCATCTCTTGTCTTTCTCGTATCTCCATCTATCCTCTTGTCGTCTTCTCTCTTTCTTTTTCCTCTTCCAATTGTTATCTTGTTCTCTAAGTCTTCTCTTCATCTTGTTCGTTTCTTTCCTTGGCCTCTTATCTTCTTCTCCTCCTTTTCTCTTCTTGTCATTTGGTTATCTCCTTCTCTTTCTTATTGGTTCTTGTAACTTCTTCTTCTTTCCTACTTTGTGACCATACTTCCCTTAATAATGTCAATGGAAAATAAATAGAGTGAATGGGATAGATGAATGAGACGTTGATTTTTGTTAGTGTATAAGTTGAAAGTTTTAAGTTAATAATATTTATTTGTAATCAATTTGTATCAATTTGTACTTAATTAATTAATTAATTTGTATTTCTACTTAGCAATAGTAGGTTGGATGTAAGAGAAGGCCCAACTGGCCTTAATCACGCCTGAAAATAAAGACATTTATCTATCTATCTATCTTCCAACCAAAAAATAACCAGTCAAAATTTGTATTCAAATTCGAATTTTTACAGATGTATTTATAATTAAAATCAATGCTAATTTAAAAAAATGATTAACGAACTTTAAATTAATTAGTTTTCAATGCTAAAAGGCTGTCTCTTTATGGCGGTTACGTTCTACTGCGCTCAGCTTCTGCGCACGTTACATCCTCATACACTGCAGACACACTGACCCACGAACAACATCCAACGGTGTTGCCAACTTAATATTTTATCAGACTGGAACTAAATAATGACACACGACTAATTTCTCCGAAATAACGTTTGTTATACTGAGATGAAACTAGTAATATTGTTGTTTGTTTCTAGAAGGTTTACGCTTCGTGCTGATGATAAAACATGGCTTGTTAGGGTCTTATCTACTTGTGAAGCCGTTACTTTCACTAGTGCGCTAAATTGATAAGGATTGACAAGTTGTGTTTTGTACGTTTAAATGATATTTTTTAGAGTGGTTATAACAAAGTGAGGTTGGTTTTGGTCGATGGTTCAATGTATGAATAGTGTTTTGTTTTTACGGTAGCCTATTTGCTTATATGCCCGGTGTATGTTTGTCGGTATGATAGGGTATCATACACAGATCGGTTTGCAATTAATGCGATCAATAATGTGTGCATCCTGATTTAGAATTGTATCCTGAATTATCGTCGATGGGCAAAATACGTTTAGTAAGTTTCGGTATCTATTTTTACCCCCGAACATTTGCTGTTAGGATTGTCAATTTATCATTGTCCTTTTATAAGTCTACTCCTTTCTTTTTATCTTCTTTTTGTTCTCCTTTACCTTATTCTTGTTATCTTGTTATCTCATTTTCTTTCTTGTTTTTCTTTTATCTCTTTCTATCCTCTTGTCTTCCTGCGTTCTTTTTCTATTCCAATTGTTATCTCGTTCTCTCAGTCTTCTCTTTCTTGTTCGTTCCTTCTATTGTCCACTTATCTTCTTCTCCTCCTTTTCCATTCCTTGTTATCTAGATATCTGCTTATCTTTCTTGTTCACTTCTTATCTTGTCTTTCTCTTATCTCCTTCTATCCTCTTCTCTTCTCTCGTTCTTTTTCTCTTCCAATTGTTATCTTGTTCTAACAGTCTCCTCTTTCTTGTTCGTTTCTTCCTCTGTTCTCTTATCTTATTCTCTTCTTGTCATCTGGTTATCTCTTTCTTATTGGTTCTTGTACTTCTTTGCTTCTTCTCCTTTTCCTTCTTCTGGATCGCTTCTTCTTGTTCTCCATCTACTTCTCCTTCGTCTTCGACTTCCTCTGTCCGCTCAATCCCCTCCTACAAACATAGTAAATCTATCTCAACACCCACAACACACAAACAAACCTTATCGTAAATTCATCGCGTTTAAAATTAGCCACGTTTTATAATCATGGCGGGATCAACGTACACAGACCGCTTTGCATATTGCCTCCACTTGTACAGGACACAGCCTGCTCTGCATATTGCCTCCACTCGTACAGTCCGGCACGTGGATGTGGCGGCCAGTCAGAAGAGACAGGACACAGCCCGCTCTGCATATTGCCTTCACTTGTACAGTCCGGCACGTGGATGTGGCGGCCAGTCAGAAGAGACAGGACACAGCCCCACTGATAGGGACAGGTACCGGTGTGACTGAGATAACAAGCTGAGCTGTTTGTTGTACAAAGTAACTGCGTTCAGGTATTAAAACACTCATGAGTCTTGACACGGTCTTGAACACGGTGCATAGCAAGCGCTCATTTGGCGAGAAACTGTGGCTTGTCCAGACATCCTAGGGTGCATTCACGTAATGCGCATGGTGGCCACATTGGAGGCCACAATGTCATGTGATTGGTAGTTCATTGTTACTATGTTTCAGCTGGCGTTTGATGCAAATTCAACTGTTCTCTAACTTTGCGGGGTTTGCTATTATTACTTAAAATCGACATAAACAAACTCTTTTGTCTCGATTACACTTTTAATCGTTTACAAAAGCATACAATAATCATTTTCGGTCACTTTATCGGGGAATATACGTGTTCAAACTTATCATATTTCACCGTAAACAATATTATTGGATTTCTATTGACAGCTAAATGAAACTTGAAATAGTACTATAGGTGGCCTCCAATATGGCCGATGTGACGTCACGTGAATACTCCCTACATATGGAGTATGGACGGTTTATGTTCTCAGGAAGCATTTGACGAATTTGGCATCTTTGTAATTAAAATCTTACTTAATACATAGTTGCATTTTTTAAATCTTGAAAATGGTATTTTTTGTGGCAATTATTACAAATTCGTAAAACTTAAAACATCCGTTGTCTGTGGTAAACCCTATCAGCCTTAATTTTTTTTTAAACATCTTTGCCTTGATTTTCACATCTTTAGCACTTACGCCAAATTTTGGATACGTACGTTATGTTCACCGACGGCGACGCATACACCAAAGGCTAAAAATGACCGTTCTGTGCATTCTGAAAGCCTTATGACTCTTTAATAACACATCCAGTGAATTCATAACCCCTCAGTCATCGCAATTCTCCACATCTATCAGGCGTAAGCAGGTCAGTAGGCACATTCAATAGGAGTTGATTACGTTCCATGCACGGTAGCTTGCTTTCTGAGCAAGTAACATCCCTGTAATTACAACATTAGGGTCAACTTGTACCTGAAATCGAATATGATGGCGCCGCGGAGAAGGAAGTTTGCATTCTCCGTCTGTGATTGGCTGAAATGTCGCGTCGGTGCGATCATAATCCCGTAGTCAAACTCCAATTAACTGATAAGGCGGCTGTGGAATTACAGACCGAGGTATTTAGTTCTTCTATTTACATATCTATCTAACGAAGTTATGATTGCTTAGAATGCTTCTTGGATGATTCACGATTTGCAATATAATTACTAAACTATTTTCAACTGTGCGAGAGAGGTTTGTAATAATTAGAGAACTATTTTCGTGTGTGTGAGTCAAAACGCGGTACGAGATTTTCGTCTGAAGAAGATAATCTAATTATTGAGAGTGTTTAGGGTGAATCGGTTCTAGAACTGAATAGAATTAAATTAATAAATACATACATAATTGAGTGAAAAGAGTGACATTTAATTAAAATGTATTTCGTTCGCATCACAAAAATGTCATTTCACGAGGAGGGATAAACCCAGTGTAATTACATTCAGCTCAAATGAATGATTTTTAGTAACAACTTCGCCATTTGCTTAATTGATTGATATTTGGGTTAAAGTCCCATATTTTTGCAACTTGGCTAATCGAGACGATGACTGGGTGAAATATGAAGATGAAAAAAACTCGACATGTCAGAATTAGATTCATAACACATCACGGGGTAGCCATAAAAGGAGTCCAGCAAGGGAGGGAAGGACAGGACAGGGGCAGGGTCTTCTTTTGTCACCTCTTGCGACTGGCAGAGTCACCTTGGGTCTATTCTACTGAGGGTCCAGGTGGGTAATTTGATCATAATATATATTTAACACAAAACATTTTCTATCCGGAAAGTGACGCAGAATCTAAGAAAATGAAAACGAGAAACGTAAGATTTATCAATGATTGTTGTATTGTATTTTATCACACTTTTTACAAATAAATACCCAGTATTATTGTATTGTAATAACAAAACAATACCCCAAAAAACAGCTCGCTAAATAATGGGCGTAACAAGTTTTCTTGGACTTCGCATCCCAAAAATATAATTTTACGAGGAGGTATATAAACCAATTGTAATTTTCAACACAGCTCAAATGAATGATGTTTAATATCATTTCGCCATTTTCTCTATAATATACATTTTAACACAACATTTTCTATTCGGAAAGTGACACAGAATGTAAGAAAAGAAAATGGTAGAAAAAAAAAACGTAAGATTTACCAATAAGGATTGTTGTATTGTATCACACTTTTTTACAAATAGATGTCCAGTATTATTGTTTTGTAATAGGTAACGAAACAATACCCCAAAAAACCTGCTCGCTAATGGCAGCAACACGGTTCGTCGGACAAGAGTCATCATCATCGCAACTTGCCGAGTGTCGCCAAAACCGAACGTACGCCGGTATTTCTTTCTGTTCACGAGTCACCGGTCTCGTCCCCATATTTCCCGACGCAACCAAGCGTCGCTACATGACAATGGAACTATCAATTTGCGAGTTTCAAAACCCGAGTAAGAAGTTTTCCTCAGGGAGTGGTTGGCTGGCCGGTAGGGTTTATATTATAAGCGAGTGCGCGTATGGACATCTTAGGTGAACCGTAGCCATAGGACAATGCGTTGACGTTATGTACTGTATAATAGATAAAATAAATAAATATTTGTAATGGCACAGTCAGTAAATAATACATTTACACATGAAAGAAAAAACATTTACAATACAAAATTAAAATATCAATAAACATAACAATTTTAAATAATAATAATTTTTCGAATGAGAGAGGACAATTTCATTTCCCTTTGCAGGTGATTGATTATACCTACTTACAAAGTATGAAGAATAAGTTTTCCTCAGGGAGTGGTTGTCTGGCCGGTAGGGTTTATATTAGCAGCGAGTGCGCGTGTGGACATCTTATAGGTGAACCGTGGCCATAGGACAAAGCGTTGATGTTATGTACTGTATAATAAATAAAATAAATAAATATTTGTAATGGCACAGTCAGTAAATAATACATAACACATAAAAAGAAAAAACATTTATAATACAAAATTAAAATATCAATAAACATTACAATTTTAAATAATAATTTTTTGAAGGATACCTACCCAGGGACAATTTCATGTCCCTTTTCAGGTGATTACCTACTATAACTAGGTATGAAGAACAAGTTTTCCTCAGGGAGTGTTTGTCTGCCCGGTTGGGTTTATATTAGCAGCCAGTGCGCGTATGGACGTGTTAGGTGAACCGTGGACATAGGACAACGCGTTGACGTTATTATCTGTGTAGGATACTGAATAGTAAATAAAATAAATATTTTTTAATGGCACAGTCGACAAGGAATACACTTACATAAAAAAAATCATAACATTTATAATACAAACTGAAAGTATCAATAAACATTACAATTATAAATAATAGCAACGTTCCGTAGGATACTTGCCCAGGGACAATTTCATGTGGTGATTAACTAACTACTAACTGGAATGTTTGTAAAAGTGTGGAAGGAATGTCCAAGGGCGGTTAGTATATGACTCAATTTCCTAGCTTGTGACTGAGGTAAACTTTGAAAACAATCAGTCAAGATTGCCAGTGACCGATATTGAACCGGGGATCTACCGAATTAGTCTCTCGCGTCACACCGCAGAGTCACCTCTAAACAAAAGTATAACTTACACAGCCAGAATATTAGGGATATTTAACTATTAACCACGATATCAAGATACATTTCAACGGTAAACTACACATTTTTTTTCGTGACGACAAGAAAATAATGACAACTTATGAAAGTTAAAAAAAGGTAAAACTAATTTGATAAATTTAGGAAGCTTGGTTTTCTAAAAATATTTTCATAATGACAAGAAAAACGAACCATCATACCGCGGCCCGTTTAGGTACAGTTATTGTTGTATGTGTGGGTTCGCTTTTTACTCCGGGCTATACGCGTCTTCTTTTGTTGTATCGTTACCCTTAATTATTTGTCCTTTGTTTAGCGGTTTTGAGGTAAGCGCGACCGTGTTATTTTTTGTTTTAGTGGCGTTTAGGTTGGTAGTTAGCCCATTACACGTAAACCAGTAGCCGTGCATTAAAAACAGATTTTTCAAACGAAACTTACAAATTTGGAAATGCCGCTTGGTTGAGAAGAGAAACGTGATTAAAGAAGTCTGAGTACTAGTGACGTAGGAATAGAGTTGGCCAGAGGTTTAAGGCCCTTGGGCGTCCTTCAAAGGGCAGGAAAGGAAAGTAATGTTTAGTTAAAGGAAATGTTAAAAATATTGACAAACTAATTCAACCAACAAAATTGTAAAGAAGAGCGAAGGGTAGTCTCTACGTCAAAAACCGCAGACAATTTTCATTATTTAATAATATCTCAAGATTGCAACAAGAAATCGAAAATCTAAATCAACAGAGCACTGTGTTTTGGTAAGCTCTACAGACAATGAAATATAACCATAAGCGTAGTTATTTTGATTATTAATTCGCTAATTATTAATAAAATTAATTATTTATAAACAATCATACTGATTACAATGTGACGCAACTTTGAGCATTCAGTATGTAGAGCTTAAAACCACAGTGCGCTGTTGAATGAGATTTTCGATTTCAAAGCCCATTCTTGTGATATAATTTATAAATTAAAATTTTGTGCGGTTTTTGACGTAGAGGTATGCAAGAGTTCAAGCCCCAATCATTCTACAGGGTTGTAGTATGAACCAATATAATATCAATGTCAGTGACATAATACATTTTTGTGGGATTGCTTTTGATTTTACTAAATGCCATCAAATTCCACAAAATTTCAAATTTGATGCAATTTTCTAATCAATGAAAGAGAAATCTAATTATTTTAGAAAACTTGCCCAGGATAAATAATCAATTTCCCTCTTCAGGTATCTATAAACTAGGTATTGCGGTATTTGGAATAGTTGGAAGGGCTGTCCGAGGGCTGTAAGTATGAGTCAATGCCACCAATTGAATTGTGACTGCGGAAAACCACGGAAAAAGCTTAAATCAAGATTGCCGGTGTCCGGTATCGAACCGGCAACCTCCCGAATTAGAGTCTCGCGTCTTATTACTGAATCACCTTATTTAATTTAAATCTTAAACATTATCTGATATTGTCTTCATAAATACCCACGTAAAATGCCAAAAGTTAAGGTTATAATTTATAAGCCTTGAGTGTTGGGCCACAGCCCCCTGTTGTCTTCACGTATCGTGATATCGACCGCTGGTTGTTCCAGTGTTTAATCGATGCTGGTGCCAGGCAGTACCGCAGAGTGTCCGATAGAGACAGGAGACAGAAGGTTTGGCTGCACAACACACAAGCCACACAGGATGGCTTACTACTTTTAGGGCCGTATGCAGTGTCAAGGTGTCAAGTTAAGGCGGATTCACAATTGAAATAAGAGTTGAAATAGTGAAATAGCAATAAGGTTTAAGCGAATTGAAACATGCAATATCAATGCTGTGGTTCACAATTGTCACAGTGGATTGAAATAGTCATAAGAAAGATTCAATTCCATTTCTTATTTCAACCTTATTTCAACTTCTTATGACGAACCAATCAGAGCTCGAAAAGAGAAGGCCTTCTCCAGTCGAACCGGATATTGTCGTTGTTGTTGTTGTTGTATTTGTTGTTGTTGTTGTTGTTGTTGTTGTTGTGGTTGTTGTTAATGTCGTCGTCGTAGGCTTCTTGTTAGCTTGCTTTACAACAATGAAACAAATGAAATGAATCGAATGATAAACATCAAGCTGTCAAACAATAAAATATTCTGATTTTGAAAACAAATCTTCAAAACAAACAAGAAACATACAAAACTTCCATAACTTGGTTGCCCATCATTAAATGTTTTAACTGGTGAGCAGCTACTATCGCCATACCTCGTTTTCTTCATAATGTTGCAATTTTATTATTTTGACAGCTCGTTGTTTGTCAGTGATGCTGGCGATGCGAGTGGAAAAAAGTCGCAGTGCAAAGCCCCATTTGGCCACGGCCTGCTATGTTTGGACAGTTTGGATAAGGCCGTGACTATGGCGTCAGATCAGGTGGAAAAGTGCTCGATTGAAACGCTCTCCTATGTTGAAATAAGGTACTACGAAACTGTTGTGAACCAGCTGCTTGTTATTTCACTATTTCACGGATTCTTATTTCAACCCTTATTTCAATTGTGGATCGGCCTTTAAGTACAGGATCTGTTGCTATGGAAATGTTTTATTACATGCTATTTTCCATAAGAACAAACTCCATAGCAACCATAAACAAATCACATTCCGCCCTTAGTGACATGGTACCAAGGCCAGTGTTTAGGGGATCTTGCATTGTCGGTGCCATTTTACCCTCAACAATAAACAAAGGTTGAACAATTCAACTAATCAACAATTGACAGCTAAACATTAGTTGATTTTATGTTATAATATGTACATTATTGAATTAATAAATTAATAAATATAAGACGTGTATTTACTTATTTATTTTATTTTTAACAATTCAAATAACCAACTATTGACAGCTAAACGTCACCTTTATTTTGGTTTATTTTATAAGTTAATATATATACATTACTTATTAATCAATAAATGAATATAACATAGAATGTAACAAATGTATAGAAAGTTAAACAACACCATTGAAGTACAACACTCATCCATTTGTTTTTTGCGCATAAACACTGTAGTAATATTGAAATTATTACATTCTATCCATCCATAGCAACGAAAAAGAAACCAGCCTACTGATCACAATAACAGTTATATTTATCAAGCATTCCGTTATGTATGCCTACGTTACCAAATTGATGCCATCATTCATTCTTTCGATTCTTGACAGTTGACTGTTTGAAAAACAGTAATTTCGCGCTTTTTTGATATCCAGTCTAGTCTCCCCTCGTCAGTTATTGCACTGGAGCAAATCAGGTTCTCCTACGTCATAACTCACTTCCCCCCACCATATGTCTTCACTTTTATACATAGTAAATAAACGGAAATACCTTCCGCCTTTTAAATAACCTTTCAGTCATACATTATCCGCTACATTTTAAAGCCCGCACACATTCTATTCGATTAGAATTGATAATAAACTCCCAGACTGCTCTTTAAAACCAGTGGAACAGCCGAGTGCAGTTCAGCCATGTTCCATTCGCACCGGATGTGGCCGGAAGTTGACCGGAAGTTGGACTTTTAAAACGCTATTCACATCTGGCGTTGGAAATCAGTCAAGCTTGCAGTCAGTGTGTGAAGTATTCACCTGGATGTGAAGGACAGACAGGCTGAGTTAGTTGGCCCTTGCATGGGTGCGCCGTGAGCGCTCGTTTACTGTTCATTCGATACACACGATAACTGTTTAGTTTTGCGCTTCGCTCCTTCGTGGAACGAACAACTATATGTTATAAATACAACAACGGTTTTGTTGTTACACTAATGTGAACAACAGAAGAGTTTATTGAACAGATCGGTGAACTTTGTGAACAGAATGTTTTTTTTTTTTATTTTTTAAATCGTGTAATTAGAATGTTTTATATACTGTAACGTACATCGGGTGATGGAAGTGAATTATACGTACGGCTTTATAGGCGATAGGCTTCTGTAAGCAGATAAAGTGCTATTGAATACTGTTTCGTTCATGTTATAAATCTGTGGAAGTATTGGTGTATTGTATCTTTATTGATAACGAGGCAATCCCAACAACCACTATGTAATAATGTATTTAAACAGCTCTCCATATTTTCTCTCTTCTGTCATTATTTTGATTTCTACATGTCTAATGAATCCTAGATCACCTAGTGGAAATATTCAATTTTTTTATATTTTACATATTTTACTATTTTATTGAGAATGCCTTTATACCTCAAACTATTTAACTCAACGATACCTTTGTTTAAGGACTTTTCTTCATAAATTTCCTTTTTAATTATTTAAAGAACTTTGTCATCGAAAACCCCAAATTTGATGATTTTCAAAAGCCTAGAAGATAAAAATTGGATATGGTATTTTGACAAGGCGAACACTTTTTTTTAGTCGATGATGATCCTGTGACACTTTTGCTGGTTGCACATATGAAAAATACGCAGCTACCCACATACAACATATATTATGGATAATAATTGTTTTGTTTTGTTTATAATATCTTACGGTCAACATGACCTAAAGAGAAAGAAGTTGTTTCTGGTAATTTTCTTAAATATAATATTTAACAATGAATTATTTATATTACTCCAGTACACAAATACTAATCCGAATCAATAAACACAATATTTGATCAAGATAAAATCTTGTCAACTATTTTATTTACCAGTATTTGATTGCGTTAAATAAAAAATTAAAATTTAAAAAGGAACGTTGCTTATTTTAATGAATGGTGTTTCACCGTTTGTGCTTTGTATATCTACTCAATTAACAGTAATAATATGTAAACCACCCAGCTAAAATAATGCAAATTGTTTAAATGCGACTGGTTTTCTAGTAGGATTGTTGAATTCTATTATCTAAATAGGGGATTTTGACCTGAAAACCTCTCTCGCCCCTTCCGGTGCGGGCCCGACATCGCTACGTCACTTCCGGAAACAAAGCGATTGTCACGGTAAGATTCCTCCACTGTTCACGTGGTGGGCTGTTGTTCTACCCAAGCTTGTTAGGGCCACGGGGTAGCTCTGCCTATCGTACGAGGTGTCCACATTTCCTATACGATGCGACTGATGTATCGTTAGCGTCAAAACAGCCTTGCCTCCCCTTTCCCCTTTCCTCACGCGCCCTCCTTCTTGCCCCTTTCCTCAAAGAGCCCCTAATGGCATCTACATTATCACCCACTCATCGTCTTGATTGGCCAAGTTGCAAAAATATAAGACGTTAAGCCCAAATATCAATCAATCATTCAGCACAGAACTATCATTTTTAGCATTTGGTGTTTAAAAAAAAAAAACATTTGTATTTATTGTGTATCCACTCATAAAGATGAAGATTGTGTTAATTTAGCTTCACCAGCTATTATTGTCGTACATACACTTACATCTTAATATTACTATCAATTAAATATACATATATACTTACAATTTATTTTTACTATCAATTATTAATTCTAATTGTACAATTGATGTTCAAATACATATTTTATAGCTTCTCATTTAAATTTAGAAAAGTTTTTTATTTAAACTTTTTATAAGAACTTATTTTCAGTGTGGGGACGTTTATGCCGTGTATTGTGTGTCTTTGCTATGGCGACTCCAAGGTCTACGCACGTCTACGTATAGATTGCAGTTTTGCGACGTAAACTGTCAACATACATATCTAAAATTTTGCGTAACTCCTTCAGGTGACTAAGTAGGTATGTTAGGGTGTTGGATCGAGGGCTGTTAGTAGGACTCAAACTTAGCATTTGGAAATCATCGGAAAAAAACTTCAGTCAGGATTGCCAGTGGCAGGAATCGAACCGGCGACCTCCGGAATTAGAGTATGCTGCTACCTCTAACGGTGGTGGATGATGATGATGATGATGATGATGAGATGATGATGATGATGATGACGATGATGATGATGATGATGATGATGATGATGATGATGATGATGATGATGATGATGATGATGATGATGATGATGATGATGATGATGATGATGATGATGATGATGATGACGATGATGATGATTACGATGATCTTGATGATGGGATGATGATGATGATGATGATGATGATGATGATGGTGATGATGATGATGATGATGATGATGATGATGATGATGATGATGATGATGATGATGATGATGATGATGATGATGATGATGATGATGATGATGATGATGATGATGATGATGATGATGATGATGATGATGATGATGATGATGATGATGATGATGATGATGATGATGATGATGATGATGATGATGACGATGATGATGATGATGACGATGATGATGATGATGATGATGATGATGATGATGATGATGATGATGATGATGACGATGATGATGATGATGATGATGATGATGATGATGATGATGATGATGATGATGACGATGATGATGATGATGATGATGATGATGATGATGATGATGATGATGATGATGATGATGATGATGATGATGATGATGATGATGATGACGATGATGATGATGATGATGATGATGATGATGATGATGATGATGATGATGATGATGATGATGATGATGATGATGATGATGATGATGATGACGATGATGATGATGATGACGATGATGATGATGATGATGATGATGATGATGATGACGATGATGATGATGATGATGATGATGATGATGATGATGATGACGATGATGATGATGATGATGATGATGATGATGATGATGATGATGATGATGATGATGATGATGATGATGATGATGATGATGATGATGATGATGATGATGATGACGATGATGATGATTACGATGATCTTGATGATGGGATGATGATGATGATGATGATGATGATGATGATGGTGATGATGATGATGATGATGATGATGATGATGATGATGATGATGATGATGATGATGATGATGATGATGATGATGATGATGATGATGATGATGATGATGATGACGATGATTATGATGATGATGATGATGATGATGATGATGATGATGATGATGATGATGATGATGATGATGATGATGATGATGATGATGATGATGATGATGATGATGATGATGATGATGATGATGATGATGACGATAATGATGATGATGAAGAAGATGACGACGATGATGGTGATGATGATGAAAATGATGATGATGACGAAAAACATCGGGGGGGGGGGGGGGGGGGTACACCAATAATAGCGGTATTCATATGGAACCCAGTCGTTGGATCTGAGTTTAGTATAGAAAACGACTTAGATATCGGCAATCATTTGAATGCAGAAGCTAACGTGTGTGGTTTGGGCCAAAGAATTGAAAACGAGATAAAAAGTTCATCTATCTCCTCTCTTTATGGCAGCAAAGCAGTTTTGTGGAGGTCGGGGCGACGGCTTGCGATGTAATATTGAAGCCGCTTTTGAATATTTTAGTTCGGTTGACCAAATCTATATCCTTGGCTGCGGGGTTTTTCCGGGGGGGGGGGGGGGGGGTGACTTTATGTCCATGTAATCTTATCTCCCCTCCCCCCCCCCCCTTCCCCTCTTGGGTGCCTGACTGAAAACTTTCTGAACGTGCTCAAGAATATGTTTCTTGACTTTCGTTTCCTGACCGATAATTTTCACAAATGGCTAAATCGTTTATTTACAAAAAAATATACTGAACTGAAAAAACTGAACAACTGCTTTACGTTATTATCACTCTGACTAGGTTGATAAATATAAGTTAATTTTTTAAAGTTATTTTATTCAACGTATTTACGAATTTAGCGTGAATTTTGATGATCTCGTTGGATTTTTACTATTCACGAGTCATAACTTCTTTAAAAATACAAAAAATTAACAAACACCAATAAAAAAGTTCCTAACGTGCACTTTTGAAGTGTCGAATAAATTTAAATTTGTTTTATTAATGTAATATAATAATACTTGAATTAATTCAACGAATATATTTATTCGTTAGTAATTAATTATATATCATTTGGTCATAGGATTTCCTGTCATAAAAAACTTTTCGTCTGCGAATTAGCATGTTTGAAATTCAAGTGAATTCTAAGGATATATTTGCAAAGAAACGCGTTGAAATTACACCTAAAAGTAAAACCTGCCGTATCTATTCTCGTTTATCGTTGTGTGATCCCCTGATAGTGACAACACTCACCGCTCCACCGATCAGTGTGTGAGCCGGGCCACATGGTGTACGCGGAGTCAGTTGGGCGTAACAAACGAACAGGCAGGTGTAGTATTATGTGTCGCACCTTTTACCCCCACCCCCACCCCGGCGTCTGACAGATTGGCCGGCTATCAAGTGTACTCGACTCAACTGCCATACGACACACGCGCCATATTAG
>OX246750.1:20726351-20748851 GCA_945910005.1 Isoperla grammatica | reverse complement strand
CACGTCCGCCGCCAGGCGCGCTGAGAGCTGAGAGCTTGACACGTCTGCCGCCAGGCGCGCTGAGAGCTGAGAGCTTGACACGTCCGCCGCCAGGCGCGCTGAGAGCTGAGAGCTTGACACGTCCGCCGCTAGGCGCGCTGAGAGCTGAGAGCTTGACACGTCCGCCGCCAGGCGCGCTGAGAGCTGAGAGCTTGACACGTCCGCCGCTAGGCGCGCTGAGAGCTGAGAGCTTGACACGTCTGCCGCCAGGCGCGCTGAGAGCTGAGAGCTTGACACGTCTGCCGCTAGGCGCGCTGAGAGCTGAGAGCTTGACACGTCTGCCGCCAGGCGCGCTGAGAGCTGAGAGCTTGACACGTCTGCCGCTAGGCGCGCTGAGAGCTGAGAGCTTGACACGTCTGCCGCTAGGCGCGCTGAGAGCTGAGAGCTTGACACGTCCGCCGCCAGGCGCGCTGAGAGCTTAGAGCGAGACTACGTGATGTGATGGGGCGCGCTGAGAGCTGAGAGCTTGACACGTCCGCCGCCAGGCGCGCTGAGAGCTGAGAGCTTGACACGTCCGCCGCCAGGCGCGCTGAGAGCTGAGAGCTTGACACGTCCGCCGCCAGGCGCGCTGAGAGCTGAGAGCTGAGAGCTGAGAGCTTGACACGTCTGCCGCCAGGCGCGCTGAGAGCTGAGAGCTTGACACGTCCGCCGCCAGGCGCGCTGAGAGCTGAGAGCTTGACACGTCTGCCGCCAGGCGCGCTGAGAGCTGAGAGCTTGACACGTCCACCGCCAGGCGCGCTGAGAGCTGAGAGCTTGACACGTCCGCCACCAGGCGCGCTGAGAGCTGAGAGCTTGACACGTCTGCCGCTAGGCGCGCTGAGAGCTGAGAGCTTGACACGTCCGCCGCTAGGCGCGCTGAGAGCTGAGAGCTTGACACGTCTGCCGCTAGGCGCGCTGAGAGCTGAGAGCTTGACACGTCTGCCGCCAGGCGCGCTGAGAGCTGAGAGCTTGACACGTCCGCCGCCAGGCGCGCTGAGAGCTGAGAGCTTGACACGTCCGCCGCCAGGCGCGCTGAGAGCTGAGAGCTTGACACGTCCGCCGCCAGGCGCGCTGAGAGCTGAGAGCTTGACACGTCCGCCGCTAGGCGCGCTGAGAGCTGAGAGCTTGACACGTCCGCCGCCAGGCGCGCTGAGAGCTGAGAGCTTGACACGTCCGCCGCTAGGCGCGCTGAGAGCTGAGAGCTTGACACGTCCGCCGCTAGGCGCGCTGAGAGCTGAGAGCTTGACACGTCCGCCGCCAGGCGCGCTGAGAGCTGAGAGCTTGACACGTCCGCCGCTAGGCGCGCTGAGAGCTGAGAGCTTGACACGTCTGCCGCCAGGCGCGCTGAGAGCTGAGAGCTTGACACGTCTGCCGCTAGGCGCGCTGAGAGCGGAGAGCTTGACACGTCTGCCGCTAGGCGCGCTGAGAGCTGAGAGCTTGACACGTCTGCCGCCAGGCGCGCTGTTAGCGAGACTACGTGACGGGGCGCGGAGGAAAGTGTTGAGCTTGTTACAACGTTACAACTTGTCTCAATGTAACTACTCTGTCTCATGCTTACGAAAGAGCCGAGTACAAACGTGTCAACTTAATTTTATAAGCTTCTTTAGTGTCTATACCATCTACTTGCAATAAACCCATTGGCATTAATTTACGACCGTATGTTTACTGTAAAGTGTACGTATAGTTGTCTCAGCGAAAGTAATCAGATGCTTACGACACTGCCGAGTCCAAGGTTTCTTCTTCGCTAATTCCTACCATATAATATAAACAGGTACATTGGGGTCTGGGGATAATTTAAAACCTTCCGTTGGTTACCTGTAACGGTGGGTGTGGCCAAACCGCCTGTGCACTCGACTAAGCCGAACCATGCATTTACGAATGTGTGAAAGAACGCCAGTTATCTGTTGATTTTCTTTCAATTGGCGTGGTTGAAAGGGGCAGTAGACAATGACCTGAGATCGGTATGCGAATACTTTCGTTGGGACTAGTATAGCTGGAAAATTCTAACACGGTCGTGACTTATGAGGCTTGCACACTCTAGAAACATATCTATAGTCTTATATATCAACCTCAATTCCTTATCAAGATCATCCTAAATACATATCATTCCAAGCCAAGTAGCCAACCAAAGGACGTTTAAATTATCCCTAATTCACCTGCTTCAAGGAGATGGTAGAAACTAGAAAAGTATAAAATTAAGTTGGTACTATAACTATTAGACTCAGTTATTCTGTAAGTTTCAAACAATAAGGGCAATAGGGCAATAAGGGACTTAGGGCAACTTTACATACATTAAGTGTAGCATTCTTTAGAGATTATTTTAAAACCTATCAGTTCGCGCGGTTCTAAGATACGTACGCCTACAGACTTTCCTTTTCTACAACGAAAAAAATATTTAGTACTTATTTGTTACATCTTTCTGTTGGATTAATCGTCCGTAATAATCCGCATGGTTCTAATAAACTTAGCCTGACACAATGGGTAAAATATTAACATTATAAAGCTATAGTCTGAACAAAAGTCTGGCCGTGGAAGAAAGGTATTCAGTACCTATTCAGTGAATAGATGAATAGACGGCAAAGCTAAGCCATCTTATCTAATTTAAAACCTCTATAACGGATACAGTCTGGCGGCCATTTTCTTATAAACAGATTCTCTGTCGGCTTGAAAGGGGTTTATTTACACTCCATAACTCTCGCGTGCAGTTTCTTAAGTGTTCCGCTAGAATGCGCCAGGATAGATTTATTGGCGACGGTGGTGGGGATTAAATCCTACGACAAGTAACGACGGCCATATGTCGCCTAAACTTCATGGGACCGTTTTATTAAATAGCAATTCCAAATATAGCCTATATGGGTTAGCTGTATAGTGTATATAGAGCGGTGGACATTTTTTAATATTGTATAATTAAGCTCTTTTAATAATTATCCCGGTAAGCATACTATCAAGACTTGGCTGCTATTTGAAAATTGACAAAAAGTTAACCAAAATATGTTATAGTCTAGACTAGAAATTTTAGTGTCCGTTCTTGTGACTGCTTCTTTCCTCCTCTAAATTTGTCCGTTTTTTTTGAAATTTGTTGTTGCAATAAATAAAAAATAAATTCACATTTAGAGTCTACCCACTCAGTAACAAGACTGATCTTCAGTGGGGGACTTTAATTAAAAGCGTCTAAACCAACCCTGTAGGCTCCGAACACCATCGACGAGTGAGCGATAACCAATCAAAGATCTATATTCCAAATACGAAACATATGAATCAGTGATTGGACAATGCGAACACCTGCGGACAAATGCCAGAATCAACAAGGTCGATTCAAAACCAACACACCATAACATACCATAGAAGCTAATTTCGAAAAACGAAAATATTGGAACAGAGAAACCATTTATAAGAAAGAGAACTAAATTCTCACTTAGGGGATGACATATTATTTTGGTTTTCTTCTTGACAATTATTTTAAAGCAATTTAAACCAAGATAAATCCGGTATGCTTGGTTTTTGAAAAACATTTCAAAATGTATTCTATTGTCTGAGAGCATTGAAATAACAGCACCAGCAAACAGAATCTTTTATCATGGCTACCGAACATCAAATATGGCTACCGGTTAACCTATCTATGGTTTACTTTTACTATAATATCATTCGTCGTTGGTTCTTTGGTAAATTCACTTGGAACAACTTCAGATCAAATACTTGTTTACTTACTACAATAAAATACTTTTAGTACAATATTATTGGTCGTTGATGCTTTGGTAAATTCACTTGGAACAACTTCAGATCAAATGCTTGTTTACTACCTACAATAAAATACTTTTAGTACAATATTATTGGTCGTTGATGCTTTGGTAAATTCACTTGGAACAACTTTAGATCAAATACTTGTTTACTGACTACAATAAAATACTTTTAGTACAATATTATTGGTCGTTGATGCTTTCTTAAATTCACTTGGAACAACTTCAGATCAAATACTTGTTTACCGCTAAACTTGTTGAAGTCGAATCCACCAATTCGCTACAAAATTTCTTCAGTGTTGTTTACTCGTCTGTATAACCACCACCACCCCCTCCTTTGTATAGCGGTATCCTCATGCATTGCCAAGACCATTACTTCCATCTGAGGAGCCACTAAGTGTCGGAGACCCACGCCTCAAACAACAACAACAACTACCCCATAGAAAGCCGTCCAGACGCATGAAGGCTGCTGCTTCGTCATCCGTGCTTCAGCACGTTAGGCGAGGATTTAAAACCATCTTAAGCTGCAATTCATGGTGCGTGATATACCTCTTAGACCCCCGTTTCATAGGGTGGGTTTTTGTCCACCCCTTTTTGCTTCTGAGTTGTGAAGTGGAGGGTGATAAAGTGGGGTGTTTCTTATTTCTAGATTCCACGATATGAGACCATGATAGGTAAGTGATGCTACATTGTTGGTTGTGTAGCTCAAGTGATCTGGAGTGAAGGATGATCTGGTGGTAAAATGGAGTGTTTCTTATTTCAAGGTTTTTCAAATACAACCTTGATGGAAACGTAATTGGGGCTTAAAAGGTTTTAAGATTGATTAGGCAAGAAATGATACATCCTCTGTTGTCTTTGTTGATGGCGCTTAAGCCGGTGCTCAAGTTATGAGTATTGGGGGTGGTTCTGATGATAAAGTAGAGTGTTTCTTATATCTTGTTTCCCAGAAATCATGATTGGTACATTCCCCGTGGTCTTAGTGGCTTACACTAATGGTAGTTTCTCAAATAATGTGAACTGCTGCGTGCTCGAATGAGTCAATAAAATACAGGGTAGATATTTTGACACCCAAGCTAGCTAGGTACAGCTTACATCATTTGAGTTCGTCTACAGTCTACACCAAATAAAGTTTGTATTTGATTTGATTTTAAAGATACAATACGTGTAATTAGGCTACAATTAGGATTAATCAAGCCCCCAAAGCTCGTTGTATGGGGGTTGCAAGAGAGATGGCTAACTCTAAGCATAGAAAATCCTAATTAAATTGTTGATGTGTCCAATCACTGATCCACATATTTCATATTTAAAATGTCGATCTTTGATTGGTTATCGCTCATTCGTCGATGGCGTTCGGAGCCTACAGGGTTGGCTTAGTCGCTTTAAATTAAAGGTCCCCCACTGAAAGTCAGTTATGTGACTGAGTGGTAGACGCTAAAAATTATTTTTTTTATTATTTTTTTATTTTATGGATGTAAAAGCGTATAATAATTAAACAAAAGGACCAACTTTGTTAGCAATATAATTACAACGTTGTTGAGTATACATAGCACATGTGTTTTGTTCCGTAAGTAAAGACATTGAAGCTTGCGATAAGATTACATAGGCGTACTTTAGGGGCTGAATAAAACTCATATATACACTTGTATTCAAGTGCATTAAACATGTCTTCTGAAACTGACAACACTGCCAGCGTATAGAATGTTCGGCGTGTCTATGTGGAAAGAGCTTTTGTCGTTCATGAACTTTTCAATACAGGGAACTTACTCCTCTTTGTGTGAAGGAACTTTAATTTTGGGTAAGCTATTTTTGGTAAAGTACATTTAAATTTCAGAAAGTTTTTTACGGAAGTTTCTTTTTGGATCGCGATCTATAGTCATATATTTATTAATCCTTCGTCCATTGTTAATACATTTAATGGCGCTATATTGAAGTCGTAAAATTGTTTTTTTTATCAGACCTAAATGTACGGATGAAAGTTCAAACGTAATTGCCACTTCTTTGTGTACGATTGTTTTGTTTTTATGTACGTAATATTGGGAAACATTTCGGATTTTCCCCCAATATAACTTATGAACTAACTTTTTTTTTTTTAATTTTTAATAATAATAAAAACCAACGTAATGAATAACAATTTTCCTATTTAGTGAGTGATAATTAAAAAACAAATTTACAATTGCATTGGTGTCTTTATTTATTTCTACATCCTTTTATAGGAACTATTTCAAATGCAAGATACATTCACAGACGACGCAAAACACCAATAATTGGATTTAGGGTATTTTGGCAATGGTGGTGAAGATACGAACATAAGGCATCCACGTCCATACGCCGTATTCAAGCCGGAACGCAGAAACCACAGTTGAAAAGTCCTAATCTTTTTTTTATTATTATTGGACAAAATGTGTTTCTTTATTGAAACCGTATATAGAATCAACTATTTATGGATCGTAAAGTGTTATTTTCTTTCTTTTTTTTCTCAAAGTTCCAAATACAAAAAATGCCAGTTTATATTGAAACATAATATAACAACTTACAAAACAAAACAAAACAACACAAGTAACAAGTGACAAAACGTTAGGTCTCACAGTGACTGCTTACGGCTAGTTTGATATCGTTTTGAAATACATTCGGCGGGGAAAATAAATCAAGAAGTGACAAATCGGAATAATGATCAAAATTAAATGATGTACCATATTAACTTACGTTTTCTTATGTCATGTATTCGATCACTACAGCGGCTTGAACCTCGATACTTTGCGAAACAGTTACTTATATTATTAGGATTTACTTATGCTTAATGACCCAACTAAATATACTTTAAGCCAAGTTTAGACATATCATCAACACATGCATTGACCTAGTGAATGTCGGCGCACGACAAAGGGGTCATTGATACCACATCACTTATCGAGCAACACGAAATGTCCCCAGAATACTTCCTGATGCTTCCTTCACACCGCTAGAGTCAACTACTGTAATAATAATTGAAGATTGTTGTGTTTATTAGCGAGAGTGTGATTGCTAATGATAATTGACTTGTGCAGTTTTAACACAAACATGCCGACTATTATAGGCCGGCCTGACATGAGTGTAATTAATAATCTGTAATTAACTTTAATGAAGTAACGGTTACAGTAGCTAGGTTGTGGCTTAGGTAACTGTAACCGTTTCGTGATTCACTCACACTTAGATATTCAGTGAATTTAAATGTGTCTATTTTCACAATTTAAAAACAAATCTGTATTTATTGTATACCTACTTTTCAGTGGCGTATCCACGGGGGCTGTTCCCGAGATCCCAGTTTTAATAATTATACTCTGCAAATCATAAAAAAGTACACACAAAATGAAATACGTTGACGTATTAATTTCTCTATTTCCTTAGTCAGGAAACACTCCCGTCGGTGAAATTGTATAAACTGTAATAATATAATGTAATGTGTATGTGTAATTAATGTATCCCGTCCAGCAAAGCACTCCAACTTTTTCTAAAACACATTAAAATTTAAAACCACCTATACAAATGCGGATTTAAATGAAAAAATGTGGGGGCATGTTTGAGGGCCTCATTAGCCAATGGTTTTGCCGCGGTCGCGTGGCCGGTTGCCGTACGAACAACGAAGTTAAGCAACATCGAGCAAGGCCAGGAGGAGGGTGGGTGACCACTCTCCTCCGAAACACTAGTTACCGTTGGTTAGAGCGAGTTGGAGGGTTCGAAAGCTTGTGTAACAGCTTCGTTGGCTTCGTTCTTCTCGTCAACTGCTCGGCAGTCCAGGTTAGTGGAGGAAACTATATAACTGGTCAAAGTTACACCGTTTAGTTTAGTTTTATGTTCGTACACTAATCCTTATATTATTAATATTATTGTACTTCTGTCTATTGTGTATTGTCTGTATCAAAATGTATTATTTGTTAAAAGGTTGGATGGAAGATAAGGCCTTGCTGGCCTTAATTCCGCCTTCAATAAAGACCATTATCTATCTATCTATCTATCTTTTCGGAAGGGACGTAAAGCCGATACGTTGGTACGTTTCGACTGGAGTAGGCTACGTGCCGGTACCGGGCTTCCCCTTCTCCCTTATAATCATCATCACTCATCAATTATCATGTACAGTATATTAAATTTGCACTAGTGGAACCTCGGTCCTGTTGCAGAGATATAGAATACATAACGTATATACACCTTTAGGAACAACGTTGTAATATTAATATGCATACATAATTGTATATAAACAGAAACTCCGTTATGAAAGTAAGCTGAAGATTCCGCACATCATTATGGATCTAATAACATGTAATTTAATCAAGCGATCTATTACATAAAGATGAACATTTACTACTTTTTTGCCGATAATTATATATCATAGGATACGAACATGTTTGAAATGAAGTTTTTATTATGAATAATTATTAGTTATGAACAGTATCATTAAAACAGCAACTGAGATTATGAGGTGATTTTTTGAAAAATTTCAGTAAAAAGTGGATTTGAATTAATTTACTGTAGAGATCGAGAACTCATTGAATAACTAAATAATACGTAGATTCTCTAAAATTTACAATAGTAATATATGATGATCGCCGAAGGTTCTAGGCTCGATGCCCAGTCAGGACACATTTTTACGGTCATGTTCCTCACAAAATAACTCTAAATTAAGACGTTACAAATTTTGTTGGTATTTTTTAAATGTCATTCACTATAAAACATAGGGTATGATGTGAGTTGTGAGGCTATAGATATAATCAGAATTTAGAGATATCCATAGGCGTGCGCAGGGGGAGGGGGGGGGCAAGGGGGGACAGCGGCCCCCCCATTAGGATAGGTGAGTTTTTTTTTTTTTATAGAATTTGGCCCAGGGTATACCGTATACGCTTGCCGATCGTAAAAGACGAGAAGAGGACCTATAGCACCTTCCTCATATTAAATACATTCCTCAAACTGTCTCTGTTGCTCTAACTGCCTTGCCCGTTTGACCCGGGACAGAATAGGTTCAGAATAGTGCCTGTCGTAATGGGCAACAAAAATGGTGACGCCTGACATAATGGTCCTAATCTTACCTGAAGTCCTAGATTGGAATGACGTTGGAATCAGCTGACTGGCTTCAACATCAACTGTTGCCTTACCGCTAAGATTTTGGCTGTGGGACTGACCACTTCCTTCACTTTGTAACAATGATATCACTGATATCTACAAATAGTTGTGTGAAATTAACCCATTGAACAGACAACCTGTCCTCCTCCTAATACGCTTAAGAACACGTTTAAAAATGCGTGTCTTTAAAAAATCTCCTGCGGAGTTTTTTGTGGGTGGCATCCCCCCCACACCCCCCATTGGCGCCGCCGTGAAGTACTTTCATTGGGAATTTATTGTGCCCCCCCACTGATCAACCTCTGCGCACGCCTATGGAGATTTCCTTAAAACATTATTACGTTTGGATTAAATGAACAATTGAGATATTGTTGAAAGTGTCTATAATTAAACAAACACAATAAATTTTTCAGAATTTGTATATCTTGATAATATTTACCCCAATATTAATATAAAATGTTGATTTTAAATGTAATATGAAATATTAACATTTGAGACATTGAAAGTGTCTATAATTATCTAAACACTATCAATTTTTCAGAATCTGTATAGATCTTGATGATGTTGATATTAAATGTAATATTAAATATACTCAACTTACGCTTTCTAAGTAATTTGAGACCATATATTATATTTTAAATTATTTTGGTAATACTTGACTCTAACTGTGTCTTGCTTTTACTTCCTTCTTCAAGACCAAATAAATATACGTTATCAATCAAAGTTTTAATGTAAAGTATTCATTTCTTAATCATTTTAATAATGTTTCAATATTGTTATTCAAGGAGGAAGTAAAAACGAGAATCAGTTAAAACCATTATTTTTAATTTGTTTGTTTTCTAAAACATTTGTAATGTGTTTGCTTTGCAAGGGTGTACACATAGTTATATTATCATCAAGATCAAGTGAAGAGCTATAGTTTTGCTTCTAGTTCTATGTGGACTAGTTATATTATAATCAAGATCAAGTCAAGATCTATATAGTCTTGCTTCTAGTTCTATGGACGTTATATTATCATCAAGATCAAGTGAAGAGCTGTATAGTCTTGTTTCTAGTTCTATGGACACTATTTCAATCCACCGAGCTTCAACATCCACACACGTTGGAATAGCATCTTCTAGAACCCACACGCAACCGGCAAATAGAAAACTTCCACTTTATTTCCAGTTCGTTTGCCGATTTTCTTTACAATTTCCCGGTCGTAGTTTCTGCTTGTCTGCAGCACTCGTCTTCATTTCCTTTGTGGTCGTTCCCAAATTGGTTTATTTCCTTTTGTTTTCGGTGGAAAGCAATATAGAAATAGACTTCGTACAATACAACTCGTTTCTCGTTTTCACATTTCCCCTTTCCTTTATTCAATATCTAAAGCTGCGTGAAAGAGGTTTTTATTACTTCATGAATTGCGGTTTTTTGAATTGTTATATTGGATAACGCTCTTCCGACTGTGCCCGGGGTAGAATAAATAAAATAAATAAAAAATAAATTCACATTTAGAGTCTACCCACTCAGTAACGAAACTGATTTTCAGTGGGGAACTTTAATTTAAAGCGACTAAACCAACCCTGTAGGCTCCGAACACCATCGACGAGTGAGCGATAACCAATCAAAAATCGATATTTCAAATATGAAACACACGAATTAGTGATTGGACAGAGCGAACATCTGAGGACAAATGTCACAATCAACAAGGCCGATTCAGAACAACTTTGAATTTATTAGTGCTTCGTTGCTAGGACGGCTCCAAAGTCAATAGCTCAGTGGTGACTCTGCTTGTCGTAATAGATGAGTAAAAAAGCTATTTCCTGAACCCTTTTCCCCCCATTTACCACTGTCAATTTATTCCTCCAACTTGTGTTTTTTTTTTTGCCGTAAGTCGTTTACCGTTTGGTCTTGGTATAGAATATATTCAGGGTAGCTCTGCCTGTCGTAAGAGCTACTACGAAGGAGCCAACGTAATTTTAGTAATACATTTTTGCTCGATGTCGATGATTTGCGCAAACATGTTTGAATAGATATTTTTTAGAATTGATCTAGGACCCTTAGATAGAGCTAATTACGGCCCTCTAGATCTTCAATGACAACAATGCACAACAATGAAAAATGCTCCTCAACATAACTATCAAGGACCCTTTGATAGAGCGTATCACGGCTTCCTAGATCAATTCTGAAAATCATCTATTCACAACAGTGTAAAATGCACCTTAACATAACTATCAAGAACCCTTAGATAGAGCAAATCACGGCCGTATAGATCAATTATAAAAATCATCTATTCGATATGTAGCCACAAACTAGATATAATAACCATCATACGCGGAACCTGACTTTATTTTGTTTGTTTAATATACTAGACTTCCATGAGAGATTCCCTATTAAAGGAATGTCCTCCAGAGGATGGGAACGTCTCTAGGCGACCTATTTGCTATTTGTGATCAATCCATCGTGAAAAGTTTGTTATTGTTAATCTGTCTGTGTCTGTTAATCGTTCAATACATTTATTTATTTAATTTGCTAAAATAACCAAGGATATTCCCTATCGAAGGAATGTCCTTCAAAGGATGGGAACGTCTCTAGGCGACCTATTTGCTTAATGTGATCACCCCATCGTGAACAGTCTGTTATTCTTAATCTGTCGTTCAATACATTTTAAGTGGCATTTATTTTCCAACTGTGGGAAACGACAGTATCATTCAATACACATATTTTAAGTGCCATTTTTAAATGTGGGAACGGACCTAGTGTGAGTGGTATTACGTCGACGCGCTGTCGCCCTGGGCGTAGGGGGCGTTGAGAAACCTGCCCGCGCATGCGCAATAGCGAGAGAGATGAATGCACGAGATTAAGGCACCGGAATTATCTTTGACCTACTCAACCTGAAGATGATCTCGACGAAACGATGTAATAACATGATGAGTAAATTAACTTTGGGTGTTCGGGTGTGTGTGAGTGTAGCTACACTTTCTCACGCGTGCTAAGTGCTGACGATGAGCTATGCTGAGTGACGTAACGACGACGTTAAGTGTTGTTTGAAGATATTGAAAGTGATAATGATCGATGATTGTTTGGTTAGAACTTTCTCTTTGGGATAATTTCGTACTTGGGACGTTTTTTTTTGGGGGGGGTGGGTGGGGGGGGGGGGGGGGGGGGTACATCGAATATGTTGTATAGGAAGTTATTTAAAATTAACATTTTGTTTAAAATTATTTGGAATTAATATCTCGTGTATATTTGAATAGTAGAATTGTAGTATTTAACAACAAAAGAAGTAGAATGTAGAACAGATAAAATATATGATTAATTCTTTGTCCAATTCAGTAGTGCGTCTGTTACTTTTAACTTTTAAAATTACAACTTAAATAAAACCTTCTATATTTTACTTAATTAAAAAAAATTGTTTACACAAAACTAAAATCATCCTTCCCCCTTATGGTTTGAAAATAGTGGATACATATAATTCTCAGTGCTTGAGTGTATAGTTACAATGCAGTTAAAGGAATACATTTAGGACTATATTAATGTAAGAATGTATCATGTAGTCTACTACTCTTATATCTATAATGGTATGTATGTACCTACATGGCAATTGATACAATTTCGTTGAATCTCACGCGGAGAGGCGTAGCAAGTGCACAGAGAGCGTTGCGAGCGATCCGGCCAACACTCACTGAATATTGGATACATCACAATTTCAACAATAAGAATTTCCAAGTCGTTAGAAAGATTACTTGACTTCTTTGGAATCGATGGATATTTTCCCAATAATAATTAGTGCACTGCCTTCTAGAGGGGTTTTCGGTGACTTCTAGCAGGCAGAGCTCAGTGGCCGGAACGCTCGAAGCGCTGCAGTGTAGTCGTTTGTTGTACGCCTCCCCATATTCATACTGTTGGTAACAGAGAGCTTGTGTTTCTCTCAGTAGATACAGACGTGGTCGGTACTAACTATGAACGGGTTGTTTCGCTCCTATCCCGGATCCCGAATACGATCCCTATAAGCCTCCCTATCCTAACTAAACAGCGCGTTGTTCAAGCCATCACCCATAAACCTCTGCGCTGTGTTGTGTTCTATTAGCCGAAGAAGGTGTTGTGAGTGTTGTGATCTAAAGGCGTATCCCTTCTCGCCAGTTAGCACCGTCCGTAACACCGTGAGGTGGAATACATAAGGAGGGCGTCTCACGTTTAAGAAACAATAAAAGCGCCCAACAGATTTACATGTAATAGCACATTTTGCGTTGCGCACACCACTGTAGTCTGTAGAGACATCACTTTTGATAAAAGGTGTATTGTATTGTATTGTATTGTTCGCTGTGTTGAAGTGACGCCCTTGATTGCAACACTGTACGACGTTGATGCAGATGCAATCTGTACCGACCAATCAGAGGGCGAGGTTTGGTCATGACTCATGAGTCAATTAGCGTAGGTTCCTGAGTGTTGGGATTGTTTTATGCGAATTAGACTTGTAGATTTATACGAGGGTCGTTGGGTTCTCGGATACTGTGTAAACATTCTGATTGGGATGAACTAAACTTGGAATAGATATTTATCCTACGAATCTCTAGATTTTAAGAGGGAATCAAGAAGGGTTGGTAGGTATTTATTCAAGCAAACACGAACTCTTGGTTTCGTCGTCGTGGTGTTTTGATGGAAGTTGAGAGTGGTGGTGGTGTTAATTCCGTGTAAAAGAAATTCATTCGAGTTATTATTTAAAGGAAAATTATTTACTTTTCTGGCGTTTTAGAAGTTGGGGTTTGTTTTCTCAAAGTTCGTTGGCTAGTTAGTTAATTACCTAACAAATGAATCTTGTGTCTACAAAGGCAAGAACACTGGTACGTGAGGTGGATATATTGTAGGTTCGGGTACTAGTCCAGGCAAAAAAGAAACAAACAAAGAAATGGAATATACATATATTAGTTTTCAAGTTTTCGCGGACATATGTGTACCTGTTGCAACTTTCTGGGGATTGTTGCCGCGAATAATGTACTAAAGAAGGAGGCACTGACTTACCCTTCCCTTCCTGACGTTTCGGGAAAGTCACATCTCCCATCTTCAGAGGCCCTCACTCGACGATGTGCATCTCGAGCTTCGAAGCCGCGAAGCTTCGAAGCTCGAGATGCACATCGTCGAGTGAGGGCCTCTGAAGATGGGAGATGTCAAGGATAGTGGAACCACCTATCTAATAACCTTGGGGAGATGTAACTTTCCCGAAACGTCAGGAAGGGAAGGGTAAGTCAGTGCGGACAGTGCCTCCTTCTTTAGTACATTATTCGCGGCAACAATCCCCAGAAAGTTGCAACAGGTACGTATATATATATATATATATAAAATAATTGCGGGTTATTCCGCCACGTCCTACCTCCATATTATGCCGACGTTTCAGGAACCTTATGGATCCTATCCTCAGGGCGTCGAACTCTCAACTCTCAACTGAGGATAGGATCCATAAGGTTCCTGAAACGTCGGCACAATATGAAGGTAGGACGTGGCGGAATAACCCGCAATTATTTTAATTTTATTTACATAAATCCTGGCCACGAAAGCTTTAGTGTTTTAATATATATTCCAGCCGCCGGCTTTCTACGCTTTGTCAACAATTTTTTTTTTTTAATTTAAAATTTTACTAAAAAATAAATGCGTATTAACCTTTAAACGTCGTTTTAAAACGAGGCAAAGCGTTTGTAAATATAAACGCTTTTTTCTATCCCTAGTCCGTAGACCTCCATCGCAATGTGTCTCTGCTGCATACAGTGCTCGCTACGTAATACCGATGAGAGAGTAATATATAAAGCAAAAAAAACGCCATCGGTAGTTTGCCTACCGCCTTATGCTGCCCAACATACTTTAGTCGGGTAGTAGATGTTCGGCAAGCGACGCGATGACGGAGTTTTCGGCTGTCTTCGTATATCCTCGTTGAAGTAGCCGACCAATCAGGCTCCGTCATCGCGTCGCTTGGCGAACTTCTACTACCCGACTTAAGTGGCTCGTTGGTCCAGTGGTTAGCATCCCTGCTTCCAATGCAGAAGGTCCCGGGCTCAAATACCGGTTCAGGCAGAGGTTTTTTAACTTCTAATAAGGATTCAGTTCCATAACTTCTTGTCTTACGAATAAGTAAACGGTGACACGAAGCACTCAATAAATTCAAAGTTGCTCTGAATCGGCCTTGTTGATTCTGACATTTGTCCACAGGTGTTCGCGATGTCCAATCACTGATTCATGTGTTTCGTATTGGAAATATCGATCTTTGATTGGTTATTGCTTACTCGCCGATGGTGTTCGGAGCCTACAGGGTTGGTTTAGTCGCTTTAAATTAAAGTCCCCCACTGATAATTAGTTTAATTACTGAGTGGGTAGACTCTTAATGTGAATTTATTTATTTATTTTTATTTAAAAGGCGGTAGACAAACTTCCGATGGCGTGGGGCCTCTACCCTATATGACTCACTCAATGGTAATACGTACTATGACGTCACGAGTGGCTACAGCTCCACGTGGGTCGTGCCTACCAGGGCGGCCACATCACGAGGTGTGAACTTGTGAAGCATAACTCCATTTTAGTCTGCGCTGTTTTTTAAATATATAATTTGGTCGTTGCATTGTTCCCCAATAAATATGTAAAATCAAGGTCAAGAGTTTTTAACCTTCTAGGCGTCAACTATCTAACTGACACCTATTTCTACTTATTCGCCTTTTGCATGTAATTTTAAATAATAATAATTTACCTGATTTTATCCCTCACTCTCATCGTCTCGAATAAAGCATGATTGCAATAATTGGGACATAAATTATCATCATAAGATAAGATTGTGTTTATTTAGCTTCACCAGCTATTATTGTCGTACATAAAGACTTACAATTTATTATTACTATCAATTAAATATATATATATATATATATATAAAGTAAGAAAACATTTTGCAACCAACAAAATCTAAGAAATCATATATATATATATATGATTTCTCAGATTTTACCCAGTGATGTATCACTGTGGCAGTGTTTTCGTTTTTATATGCAAGTGTTTTTTGGTTGTTGTGCTTTTTATTTATTTGTTTTTGTATGTTTGTATGTCTTGAAAAAGACGACGCTAAAGTCGTTGAAACGTTGAATTATCATTATAAATAAAATTTGGATTGGTTTAACCGAAAAATGTATCCTTACTTTATATATATATATATATATATACATATATATATACTTACAATTTATTTTTACTATCAATTATTATTTCTAATTGTACAATTGATATTCAAATACATATTTTATAGCTTCGAAATAAATTTCGAAAAGTTTTTTATTTTAATATTTTTTATATTATTATAATTATTATTATTTATTTCCTTTTTTTTTTACATGTTTGATGTACAATTATATTTGTTTTTATACAATGGAAAATACCTGAACCAATAAACAAGTGTTCGTGGCGGAGCAGGCAATTTGTCAAACATTCTTAATCCAGCATAAAATATGGATTTTAACAACGAGCCGAATCATCAACATAGTCAAAAACTGTCGTCTTGCTCAAAGTTGCAATGCTTATTTAAAATTTAAAATTATACTTGCCCCGAAACAAGCTTACAGATGTTTTCATCGTAGGTGAGTGATTCGTAGCCAATCAGAGAGCCTGATCTCAAATACCGATCGCTGATTGGCCACAAACCACTCTTCTATGACGAATACATCAGTAAAGTTGTTTCGGGCACAGAGTTTACTTTAAGGGCAAATTACAGAATATTTTAATGATGACTTAGTTTGAAATGTATCAGTGTGTGAAGTTATGCATGAAACATCTGGGGTAAAACAGTGAGTATTTTTTCTCCAACTTTTTTTGTGCGGGTGACAGTTTAAATTTATAACTCAATATTATCCCCAAACTTCTTGTAGCTCATAAAGTACGTCAACTGTAGAAAGAATGTCCTATTCGTTCGTAGTTTTTAACATCAATGGAGGAAAGATTTTACATAAAGAAATGATACCCGAGCTTTTTTCTAGAAACCTTCCTTGGATAAAGAAATAAATAAAATAAATTCACATTTAGAGTCTACCCACTCAGTAACAAGACTGATTTTCAGTGGGGGACTTTAATTTAAAGCGACTAAACCAACCCTGTAGGCTCCGATCACCATCGACGAGTGAGCGATAGCCAATCAAAGATCGATATTACAAATACGAAACATATGAATCAGTGATTGGACAGTGCGAACACCAGCGGAAAAATGCCAGAATCAACAAGGTCGATTCAGAACAACTTTGAATAAATTGAGTACTCATCGTCTCGGTAGACCTTTTTCAGAATTGATCTAGGACCCTTAGATAGAGCTAATCACGGCTTTCTAGATCAATTCTGAAAATCATCTATTGCTTAAACTGATGAACTGATGAGTACTAAAATATAATATCCCCCCGCCTCCCCTCCTCCCACTTTAGTTAACCCCTGATCCGTGAAATTTCTTTGCAAATACCTTTTACGTTGAAAGGTTGCACTCCACCCGAACATTTTTTATAGCGAACGTTTCCAGTCTACTTTTATGGCACTCGTTTTGTTTTTATATCTCGCTATAGCGGTCGAACGGCGATTCCGATCAAGTTGAAATTGGTTACGTTTCAAACTTCGATGTGGATTGGACGCCGCTATAGTTTTGTATAGAGGTGGCTCAGCGGTAAGACGCGAGACTCTGATTCGGGAGGTTGCCGGTTCGATTCCGGCCACCGGCAGTCCTGACTGAAGGTTTTTTCCGAGGTTTTCCACAGTCGTAAAGGCAAATGCTGGGGCTGAGTCATACTATTAGCCCTCGGACATTCCTTTCCAGCTATCCAAACACCCTAATAACCTAGTTAGTCACCTGAAGAGGGGCACACCAGGTAAAGCTGGCGTGCACCCTATAACGGGTATTCCTACGAAAAATTGTTATTATTATAGTTTTGAGGTGAAATCGGTCAAGAGGTTACTTAGTTACGCAGAACAGTTAATCGAATGTTTTTCCAAAACAAATTGCTGCATAATGTGATTAAAATGTCATAGTAATTAGTAAAGTTCTGTTTACTCACGTATATGATTTTAACGCGATCCGATTAAAAATATTAGAGGTAGAAATAACATTTCTATGGTTGTCAATATGTGGAGTAACTATGATTACGAATAATTTGAACTATGCAAGTTTTTTTAACTACTAATAAGGATTCAGTTCCATTACTTATTGTCTTAGGAATAAGTAAACGGTGACTTTGGAGCCGTCCCAGCAAGAAACCACTTAATGAATTCAAAGTTGTTCTGAATCGGCCTTGTTGATTCTGACATTTGTCCGCAGGTGTTCGCAATGTCCAATCACTGATTCATATGTTTCGTATTTGAAATATCGATCTTTGATTGGTTATCGCTCACTCGTCGATGGTGTTCGAAGCCTACAGGGTTGGTTTAGCCACTTTAAATTAAAGTCCCCCACTGCAAATCAATTTCGTTACTGAGTGGGTAGACTCTAAATGTGATTTTATTTATTTATTTATTTATTTATTTATTTATTTATTTATTTATTTATTTATTTATTTATTTATTTATTTATTTATTTATTTATTTATTTATTTATTTATTTATTTATTTATTTATTTATTTATTTATTTATTTATTTATTTATTTATTTATTTATTTATTTATTTATTTATTTATTTATTTATTTATTTATTTATTTATTTATTTATTTATTTATTTATTTATTTATTTATTTATTTATTTATTTATTTATTTATTTATTTATTTATTTATTTATTTATTTATTTATTTATTTATTTATTTATTTATTTATTTATTTATTTATTTATTTATTTATTTATTTATTTATTTATTTATTTATTTATTTATTTATTTATTTATTTATTTATTTATTTATTTATTTATTTATTTATTTATTTATTTATTTATTTATTTATTTATTTATTTATTTATTTATTTATTTATTTATTTATTTATTTATTTATTTATTTATTTATTTATTTATTTATTTATTTATTTATTTATTTATTTATTTATTTATTTATTTATTTATTTATTTATTTATTTATTTATTTATTTATTTATTTATTTATTTATTTATTTATTTATTTATTTATTTATTTATTTATTTATTTATTTATTTATTTATTTATTTATTTATTTATTTATTTATTTATTTATTTATTTATTTATTTATTTATTTATTTATTTATTTATTTATTTATTTATTTATTTATTTATTTATTTATTTATTTATTTATTTATTTATTTATTTATTTATTTATTTATTTATTTATTTATTTATTTATTTATTTATTTATTTATTTATTTATTTATTTATTTATTTATTTATTTATTTATTTATTTATTTATTTATTTATTTATTTATTTATTTATTTATTTATTTATTTATTTATTTATTTATTTATTTATTTATTTATTTATTTATTTATTTATTTATTTATTTATTTATTTATTTATTTATTTATTTATTTATTTATTTATTTATTTATTTATTTATTTATTTATTTATTTATTTATTTATTTATTTATTTATTTATTTATTTATTTATTTATTTATTTATTTATTTATTTATTTATTTATTTATTTATTTATTTATTTATTTATTTATTTATTTATTTATTTATTTATTTATTTATTTATTTATTTATTTATTTATTTATTTATTTATTTATTTATTTATTTATTTATTTATTTATTTATTTATTTATTTATTCATTAATTATTATTTATTTATTTATTTATTTATTTATTTATTTATTTATTTATTTATTTATTTATTTATTTATTTATTTATTTATTTATTTATTTATTTATTTATTTATTTATTTATTTATTTATTTATTTATTTATTTATTTATTTATTTATTTATTTATTTATTTATTTATTTATTTATTTATTTATTTATTTATTTATTTATTTATTTATTTATTTATTCATTAATTATTATTTATTTATTTATTTATTTATTTATTTATTTATTTATTTATTTATTTATTTATTTATTTATTTATTTATTTATTTATTTATTTATTTATTTATTTATTTATTTATTTATTTATTTATTTATTTATTTATTTATTTATTTATTTATTTATTTATTTATTTATTTATTTATTTATTTATTTATTTATTAATTTATTTATTTATTTATTTATTTATTTATTTTTTATTTTTTTATTTATTTATTTATTTATTTATTTATTTATTTATTTATTTATTTATGCACATTCTAGTAACTTTGGTAAGAATATTCATGGGTGGACGTGAACGGGCTCGCTTACCAACGCGTCACACAGAGCGTTTATGATTTGCTTTCTAGAGAAGGTAAAGTTTGACCCTAAGTAAGTATTCTCTTGCTTACGTCACAACCGAGTCTAATGGTACCAACTTAATTTTTTACTTCTGTAGTTCCTACTGTCTAATTGAAACAGGCCCATTGGGGTTTATTTACCACCTTCGGTTGGTTTCTTGAAACAGTGGGCGTGACCAAAGACTCTCGCGCACGACTACATTTACGAATGTGTGAAAGAACGCCAGAAATGTGTTGATTTTCGTTGAAGCAGCGTGCATGCATAAGGATCTGAGATAGATAAGGATAAGGATAAGGATAGATAAGGATCTGAGGCGGTATGAGACTATACTTTCGTCGGAACTAGTATCGTTGCGTGAGTAATATAGGGTAGAGGCCCCACGCCATCGGCTGTCTGTCTACAGTAGAGTTCCGCGGGAGTTTACACCATGGCCAAACCATTTTCCCGCCGTTTTGGACACCCATAGATACGTTGAAAGATAAGCTACCCCGGAAATTCTTGATTTCCTAGAACGATCGGACCTCATTGCCTTGAAGAATGTGATGAGTGTATTCAGTCATGTGAATTCCTCGTCCTTTGCTCGAGTTTAAATGGAGATAATTGCTCGACTGGACTTTGCTCTAGGGGGATGATAAGAAAAATACCTAAAAGGTTGGTGTAAACTCCCGCGGAACTCCACTGTACCGCCTTTTACTGCACAAAATACTTTAGTTGGGTAGTACAAGTTCGCCAAGCGACGCGATGACGGAGCCTGATTGGTCGGCTACTTCACCGAAGATATACGAAGACAGCCGAAAACTCATCGCGTCGCTTGGCGAACTTCTACTACCCGACTAAATTATGTTGGGCAGTAAAAGGCGGTAGACAAACTGCCGATGGCGTGGGGCCTCTACCCTATATTACTCACTCAACGCTACAGTGGAGTTCCGCGGGAGTTTACACCAACCCTTTAGGTATTTTTCTTGGTACACCCTTAGATACACCCCTAGAGCAAAGACCAGTCGAGCAATTATCTCAATTTAAACTCGAGCAAAGGACGAGGAATTCAGTTGACTGAATACACTCATCACATTCTTCAAGGCGATGAGGTCCGATTGTTCTAGGAAAACAAGAAATCCCGGGGTAGCTTATCTTTCAACGTATGGGTGTCCAAAACGGGGAGGAAATGTTGTGGCCATGGTGTAAACTCCTGCGGAACTCTACTGTAGTATAGTAACAGAAACCAGTAGGTGGCTCGTCGGTCCAGTGGTTAGCATTCCTGCTTCCAATGCAGAAGGTCCCGGGTTCAAAGCCCGCTTCAGGCAGAAGTTTTTTAACTTCTAATGTGGATTCAATTCCATTACTTCTTGGCTTAGAAATAAATAAACGATGACTTTGGAGCCGTCCTAGCAACGAAGCACTCAATAAATTCAAAGTTGTTCTGAATCGGCCTTGTTGATTCTGGCATCTGTCTGCAGGTGTTCGCACTGTCCAATCACTGATTCATGTGTTTCATATTTGAAATATCGATCGTTGATTGATTATCGCTCACTCGTCGATGGTGTTCGAAGCCTACAGGGTTGGTTTAGTCATTTTAAATTAAAGTCCCCCCCTGCAAATCAGTTTAGTTACTGAGTGACTCTAAATGTGAATTTATTTGTTTTATTTATTTAAACACTGTTTGCAGAGCGGAGAAGGCGTCATGTAGTTAGGATGCAAAGCACTGATAGAGAAATAAGAGCCCTGGGGCGGGCGCAGTAGAAGTGTCACCTGCGCCAATGGATTATCTTCGCTAACTGCTCGGGCAGTCACGGCCAGGTGGCTTACGAGATGGACGTGCGCGCGCATAATCACGGCCACTTAGACGGTTGAGTTGCACGTGCACGATTCACTTACTATCTACCGGACTTGAGTGGGCCTGTCCGGCTTGGGGAAGAATGTAACCCCCCTAGGGGTAAACAATAACACACCAATACAACCAAACCAAATACGTGTTCTGAGTATTCGAAGCAAATGTCTTGAAAAATGTGTCTTCGTCTTCATCTTTGTCTTCGTCTTCGTCTTCGTCTTCGTCTTCGTCTTCGTCTTCGTCTTCGTCTTCGTCTTCGTCTTCGTCTTCGTCTTCGTCTTCGTCTTCGTCTTCGTCTTCGTCTTCGTCTTCGTCTTCGTCATCCTCTTCGTCTTCGTCGTTGTCCCTATTATTTTCTTTACTTCTTTTCGTATCTTCTTTCGAAGTCATTTTTCTCCTTCAAGTTATATCAGCACTTACAGTTTGATTACAGTATGTTTTTGGAACTATTCACTGTTATTAAATTCCTAGAAGGAACATTATTTCAAAGCTAAAGCTATGGCTGGCATTTTTGT
>OX246750.1:20715887-20720887 GCA_945910005.1 Isoperla grammatica | reverse complement strand
AAGAAAAATGAAAATAATTTTGTAAAAAAAATTGCTAGGCTATATAAATTTAAAAAATACCATAAGACAAAATATATAGGAACAGAAACAAACATAAATGTGTTAAAAGAAAGTAAGATAATGTAGGCCTACTACAAACCAAAAAGGGAGAGAAACAGAATTAGAAAATGTTAAATGAAATGGTTATGAAAAGATAAAAGTTAAGAATTGGAAATGGACAACAGAAAAAGAAAGAAAAAATCAATAATCAAATAAACAAAATTGGATTTAACGATCAAAACTTGAATACACAAGAATTTTATGGTAGGTTAATTATTTTCTCATGTCTTAGATTATTAGTTTCCATTAGACTTTGAAAAACGAATGTCAACGATAATCCCATATTGATAAATATCGTATATTTTTAAATTCTGTGCGTTATCCCGATAATCGCGGCAACTTGATTTCATATTTAAATTTGGCGCCTGCTCAACGTTAGCCGAGCGATCACCGACCAGCCGTCGAGTGCCCTTCTTCGATGTAGCCACAAGAAAACTATTCGCCACTACCCTCCCCCCTCCCCCCCCACATGACACAATGTTAAAAAGTAGTATTAGTGCTTATTTCATTATATCACGACGATATATTGCGATAAAAATTGAAAATGCAATATCGAGAAGATATTTTTTTGCGCCGATATTATCCAATAATTTTTTATTGTTGTTGCGATTATCGATATGGAATCTCACATCGTTTGACATTCCTAGTCTTTTATGACACTCGTGCTGTTTTTTTGTTTTAATGTCTGTCGAAAGCAGTCAAACGGAAAGGCCGATCAACTTGAAATTTGGACCATCCACAAGCCTTGATGTGGATTGAAGGTGTACAGAAAGAATTTAAAAAACCTGCATGAAAAAAAAACTTATGTAAACACTTAGATATACATGTACAATAAATAAACTGGTAGTGCTTCTTGGTTTGAGTCGACATGAGTGTCGAGTTGAGATGTAGACTCAACTCAATAATAATAAACTTCAATCTTATTTATGTATAGGCCCTACCTTCTTGGTACGATGATGACAACAGCACGGAATTACAGTAATTTTTAAGAAGATAACAGTAACCCTACTGAAGACAACTCAACTTGACAATTTAGTGTATTTCCCTCTTACTTTACATCGCTAGCTCAATTATTTTAATTCTGTAGGCCTAACACTTGCTACCTGCCAGTAATCAAACAAAATAACATCTTCTGCGGTTCAAAAATAGAAAAAACTAATTCAAGATTGTTATATAAACGGTTACATGGCATTCAAACCCCAGCAACATAAATTCAAAGCTGGTATCACCACTGTACTATTTATGCCTATCAGGGCTACCAATAGAAAGGTGACAGCTGGATCATGCCCTTGCACAATTACGTAGCAACATTGAGATCACAATCGGAATTGGTAGGCCTAAATCGTAAAATAGCAAACAAGTCACACACACATAAAGAACTTTCCACGTTGCAATTAGGCAAGTAAGTTGTAAGGCCTATATGTTTTATATTGTCTACAATTGCGATGCAGATGATACCGATAGCATCAATTATCCACGATCATCACAGTCTCAGGCCGCGTTAATTAATACACAGGCTATAATGGGACACAGGCACAGATGGCACAGATGGGAAGTTCTAGGCCTACATACCAGTGGTAACCAGGCCTGTTTTCTACTGCCGGGTTCACACAACGTCGCAAGGATTATGGTTCAGTTATAAGCCGAGTTGGGAGATAGGGATCACGGGTAATGGTTTACACAAACTCTTCATTGCAATTGCAATACATAGTCATAGTTACAAGCGAGTTGAAAAATGTTCAACTCTCTTATTGCTAAACCATAATCCATGTGAGGGACCAATCGGGCGTTGAAACGTCACTTACTCGCTAATAACAAGCCAATGAGATGCCATCAACCACACATCGATGCAACAGAGCTGAAAGCTTATTGCAATACCATTATGACTATTTCAAAACTTTGTAACTTTGTATGAATCTGGCTTAGGCCTACTGTGACTACTCTAATTGCAATCTTGATAACAACATTGCTCTGGACACTTCCCCCACGCTATAGGCCTAGGCTGCAAAGGCTGGGACCAGAGGGTCTATTTAGTAGCTCAAGCGACAACTACGTAAATATAATAACGCATGCTACTACTTGTCAATCGAGGGTGACAACTTATTAAATTGAACCCTAGGACAAACATTTGCTAATCTGGCACGCAAAAATACTACCACGCCACGAATGACTAATTCTATTTACCAAGTTGCCACTGTCGATAGAACTTGTCTTTTGAGTTAGTAAACAGGCCCCCAACCCTAACAAATATTATGTCTATAGTCCTAAGCCTAGGGTAGGCCTAGGCCCTAGCTGTTGGGTTTGTAATAGGGAACAAACCCAATGCCCTAGCCTAGGCCTACATATTATAAACAGCTCTAGACTATCATTTAAGCAAAGGTCAGGATCAGGCCTTGCAAGGATTAGGCCTAGGCCTATGCCTAGTCCTTAGCCTAGTAGGCCCTAGCCATTACCCAATGCGTTAGCCTAAATTCAGATTATTTTGTGCATTAAGTAGGCCTACATTAAATTGAGGCATTGCCTCATTGGCTTTGAAGTAGGCCTAGGCCCTAGGCCTAGCCAAGGCCTAATGATTGAGGTTATGAAGCAAGCCCACATTGTCCAACCTTTTCGACTAGCCTATCCTACTTGTTGCATTTGTGGCCGACACTAGCGTAGTATAATAATTACGTGTTTGATTTTATTCAAATCAATTTGATGATGAAAGACGAACGGCACACGAAGGAAAATGCCAACTGCAACATACTGCGATATCAACAAAGCGTCTTGACAGATTTGAACGAACAACGGATGAATGAACGCGGTAATGCCAACTTCACGAAAACAAAACGATAATGTAAGATGTTGTTTCTCTGTTGTTTCATCACGGTAAGACCCTAGGAAGAGACAACTATATTATTATACGAGTATTTAAGAAGGCATATCAGAAAATATATTAGATAGTTGAAAAATTTAGTTGAGAAATCAAAGTTTAGAAACATCTCTCCCAGCCTTATTCGAGTCGTACGCCGCGCCATCACGTTGGCCAATCTGGTCATTTTAAATGCAATCTTCGCGAATGTCACTTTCACGAAGAAACAAATTAGTTCATTAATTTGGTGTTAAACGACCGTACGACGTACTCTACAGTTTAAGCGATATGACTTGCTCTGAATCATATCCAATATGCATCGCGATCGCGGGGGTCGTCGTAGAGGCCAGTCCAGCAAAGGAGGGCTGAGGTTGACAGAAGTGTGCTGGGTTGGGGGGGGGGGGGGAGACTTTTTTATCCTACTGCCCCGGGAACAGCCAACTAAAAAATGTATATATTTTAATATTTTAATTTAGATGCGAACAATACGTAATTTCATAGATAAATTAAATATCTAATTAAATTATTAATTGTAATATAATCATTTCTATAAATAAAACAATAAAAAATAAATAAATATAAATAATGCCTTTCATTTTAACTTAAACGTACCGGTATGATTTTTCATTTATTTATTATTTGTTTATTAATTAAACATTTTAAATTCATAATTAAATTAAAATGTTTAAATTATATTCATGCATGCAGCGTTCCAAGTTTACAAAGTGTCAATTGATAACCCCGACCGCTTACTTAGTTTATCAAGTGACCCGAACAATTGACACATTACAATCAGTTGATGTCGAATTATATCAATTGGTATTAACTGACATCATTTGAGTGCAAGCTGCTCCTACCAACTGATTCCAACGTCAATTGGCAATACCTGTTGATATATTTCTACATCAACTGGCACCAACAGACAGTACCAATTGACATCAATTGGCATAAGCTACATCAATTGATACCAACAGGCAATATCAATTGACATCAACTGATATCAATTCATAATTCATATCAGTTGATTTTCATCCAAATACCAATTGGTCACCAACTGAAATTTTTACCAGGGATAACTTGCAGTTGCGATCAAGAAATTGAGTCGGTGTACAGCCATGAGTACTTGGGTATTGTGATTGATAAATGCTTTTCTTGGGATAAACAGATTGCTAGGGTATGCAACCGGATTAGACCGTGTGCTGTGCAACTTTATCGTTTGAAGGATATTCTTCCATACAGTTTACTTCGCACAGTGTACATCGCCTTGGTGGAGTCTTTAATCTCGTACGCGGTGTTAGCCTGGGGAAATGCTTCTCATATGTATCTTAAACAAATTATTAGCTTACAGATCAGGATGATTAAACACATACTCCCAAATCACATAACTGACCATTGTTCCTCAAATCAGCTTTTTAAATTATTAGACTTGCTTCCTGTAAATTGTTTGTACATCTATAAGTTAATTATCAAATTCTATTTCACTAACGAATTCAAAATTGAAATTGACCATAGCATTTGTACAAGAGCAAAAGCCTCCAAAGTGTACAGAGTTCCCAATTTTGTTAATAAATATGGTGAAAGATCATTGTATGTAAAAGTGCCTCAATGTTTTAATATGTTGCCAATTGAATTGAAAGATTCGGATAGAATGAATCAAGTAAAAATATCAGTAAAAGAGTTTCTTTTGTTACATTCGCTTTAATTTATTATATTTTCATTATTAGTATCGTCGGTGTTTTTGTCCTTGCCATGTATAGGCCTTCGTTAATTGCAGTGTATAGTAATATGTAGGTGTTAAAGATAAGTTAGTGATTGTTTGTTTTGAATTGTAAGGTATTCTGTATATTGTATTTGCATTACGCAGCATGTTCATCTTTGTCCGTAACTTAGTCCGTATTATTATTTTCATTGGTATATAACCCACAGACAAGCTATGTACATAGCTTTGGGGGATATCGAATGTTAATTTAATGATTGTATTGTACAGAACATGGTTATCAATAAAAAAAAAAAAAAAAAAATATTATTATTATTATTATTATTATAATAA
>OX246750.1:20698387-20710887 GCA_945910005.1 Isoperla grammatica | reverse complement strand
ATTGATACGAAACGAACCAACCAATACTTTCACATTGTCCCCAAAAAACATGCGTAATTAAATTCCTTTGCGGTTTTACCGTTTCTATTCGCGGTACTCTGGTTGTATTGTGTACGAGGTGCGGTTGTAACGTCCTACGATCTCCGCTAGTGACTGTTTGTCTACTAGGAAGTGTGGCGGGCCCTCGGTAATGAGTCATACACAATAGTGTCATTGTTCACTTCCAGGGATTTAAAGGGTTTAACCGTTTAAATCATTATTGGGCAAGAAACTTGGCACCTTTCTTCGTCTGCTTCGATCAACTATATAGTATATACCTGTATCAGCACCGAGAGTGGCCACTGAGGGCGCTAGAAAAAACGAATGAAGCGCTCAAGTGGCAATGTCACGCAACTTTACGATGAAACAGCGTCGTTCTTCCTAGGCCGATAATGGCAAAATTATGAAAATTTATACGGCTTTTGAAATTTTTGGCCAGCTTAGAAACCCATCAGTCCATCTTAAAAGGCAATGTGCTATTTAAATCAGGACACGTTTTAGACTTGCAAACAACAAACAACACAAAACAAACACAAACAGAATCATACAGTAAGAAACGAACAAAACCATATAGTGAGAAACAAAAACAAAAACAAAACAAAACAACACAACCAAATAAAATCAAATCAACAATAAAAAACCAACAAACAAAAAACACAAAATTTCACAATAATATCCGGCACTATTTTCAGCCGCGGAATGCAATCTTCACCAAAAGGTTGCTACATTTGGCCACATATAGCGCTGTATTTACTAACACACGGTGCCTATATATAGGCTATAATATAGTAAACCATAGACACAATAAGCGATGATACCGTAGTCTGACCGCCTACAGTTTAAAATAAAAATAAAATAAATTCACATTTAGAGTCTACCCACTCAGTAACTAAACTGATTTGCAGTGGGGGACTTTAATTTAAAGGGACTAAACCAACCCTGTAGGCTCCAAACACCATCGACGAGTGAGCGATAACCAATCAAAGATCGATATTTCAAAAATACGAAACATATGAATCAGTGATTGGACAGTGCGAACACCTGCGGATAAATGCCAGAATCAACAAGGCTGATTCCGAACAACTTTGAATTTATTGAGTGCTTCGTTGCTAGGACGGCTCCAAAGTCACCGTTTACTTATTGTTAAGCTAAGGAGTGTTGGAATTGAATCCACATTAGAAGTTAAAAAATAAGAAAAGTTAAAAAAGAAGAAGTTAAAAGAAGTTAAATAAGTTTTTTATTTGCATGTGCAATCAAAACAGACGTACAAAACTGTCTCAAAAACCCTATTATTACATTTCAATAACCCGCGAAATACACTCGTAACTCGAAGAGGTACCCAAGCAGCAAGTGATCGTATCTTATTAGTAATAATATTATATCAGTAAAGCTCGGTTTACACACTAATATTAAAGATTTAAGTTTTAAGGTTTTATTTTTCTAACTGTTTTACTTAGGATCGCTACCATTGGCCAGATTTATAAAACGTCGCCTTCCATTGGCTGGGCTAAGAATTTTTGGTATAAGAACTAACGTTTTATGGTTAGTGTGTAAACGCCATAATAATGCTTTTGGCTCCTTAAATCGTGTGTAAACCGACCTTTAATACCTGGAAGGACGACCCATTTCACCCGGTGGGCTGAATCCGAGCAATGCGAACAATGGTCTGTTGTGATATAATGTTGTGTCACTGGAGGCTGGGCAGGCTTTCTCAGGCGGTGGATCTGCCTATAGTCTTGTAGGGCGTGGTGCCCTTAGCATCTCTGCTATATGGTGGTACCATTGCAGTACAGAACACACGCACTGCACAATATGGCTGCGTGGTGCCCTTAGCATCTCTACTGTGTGGTGGTACCATTGCAGTACAGAACACACGCACTGCACAATATGGCTGCGTGGTGCCCTTAGCATCTCTACTGTGTGGTGGTACCATTGCAGTACAGAACACACGCACTGCACAATATGGCTGCGTGGTGCCCTTAGCATCTCTACTGTGTGGTGGTACCATTGCAGTACAGAACACACGCACTGCACAATATGGCTGCGTGGTGCCCTTAGCATCTCTACTGTGTGGTGGTACCATTGCAGTACAGAACACACGCACTGCACAATATGGCTGCGTGGTGCCCTTAGCATCTCTACTGTGTGGTACCATTGCAGTACAGAACACACGCACTGCACAATATGGCTGCGTGGTGCCCTTAGCATCTCTACTGTGTGGTGGTACCATTGCAGTACAGAACACACGCACTGCACAATATGGCTGCGTGGTGCCCTTAGCATCTCTACTGTGTGGTGGTACCATTGCAGTACAGAACACACGCACTGCACAATATGGCTCCGTGGTGCCCTTAGCATCTCTACTGTGTGGTGATACCATTGCAGTACAGAACACACGCACTGCACAATATGGCTGCGTGGTGCCCTTAGCATCTCTACTGTGTGGTGGTACCATTGCAGTACAGAACACACGCACTGCACAATATGGCTGCGTGGTGCCCTTAGCATCTCTACTGTGAGGTGGTACCATTGCAGTACAGAACACACGCACTGCACAATATGGGTGAGCCATTACAACACTTCTCACTTTGTGATGATCATTACAAACACATCTTCGTATCTATGTGTTAATTTATATAATAATTACGTAATTTTTTGCCCTTTTTTACCCCCCCCCCCCCCTCTTTCCCTGTTCTTAAATGTGAGGATGCATATTTTTCCTCGTGCCGGAAGACGGGATAAATTTATACTTATAAAAATGTTATATAAAATGTTATGTTATCGGGTAATTTTCCAGATTATAAACTTATGACTACGCCGGTATTCAGTATAATATATGTAGTGTACACACTTTATACATTTATAATAGAGTTCAACCCTATCTCACATACACATACCTCCGAGCTTTCGTCGCCATTCCTAATTTCCATAATGTTACGACGTACAAGTAGTGAAGCCTCACCAACGTTTCTAATCTATTTGTGTTATGTAATACAATCGTAAAACGGAAAATACTAAAATAACAGTGACCAAAGAGACTCCATAGAACGACAAGTGGAGAAACGGATCCAGTGAAACGAAATTAACTGCAAGTTGAACCCATGTATAGCTCTACAGAAATGGTTTTATTTTTTGCTAAATTTCGTTTTTCAAAATGTAAATTTGGCGTTTTGGCGGTGTTATTTTTATAAGGTGTATAACAAGCAAAAAACCGTTATATAATGACATTTAGGAATATCACTCAAATAAAACCGTCAGCCGTGTGTGTAAACATATTTCCTATCTATTTCCTTTATATTTTAAATTCTTCTGCGCGTATTTAACAGACAACAGTAACACTTTTTTTTGGCCAATGTTAAACACATTAACGTTATTTTGGTCTTATTTAGGGAATACTCAGATATTTCGTGGATTAAGATCTTAAGCTTCAAATCGCGTTATTTCAAGATTCAAAATTTGCATGATTAGTTTGCCCGGTATACTTATATGGCATGGCATGGCATGGTATACTTACTGTCCACAAGTATCATTTTTCACACACACACACATACACACACACACACACACACACACACACACACACACACACACACACACACACACACACACACACACACACACACACACACACACACACACACACACACACACACACACACACACACACACACACACACACACACACACACACACACACACACACACACACACACGCACACACGACCTTATTAGCTGGCCTATGACCTCACCGGAGCGAAAGTAGCGACGTGTCCGTACGTGCGATCACGTAACCGTCACGTAGCTGTCACGTGACGCGCATCAAACGAGAAACAGGCACGTGATGTAAAAGCGAAAATGTTTAAATTTTTCTGACATTCGACATATTTTACTTCCTTACGGTGATAAAAAATGTAATATATCAAAGTTAAATATAGTAATAAATCTTGGGTTGTAAAAGTCGGTGGAAATGGTAATGAAAAAAACGATTTGTGGGGTACTACATTGTTGGAGCACAGGTCTGAGATGTTGGGACCATGGGATGCGGGTTCGAATCCCGCATAAGCCACGTTTTTTATTGACTTTCACCCATTCATCATATCGATCGATCCACAGGAAGTCTGTGCAGGAAGTCTGTGCAGGAAGTCTGTGCAGGAAGTCTGTGCATGAAGTCTGTGCAGAAAGTCTGTGCAGGAAGTCTGTGCAGGAAGTCTGTGCAGAAAGTCTGTGCAGGAATTCTGTGCAGGAAGTCTGTGCTGCAGCAAGTGTGTTTTTTTTAGTAACACGTGTCTGCTAGAAACAACAAAGCTCAGAAAATGAAAAATATTGATTATTTTTCTTATGTGTTGGCCGAGGTCGATTAGGCGTTGGTCTAGTAAACCGCGGTCTCTGCGTTCCAGGTTCGACTCCTGGCTTGGGCATGGAAGTCATGTGGCGTTTTTTCATCCTCATAATCACCCACTCATCGTCTCGATTAGACTTGTTGCAATAATATGGGTCGTAAAGCCCCAAATGTCATCATCACAATGTATTGATATTTTCTCAGGTTTTCTTTGTTCAATGCTACTGCATCATTTTGTAAAAGAAGTTATTTAAAAAAAAACGCGAAAGAGCAAACGAATAAATGTAGTTGGAAAAAAGAAAATGCAGACCAACATTGGAATACATTAAATGATACCTATAACGCAGGATACGCGTTGTTTTGCGTTTGTAGAAATAAAAAGATGACGGACAGAAAAGAGGAAAGATTGAAGAGATATTTCAAAGTCAATCCACGTATTACTGATAAAATGAATTAAAAGGTTAGACGAGCAATATTTTAGTAGTATAAACATTTTTTTATATAGAATTGAAAACGGTGTTTGAATATTTTTTAAATGCCTTTGAATAATTACTTGTTGAAGTTTGACATAGTTTGAAGCTTCCTCCCCCCACCCTAGTTATGTGACCACCACCCAACATAATAATAATGGTTTCGATCCTCGGGCGGGGGAGAGAGAGATGGACACATTTTCCTTCTCGACACCGATTTGCGTTTTTTTTTTTTTTGCTTATTAAAGTAGCCCCTGAATGGATTTTTGGAGGTTACCATAAAGGTAAATACAAAGTTTTGGTCATGTATGCTGTCGTGCAAGCGGGTTCTGGCATGACTATATGTATAGAAGGCTGTGCCTTGTGCGTCCGCCCACATACAGCTGTGATTCAGCAGGCGGTAAAGGTGTTACACGTTGGTCCATATAGCGCATCTTCCACTCTCTTTCTCTCTCTCTCTCTCTCTCTCTCTCTCTCTCTCTCTCTCTCTCTCTCTCTCTCTCTCTCTCTCTCTCGCATAATAAAAATATTAGTAATAATAATAATAATAATAATAATTATTATAATAATAATAATAATTATTATAATAATAATTATTATAATAATAATAATAATAATAATAATAATAATAATAGTAATAATAATTTTTTTTTTTTTTTTTTTTTTTTTTTTTTTATTATAACAGTTATCATATAAACAAAAGCACACAACATTTTAACATCTTTATAAAATCCACAAAGCCCTTGAAAGGGCTTATCTGTGGCATAAACAAGAAAAGTATACAACAAATGATTAAACCGTAATGGCAGATAACCAAAAAGCCAAATAATATACAAAAAAAACAACTGAACGACAAAAAACTGAAAAAAACAAACATATATAAAGTGAAAAAATATGAGATGGGTACAATATAAATAAAAACACAGAATAAATTAGTTGGAACACGCAATACAAATACCCAATTACTCTAACGTTAAATTTAACAAAATCCACTCTTTTAATGCAAACTTATGTATACTTATAATTATATTAATTATTACATTAATATTTTTATATTACATTAATTATATTAATGTATACTTATAAATAATAATAGTAATAATAATAATAATAATAATAATAATAATAATAATAATAATAATAATAATAATAATAATAATAATAATAATAATAATAATAATAATAATAATAATAATAATAATAATAATAATAATAATAATAGTAACAATAATAATAAAAATGTCTTTATTTCATGGAAGAAATAGGCGAATTTAAGCCGCAATGGCTTTTCTTACAATTAACATCACAATTTTAACATTACAATTCTTACATAACAAATATGACTGATTATAAATAATAAAATATTAAATGAATAAATACGATATGATAGTCTACTTGACACGGGGGTAAGGGGTGGTCACATAGCGATGGAGGGGAGCAGCAGGGGAGCGTCAAACTAAGAAAATCTCAAGTGTACTTCTTCTGTCTTGAGATACATCCATTCTAGTAGGGAAGGGTGGGGGGGGGGGGGGGAAATTTCAAGTGAAACTGTAAATAACCCAAGTAAACAGTGAATACATTTCCTTATAAACCGAATGTGAGAAAGTCGATGAGAACTGAAGATCTCGTTGTTGCAGATTCCTTGACCGCAGCTGTATCAACACGTGTGTGAACGAACAGTATCTCGTAAGACAGAAGAGAGTGTTCATACATATAACATAATGTCGGTATGAAAGACTCACTGTCGCTGTCAGTCAGTCTTGGAGGACAGAGGAGCTTTGTGTTATGAACTCTGCGGGGTCGGATCAAAAGATTATCGCTCTCAAGCCGGGGAATAGATTATCATGGTATTACCCACGGATGGGTATTACCCGCCTCATTAGGCAACGATGCTCTCCTACTCCTTATCAGTTATCAGTTATCATTCATTCCCGTCTTGTGAGCATTCATTTTCTCTAAAAATAGCATTTTGTGCCATCTATCCTTTCGTTTCATCAAAACATTGATTATGAAGAGGTTTTTTTACTCTTCTAATGAAAAATTATGTTAGTTCGATAACTATTTAACATAAATTCAATCGCATCTACTTAGAAAGTTAGAATACATTTTGTAACTAAAAGTCTCAATAGTATGGAAACAACTTACTTTTTGGTATAATTAAAGCATTTTGTAGCGTTTTAAAAAAATAGATTGTGATGGTATTTGACGCCTCATAAATCTATGATTCTCGTCTTTTTAGCATCCATTTTCTCTAAATTAAGCATTTTCAAGCATCTGTTTGTGTATTTTCAGAATATGAGGGGGTTTCTTGCATTTTAAGTTCCCGTGCTTGCTTGCGGTCTCCAATTCACGCAGATAACTTTGAAATCTTGTTTAAAATTTCAACGCATCAAGTTATTTATAACGGACAGTACGAGGATCATATGACGTGTTGAATGTTAAAGAACGCAGTGGATTGCGTTGGAATGGGAACTTAGCTTCAGAATGCCCTTATTTTATTTATTTATTGTAAATTAGCATTATGTAGTGTTTTCAGAATTCATGTTCATTGATAATTATTAGCATCTAAGTTTCTAAAACGATGGACACGTGATGGCCCTAGCAGCTCGATAGTTAGATAATTCATTCTTGCGTGCATTCATTCAATTCCGTGTACAGAACACCATTCTAAAGCCGCATTTAGATGGTTCAATGTTCATTTGAATTCAAAGACAAAATAGCATCAAAATATACATAGATAATAAAACACAACAATACTCTATAGTCAGGAGGGAAATCGCTACCACTATGATTCCGCTAAACTTTTTGAGTAGAAGCAAGACACGGGTATCAAAATGTTCGTATGAAAGTCAGAAATCATCTCTACCCAGTGTGCATCTCGGCATTTGATGCGGGTGGCGGGGGGCGGGGGTCAAAGGTAACGCGCGCGGCGCTCCATTATTTTGGTTATATCTCCCGAACCAATAAACAAACGTAGTTCTAGTTTTCGAAATTAAATACTTCATAAACCGGCTAATTAATAACTGGTAACAGACCTACTCTCTGACGTCACGAAGTTCCACAGTTGGGACAAATCCGCTGACAGCTACGAATTCACGAGCATAACATACGACACATATCTCGTTCTAGCTGCTATAATATTCATTTTAAGGTATAACGTTTCGGTACGCGTATTTAGTGCACATACCAGTGGTCATTTAAACGATTATTTCAAAATTATAGACCAAGTAGTTAACTTGTTATAACCATTCACGCATCATAATATGTAAAAGTGAGCAAAGAGTGTTTGTTTTTCCAACTTCAATTGGCGAAAAACTAATGACCGAATTAGAACGAGAGGTCCTTAAAGATACGCAGCAATAATGTGAGACAATAATTAAATAAAGTTTCAAAATTATAGACCCAGTAGTTGACTTGTTATAACAATTCACGAATCATAATATGTAAAAATGAGCAAAGTGTGTTTGTTTTTTCAACTTCAATTGGCAATAAACTAATGATCGGATTGGAACGAGAGATCCTTAGGAATCCGTGCCAATAATGTGAGACAATAATTAAATAAACTTTCTAGATAGAAAGTGCCCAGAACGAAAATTCATAGCATGCACTTATTTGCAGGGTGCAGCAGTTGGGCCTCAAAAGCAGCGGTTTGGGCCATGAAACTACGCACCCTGCATATTAGTGCAAGCTATGAATTTTCGTTCAGAGCATTTTCTATCTAAAAAGTTTATTTCGTAATTGTCTCACATTGTTGGTCCGTATTTTCAAGGACCTCTCGTTTGAATCCGATAATTAGCTTTTCTCCAATTGAAGTTGCGAAAACGTAGACACGTTGCTCATTTGTACAAGTATGCGTAAATTGTTATAACAAACTACTGGATCTATACTTTTGAAATAATCTTAAAATGGCCACTGATACGTGAACTATAATGCTTTCTAATAGGTAACACCTTTAATGAATGTTAATACAGCTAGAACGAGGTAAATGCGGATGTGTTGTGCGTGGATCCGTCCGGACAGTAGCTCGTAAGTCGGACTAAAAGGAATATTTTCCTTCTTGTTTGTCATATTTTGATAGTACAGACTTGCAAATATCGCCTGAAATGTAATGATAGCAAAAATGAAATTGTATAGAAAACTTGCACGAAAACGCGTCAGATTTGCAATGACAGTAGTATGTAGATAATCTCCATCCCATCTGTACTGTGCAAGGCACTGTATAAGGTGTGAAACTTGTAGCCAGTGGATACATTATGTGCTACTGCAATTGTAAACAGATACGAATCAAATGGATCCAATGTGCTTTCAAACTCAAACTTCAATTGCTGCAAATTGCTACTACATACACTATACATTGAACACAAATGAAGAAACTATATCCAGCAATAGAACTGCAATTTGGATCTCAGGTATCGGTGAGTCCATTGAAATTAAAGTTCTGACGTTTCGTTCCGATTGCAAGTTTTAGTGAAGACTTGGCCGCGAAAACCTAAGACATGTTTAAAGTTAAGATTTAATTACCTTATATGAGTGAACTTTACATCCCGGTTGAATCTTCATTGAATTATTATACGCGATGGTACCGCCTTACCAATAATCAGTTAGTATACAAAACACACAACATACAGTAACGCACGCAGGTATACAGTAGCGCACAATTTTTTTTTAGTACTTTTATGTACTAATTTATTTTTTTATGTATACTTATTAATAAACTAATTAAGTACTAATGATTTATATTGTTGAACAAAAATAACATAAACTTAAACATTATTCGGAATTTACAACACGACAAATGGAAACACTGAACACATGCAGGCTTTGATTTCTCCCAACAAAAGTTTGTGAGTTTATTATTCTTTACCTAACTCATATAACGTAATTAAATCTTAACTTTAAATATGTCGTAGGTTTTCGCGGCCAAGTCTTTACTAAAACTTGCAATCGGAACGAAACGTCAGAACTTTAATTTCAATGGACTCACCGATACCTGAGATCCAAATTGCAGTTCTATTGCTGGATATAGTTTCTTCATTTGTGTTCAATGTATAGTGTAGGCCTATGTAGTAGCAATTTGCAGCAATTGAAGTTTGAGTTTGAAAGCACATTGGATTCATTTGATTCGTTTCTGTTTACAATTGCAGTAGCACATAACGTATCCACTGGCTACAAGTTTCACACCTTATACAGTGCCTTGCACAGTACAGATGGGATGGAGTTATCTACATACTACTGTCATTGCAAATCTGACGCGTTTGCGTGCAAGTTTTCTATACAATTTCATTTTTGCTATCATTACATTTCAGGCGATATTTGCAAATCTGTACTATCAAAATATGACACACCAAGAAGGAAAATATTCCTTTCAGTCCGACTTACGAGCTACTGTCCGGACGGATCCACGCACAACACATCCGCATTTACCTCGTTCTAGCTGTTCTAACATTCATTTAAGGTGTTACCTATAGGAAAGCATAATAGTTCAGGTATCAGTGGCCATTTAATAGATTATTTCAAAAGTATAGACCCAGTAGTTTGTTATAACAATTTACGCATACTTGTACAAATGAGCAACGTGTCTACGTTTTCGCAACTTCAATTGGAGAAAATCTAATTATCGGATTCAAACGAGAGGTTCTTAAAAATACGCACCAACAATGTGAGACAATAACGAAATAAACTTTTTAGATAGAAAGTGCTCTGAACGAAAATTCATAGCTTGCACTAATATGTAGGGTGCGTAGTTTCATGGCCCAAACCGCTGCTTTTGAGGCCCAACTGCTGCACCCTGCAAATTAGTGCATGCTATGAATTTTCGTTCTAGGCACTTTCTATCTAGAAAGTTTATTTAATTATTGTCTCACATTTTTGGCACGTATTCCTAAGGATCTCTCGTTCCAATCCGGTCATTAGTTTATTGCCAATTGAAGTTGAAAGAACAAACACACTTTGCTCATTTTTACATATTATGATTCGTGAATTGTTATAACAAGTCAACTACTGGGTCTATAATTTTGAAACGTTATTTAATTATTGTCTCACATTATTGATGCGTATCTTTAAGGACCTCTCGTTCTAATTCGGTCATTAGTTTTTCGCCAATTGAAGTTGGAAAAACAAACACTCTTTGCTCACTTTTACATATTATGATGCGTGAATGGTTATAACAAGTTAACTACTTGGTCTATAATTTTGAAATAATCGTTGAAATTACCACTGATATGTGCACAAAATACGCGTACCGAAAAGTTATACCTTAAAATGAATATTATAGCAGCTAGAACGTAGTATGTGTCGTATGTTGTGCGCGTGAATTCGTAACTGTCAGAGGATTTGTCCCAACTGTGGGACTTCGTGACGTCAGAGGGCAGGTCAGTTACCAGTTATCAATTAGCCGGTTTATGAAGTATTTAATTTTGAAAACTAGAACTACGTATGTTTATTGGTTCGGGAGATATAACCAAAATAATGGAGCGCCGCGCGCGTGACCTTTGACCCCCGCCCCCCGCCACCCGCATCAAATGCCGAGATGCACACGGGGTAGAGATGATTCCTGACTTTCATACGAACATTTTGATACCCATGTCTTGCTTCTACTCAAAAAGTTTAGCGGAATCGGTTTCTAGAGGTCTTTTTCAGATTTCCCTCCTGACTACTACGTTATGTGATGCTTTTTTGTCCTTGAATTCAAGGAACATTGAACCGTCTGAAATAGGCTTAAACAACTAATTTCCAGAAATCCGCCACTTGTAAGATGGTAAGTGTTCGTACTGGAGGACCGGTTTCGATCCTCGGGCGGGGGAGAGAGAGATAGACACAGTTTCCTTCTCGACACCGATTTGCGTTTTTTTTTTTTTACTTATTAATGTAGCCCCTGAATGGATTTTTGGAGGTTACCATAAAGGTAAATACAAAGTTTTGGTCATGTGTGCTGTCGTGCAAGCGGGTTCTGGCATGGCTGTATGTATAGAAGGCTGTGCCTTGTGCGTCCGCCCACAGACAGCTGTGATTCAGCAGGCGGTGAAGGTGTTACAAGTTACCTGGTCCATATAGCGCATCTTCCACACTCTCTCTCTCTCTCTCTCTCTCTCTCTCTCTCACACCACGTTTCATAGGCGTGTAATTTCGTTTGTCTCGGCCGGCTTGATCATTAGGCGCTTGCTGGAGTTTTTCATGCGGCTACTGACGGCGTGGGGAGACAGTTTGCCGCTAGAACGCGCTAGTGGTTGTCAGCGAGCAGCAATACCTTGGAATAGTATACTTTTTGTGTTATAGTAGGGCTAGATGACGTATTGGCGCTGCTGTATTTATTGTGATGCCGCCATTGATATGTGGCATTTCATGGTTTGAGTAACTACGTGAATCAAATGCTATATTTTAAATTTTGTGTTCTAAATAATTGAAACTCTTTAGTTAAAAATTATATTTACACCAGGGACTATGAAATAAAGTATAATTAGTAAATAACAAGATGTTCAGCTCAATAAATTCGAATAAATAGGAAATATCCTCCACGCCTGCTTGGAAAACAACTTACTTAGGCCTATTATTAGAGATATTGAAATTGTAACGAAAGTTTGCCCCGACTTATTATAGCTAAATACATTATCTAAATAAATAAATAAATAAAATAAATTCACTTTTAGAGTCTA
>OX246750.1:20665926-20698187 GCA_945910005.1 Isoperla grammatica | reverse complement strand
GATTTGATCTGTTTTTATTGCCTGCGTCATTTCGATGTAGTGTAGCGTTTCACAGACTTTGGGTTCCAGGCTATAAAACAATAGAAATAACTCCTGGGGGTCTGGAAAGATGCTGTACGTACAACTCGACGCGTTGTAAGATGGACTTTGGTTTGGTTTGGGTGTGGACAATAATACATACAGGGGGGGTTGGGGGGAGGGGGGGGGGGGGGGAGGATCTTTGTGTTTCGAATTTGTCATCACGTACTAGAAAAAAAAACATTGACATTTATTTTCACTTCATGAAAAACCTGCAAAATTTGCTATTTTTCTTCATTGTCTGATAATTTACGGGGGGGTCGGTGAGGGGGGTAAATTCCATTTGGACTTTTTTTGCGGCTTTACAGCCTCATGCGCAAAACCACGTGCGGACGCAACTGTTGACTTGCGTCTGCAAATTGATTAAACCGGATGCACAAAAGGATTTGCCGGCGCAAATATGAGCGGCAGCTCTGTAAATTTGCGCCTCAATTGACTATCCCACAAAAAAGTAAAAATTTATCCGGATTTCCTCAAGTTTATCTGCACCAGCAAGTCCGTCGTTTTTAATGAACGGGAAGTTTGGGTCGGGAAATCTTTGTACATGAGCCTCATGTCAAGTGGTAGTTCATTAATAAAGTTTTTCAATAGATTATGTTTTGCAATATGATTTTTAGTATTTTATTCCTAGTTCATTGTAACAGTACACAATGGCATGTACTACAGTCTTAGTTTTTCCCACGAAATAGATTAACGCCATAATATGCATAATTATATAATTTTTATATTTTTTTTTTAATTTTTATAATTTTTTTGAAATTATGAGGCTATCGATTTTTATGTTTTCGTATTTACTTACAAGTTATTATAAACCTATGGGTGTCACTATTCGTTACATCTAACTGTTATTTATTATACTCAGCATACTATTTTTATCTGTGTCTGTATTCCACATTCGCGGCACAAGATTGCCTAGGATTTTAAATGTTTTAGCATAATGTTTGCTAGCGTCGACGCCGCTTCTTGTCAAGAGACTTTTAAATTTTAGTTTTTTCTTTCCTTTTTACTTATGTGGTTTTGTGGTTACAAGAATAAACAATTAATAACATTGGTTAAGGCTGGTCCACACAGATTTTTAAGACATAATGCATAAGGTTTTAAGACGTTGTTTTAAAAACAACAATGAAAACAACGTCTTAAAACTAAAACTTTGTGTGAACGCCAAAACGTGTTTCCTATGATCCAATTTTACGACTACGCGTTAAACCTTAAATTGTATGTCTTAAAAATCTGTGTGGACCAGCCCTAAGGTGGGAGAGCGATGTCTATTCGAGCCTTGCCGCCGTTTTGTAACTTTCCTGTTTACAAATAAACTTCATTTCTATTATATTTTTACAATTTGCACTCACTCTACATTCCTGGTTGCTAGGACTTCATTCAAGTTTCTGCAGAAGGAACAGGTTCTTACTAGAAACCATAAACCGTAAAGTAAGACCCACTTACGTTGGATTTGATTCATAAAACTGTAGGTTGGAGACGCAGTATTAGCCGTGTTCCTGGCCAAAGAAATAAAATGAAAATAGTTTTCATGTTCCCATAACATCAGGTTTAAGTGCTATACCTGCTGGTACAAGTTTATTTCGTAGTCCATTTAGAGTGTCTGGATTTAAAACCCTTAATTCTACACGGCTTGGAAGAACTTTCCCCATTCCGTGTTTGTTTGCAAATTCTGAATGAATCTTACACTTTTTATGGTATTATAGACCATTCATAAATAAAAATTATTGTAAATAAAATGGCGAAAGTAGAACATTTTGAACACGGCGAGTTAGGAAAACCACATAGATAGCCCTTATCGTTGAAAAGTAGAACCGGTATATTATCCGTATAGTGTTGGTATCGGCACGGTATACACACCGGCTTATACCGTTTTAATTTAACCACTGTTTTTGCCATGTAAATGTGTATACCAAACAAAAATGCAAAAAATTTGCAAAAAAAAAAGTGCCAAGCCCAAAACGGAGAAGACAAACCGTTACAAACCAAAGAGGGCACACGTACAACAAACGCCAATTTCAAAAGAGGCTCAACATACTTTTACTTGCAAACAATGTACCAGCTAAATCGTGCTTGTTGGAAAAAAAATAAATCCGTATCATTGTTGGCACACTGGAACTAAGGTCCAGTCTTACAATGTCCCAATAACTACTTATTCGTCGAATAGCTTGTTTTCTCCATGGCAACCACCAATCAAAACCCTTAAAATCCTCCAAATAGCTTAATTGCTACAAATAACTTTCTTATTAGGAGATTGTAAGACCGGCCCTAAATATACTATTATTTATCTGTTTATTGCTATGACACCTCCAAAGTCATCGTTTACTTATCAATCAGTAATTCAGTAAATTTAAAAAGCAAAAAAAGATACCCCGGTCCAATTATGCGTGGAAAGCAGGAATAAACGCAAATAACCAACTAGGTATCCAGAATTTCGGGGTCTGACGACGTTTGCATGCACGAGATGATGTTGGACGTAAATAGATACAAACCGTGTTTCAGTGAAGGGCAATGGGTAACTCGCAATATTAAACCACGCGAAATTAATGGTATTTTAATTTTATTGATTTCTTGAGGACGATTCACGATATTGAAACATTAAATAAAATAAAAATAAATTCATTCACATTTAGAGTCTTCCCACTCAGTAACGAAATTGATTTTCAGTGGGGGACTTTAATTTAAAGTGAAACCCTGTAGGCCCCGAACACCATCGACGAGTGAGCAATAACCAATCAAAGGTCGATATTTCAAATACGAAACATATGAATCAGTGATTGGACAGTGCGAACACCTGCGGACAGATGCCAGAATGAACAAGGCCGATTCAGAACAACTATGAATTTTATTGAGTGCTTCGTTGCTAGGACGGCTCCAAAGTGATCCACCCCCCCCCCCCTCCCCCCCCCATACCGGGGATTTAATTTTATTTAAACTTTCAAATATTGCAATTGTAACGATTGTCATTTCAGTCATTAATAAAAACACTCTTGAATTTATTAAATAATATTACAGAAATGATAATCGTCACAAACGGAATAGTTAAACGTTTTAAAACTCATTGTTTAACTGATACTGTAAAACCAAATCCCTTATATAAATCACTTTTTCATCTTGAAGCGTTCCCAAGATACCAATTAAAAAACACATTCGAGTCGAAAGAATACGTGATTCGCTTCGCTCACCCGTTTACCCGCCACAAATTATCTTCTTTTGTTTTCGGAACGAAACAAGTTCATCGTTTCGACATCTCCGTCCGCCTTCTTTATATCCCCCCCCAATAAAAGTTTATATCAGTTCTTTGTTCGTCTTACTTCTACGTCTGAAGGTACTCTCGTTTATTGCCATTGTGCTGTAAACGGGTGTATCTCACATTATACAGCGAGCACACTAACTATTATACAACGGGCAGATGTCTTAACAGCCAATCAGAGATTTATGCCGACTGTGCTGTAGACAGAACAAGTCGCTGCTTGCAGGGCAGATCCAAGAATAAAATATCAAGTACTAGGAAAACGCTCTGTGTAACGCGTTGATAAGCGAGTGGGTCCATATTTCTGGTGAAAAGTTCTCAAAGCTAATACAAACAACATGTAACAACAATACAAGAATGAGCATTGCAAAAAATTTTCTAATTTCCGTGGCTAATAATAACAACCTTTATTCGGTATCTGCAGCCAAAGCTGTTGCCGTAAGACAAAATAACATACGATAGCGTGTATCAAAACGAAAATACTTCCCGATATTGATGAATGCTGTGCAATGTGCGTTGCTAAGATTTTTCGTTGTCATTTCGTATAGTGTTCTCTACACGGTACCCCAACTTATTGACAGCAATAGAAATGTAATATCTGCCTCTACAGACATGAAAAACAAAAAACAATCTAAAAACAAACAAACAAACAGAACGAGTGCCATATAGGTATAATGGAGACGCTCGCTTCGCTCGCTTAGTTAAATACACATTTAAACGTAATTTATTGTTGAAACGAAACTTAGTGGTGTTGTGAAACCACTGTTAGATGGCGATAGTCTGTCGAAGGAGGCTGATCAGCTTCCAAAATATTGTATTTTAGTTTTTATTTTGACAAGGAACAGTGTATATAGTCCAATAACTTTTCTTAAAAAATAAATAAATTATTATTATTTATTTCCAGCTGTAGAAGCTAGGAGGGTGATATAAAAGAGCATTATGCCCCAAGCACATAGTGTTTGACATCCTTTACTATATAATGCTACAGAATATAGAAAAAGTTATTCACATTTCAATATTAACTGGCATTTGCTGTATTTAAATCTTTGAGAATAAATAAAAAAATAAAAAAATAAAATAAAATTAAATATTATACAATGTACAGAGATAAAATAAACTGGAAATTGAAAAGAAATAGAGCGAATTACTCTTTTCAAATTTTGAATGTTACAAAGCTTGTATCACCGTATAAGGATGAAGTTCCAAATCATTACCAAAAATCCTTACCCAAAACGTGTTCAATATTTCTTACCATTCTCAGGAAAATATAAAAAAAAAAATGTAATTTTGCGCCGTTTTATTATTGGGGGTATCCCCCATGACAGAACTACTTCCGGTTCAGTTTAACTACTCTTATGGGAACCCAACTAAAATCGGAAGTAACATTCAGTATTAACTACTGTACCTCCATAAACCTTAACGACTTTTGCCATGCGTAATTACAGTGTATGAATGTGTGTTCTATAGATTGGGATCAAATGTGGTGTTCTTTTATTAAGACATTCATCATCATTATTTCGAAACAACACACCCAATATTAATAATCCGTTTGTAAATCATTCGGACTTTTGAATTGCAAATTGTGTATGTTTAGCATTTTATTACTATTATTCTACTAGTGTACAGTTTTACACCCAATTCATAGACAATAAAGTAGAGTAATTTAGATGTGTGGATAATTATTTGCATTACACTGAAAAAGCATATTAAAATATACTATGTATACATTAAAGAAATACACATAAAACCCCAACTCATAAACAAATATACACATAAAAATATACATTAAAATAATACATGATTAACAACTACGCGAATTAAAACTGTAATGAAGGTATTTACCCAAAAACTGTTGCATTTTTGGAGGATCTTTCCTAATCCTTCCTCAGACCCTTGAGAGTTGTCCGCGGTCTGAGGAAGTGTGGAGTAGGAAGGATACTTTGCAAACTCACCAGTTTACCTTGGTTATACAGTTTGGTATTCGTGTACATGGTTATTATCATTTTTTTATTATTTAATTCCGGTGCAAACAGTTTCTGCGTCTGTTAAATTGGAATATAATGTATGTATGTAGTAATATTATTAAAACATGATTAAACATATTTATCTTATTAAGGTGGTGTATTGCAAAATATATAACAGCTAATATCTAATTCTAATGAAATGAATATGTAGAAGTGAAGCAACTGTCACAAGAGAGAAAGAAAGAACAGTTGATTATTTTATTTGGTAGTTATTACAACACAGTACACAGTTCACAGTACACATAAGAAGCAGGTTGCGAATTGACGGGGGGATGGGGGGATTTATCCCCCCCCCCCGCTCTGGTTTATTCATCCCTGGCTCTGTTTTAATGAAAGGTATTCCCGCCAGGAATGGCTAAATCCCCACCTCTGTATACCCACCATCTCATCCCATATCATATCGAAGTGACTATCTCGTAACGTTAATAAATAATGCGTCAATTTACACATATGTTCCTAACCAGTAAGTGCTTGTCTTTGTACATTCATATACTAAACCAATGGACTTTCAGATCGCTTCTAAGGCCATCTCGAGGGCAACAATACCCCAAAAAAGTTTGAGGGACTTTGCCCCTGACCCTTTCCTGCCAAGCCGTCAATTCGCACCCTCTACACATAGACAGTATACGATAATTACAGTTTGCTGAGGTAAATGCAGTGGTGTATTCAGGGCAGGGCAAGCCCCGGTACCTTTTCGTGTCAATTTTTGACATATAACCATTGTATTTGTGTTATTAATTATTGTTTTCTCACTTAAACTAAACATTTCCTCTGTAATGTTGGTAACATTGTTCCAATTTCTAATCATCCTACGTTATTCCATCGTAACTAAATCAACAAGTACAGCTCCCTCTCCTGCCCCCCCCCCCCCCCCCCCCGGTAATAGTTTTTAAATGTTCGCGGTTATAAATAAATAATAATGCTCGTGGGTTGACCGCCCTGCCCCACCATAATTTTTACGAATATCCTACTGGGTAAATGTGCTGGAAACTACTGTCGAAACCAATTTACGGATTGAGTATACCTGAAACAAATATTTACATATTTAATTTCCTGCTGTTTTGTTTCAATAGTGAAGTCTCATTATTTATTCTAGCAGCTTAGGGAGCACTTCCTTAATAAAACAATGTGTATGTGTGTGTTTAATATAAACCATTAAAACAGGTTTGAAATCAATTGTGCTGACTGTTAAATAATGCGTGCTCACATGAATTAATAGCATCATTTTTACACCTACCAAAATGCCACAATTAATTACAGTACAGTATTTGAAAAGAAAGATAAGAAAATACACAATTTTGAAAGTAGATATTTGAATAGATTGATAATTATTATTAAACCAAAGTTTATTAAACACATGACTAGGATTAAATAAAAAGTTACAGGTGAGTTTTGTATTATCAGATGCAAACTTGGATATCCTTTGTGTGATAAATAAATTAAATCAGTAAAGTGTTTGTAAATCAGTTTTTATAACTGAATAGGATAGACATTTAATAAATAAATAAATAAATAAATAAATAAATAAATAAAAATTCATGTACTAACGACCAACTTCTTATTTATTTCAAGATATATTTCTTCTTAATAATTATTTGGCTTGTGTGAAACCCCATTTTCAAGTTAAATGTTTGCAGTTTTGTCTACAAAATTACATCATTATCACAGTGATATCCATTATTTTTCCATGGTTAATAAATAAATTAAAATATCTTTCAACATTTATCTCACAACCTTAAATTTGTTTAAATTGTTACCAGTATTTTGTTGAACCAGTTCGAAATTTAGTGTCTTGTGTATCTATAGTTGCCTGTGCAGTTGGCCGAGGTCGATTAGGCGTTGGTCTAATAAACCGCGGTCTCTGCATTTCTTGGTTCGAACCCTGGCTTGGGCATGGATGTCAAGTTGCGTTTTTTCATCCTCATAATCACCCACTCATCGTCTCGATTATCTCTTTTCAAAAATATGGGACGTGGGGGGAACACCAAAAATCATCATCATCGTATCTATATTTAAAATTAACAAACCTAATTTAGCACTTTTTAACACTTTCAATAACCATTAATAAGCAATACTGATTTAGTTTCAATTATGCATAACGCCAAATTTACTTATCTCTAGTTATTATTACCAATCGCTTTATACCGGCCTAAACTCTATAGTTTCTGTCTACAACCTGGGTTCAGTTTTGATTGCGTCTAGATCTTGCACGCGATGCGAGCAACTAGATATATGCGCTCTATTGTCGTCCGCCCCCGCTCTAGCACAAGCACACGCACACATTGTCTAGCCTCGAGCGCCCAAAACGCAGAGCAATGGCTCATTATTCATTGCGTTTTTAAAACGAATTAATTAGAGATACATTCTGGCAGCGTGGGGTTGTAGGAGGGGAGGGGGGGGGGGGGGGGTCTCATCAAACAACGAGCGAACGGCGAATGAAGATGTGTGTTGGCCAAGGTACAGTCGGACACAGAAGTGGAGGACTTGTGACTCTATGGCGAGATGTATCCCAAACAATCATAGCTTTAACTTATAGCTAATCAAGCTGTTAATCTAATAATGTAATGTAAGATGTAATCAAGCTGTTCCCCTATCCCTTATAGTCTATAAGTGATGGGGGGGACAGCTTGATTTGTTTTTGAGATATGTAATTATTTTGTAGCCCCTAAATTTTTAATTATTTATTGCTTGATTGTTAATTTTTTAGAATTAAAATTATCTCTATATTTTATTATTTACTTTGTTAACATTTTGTTAAATGTTGAGAGTGACAGGAACGAAACGAAACATAAAGTTTATGTGCCTTCGCAGTTTGAAAAGCGTTACATTTTTGTTTTCACCTGTCACCCGCCAACCCTGATCTAGCTTAATAATTTGCTTCCAATATTGATTATAACCATGTTGCCATTCCTCAATCATGATTCATTCACTGTCATTTTCAGTAATAAGTTGAATACAACATTTTTTCTAAAGTTCATGGATAGAACTACACAAACTACTAACAAAACCAGTTAAGAAAATAGTAACCTAACCATATCTGTTGATCGAATCCAGGTTATAGCAAAACAAAAGCACACAATTATTGCAGACACAAAGAAACACAACACGAATAAGCACATTTTTAGATTTGAGGTAAGATCGTTTGGATTAATTTGACCATGCAAAACGGATATAAGTTTTTAACTTGTCAGTATTCAAACAGGGACCGAGTGGCAGTTAAATTATTTCCTCCCCTCCCCCCCCCCCCCCCCCCCCCAACATCACAGTTCACACCTGTTGTAGCTTGCGACGCATCTGGCAACGCACATTTTCTATTAGTGTGGTTCCCTTTTATCCCTGGAATGATTTATTGAACGACGCTAAACAATGTGAACTAAAACTAATTCTTATGAAGTATTTTAATCATCGGTCAACTTTCGCTTATACCGATCTCTGTTAAAAATTGTTTTAAAATTTTTTTAAATTGGCATAGAGTTTATTTAATTGGATATGTGTGTTAAAACATCTAATAAATAAGAATATTTGTGTAGTAGAAATATTTATATGAAGCCTAATAAACTCTCTAGAAGATGAATTATTGTGTTTTACATTGTGAAAGTTGTGAAACATTTGAAAGCAATTTTTACATGCAGAAATCGCGGGTTTCGCAGGGTAAATCTCACTATTAAAACCGGGCCAAATTAATGTTTTTCGTACTGCACAATATTTAAAAAATATTACTAACCAACATATACTTTCGGCTACACGGGTGCACCACATCTAAAAAGTGAAAACCTGGTCCAATTTTGGTTCGTACATAAGAAGTAAATACTATGTGAAAAATATTTGTTATTTAGTAATTATCATGTTTGTTATTTCTAAATTTACTTTGTAATTAAGTTAATAATTTAAAATAACCATGATACTAGTTATATAAGACACGTTTTTAACTGCATTCAATCGTTCGAAGCGAAATTGAGGCCGATTTGCACTTATTCCGATAAGATAAGATACATGAACCATATAAATAGATTTGGGTAAATTTACGCAGTCAAACAACCTCATCAAACTCTAAACCTTCTGCCTTTGAAGGTAGAATATACCTACACTAGCGACGAGCCACACAAATGACCAACCACCTCTAATTATAGAAGAAAATGGCGAATATCCTTGAAACATTTCTATAGACTAATTCTCTGAAACTAAGTTGCCAGACTCCCAACTAAACTCTTCTCTTCAGAACCAATTAATTCATCAAATTTTAATTCGAAAACTTCTTACTTTTATGACGCTTGGAAAATTAATTGAACTGAATATGAAATGAAATGAATTCAATTCTGTTAATATCCAAAGACTGAAAAGGTTTTCGTGTTATCATTTTATAATAACTTAGTTATGGCCAAGTATACTACCGCAGGTTGAAACTGCAACTAAAGGAGAGAGAAGTCTGCCCTGATTCCAAAATGGTGGATCGTATCTAAGAAATTTGGGAAAATCTTGTCTGGAAACACTAGGAACATTTGTTTAACGCAGGGCTTCTCAAACTATGGGTCGCGAGGAATCAAAAGGGGGTCGCGAGCTTATGAAAAATGGTAATTAAGGTGTTTTTATATATACAATTGTCCCAAGACTACCTTTCACATGCTTTCGTCACAGGCGACGGGTTCGTAGCCAATCAGCGATCAGTATTTGCGCGCACTTGTCTCGGACGAAAGTAAGTAAGTAAGGTAGTGTAATGTAATGGTCTAATGGTAATTTAAGAGTAAGGTAACCTTGGGCCAACTATATACATACTATATATACTGTTCAATCACTGATTCATGTTTCGTATTTGAAATATCGATCTTTGATTGGTTATCGCTCACTCGTCGATGGTGTTCGAAGCCTATACAGGGTTGGTTTAGTCACTTTAAATTGAAGTCCCCCACTGCAAATCAGTTTAGTTACTGAGTGAGTAGACTATAAATGTGAATTTATTTATTTTATTTATTTAAATAAACTTGCACCCGCGTACAAAAATGTCAACACAGAGCGAAGCGAATCGCTGCAAGTATCGGCTAACAAGCGACCATCTATTTCAGTGTATAACTACACAAATAAGGTCCTATATAAGACGGGGTCGCAAGATTTTTAACCTAGAAATTTGAGGTTGCGGGCAAAAAAGTTTGAGTCACCCTGGTACATATATCGTTATACAATCTCAAGGTAAGTGTATAATACATAATAATATTTTTTTTGTAAGAATACCTGTTATAGCCTTATAGGGTGGGTACACACCGGCTTTACCTTATGTACCCCTCTTCAGGTGACTAATTAGGTGTGATAGGGTGTTTGGATAGCTGGGAAGGAATGTCCAAGGGCTGAAAGTACGAATCAATCACAGAATTCGTCTTTACGACTGAGGAAAACCCTCCAGTTACCGGGGACGGAATCGAACCAGCGACCTCCCGAGTTAGAGTCTCACGTCCGTCTTACCGCTGGGCCACCACTATCAGTATCTGATATTGTAAAACACTTACTTTTATATGATACCATAACAATTCAACGCAAAGTATAAGTTAAACACAATTATTTACATTCGTAAAGTATAGCAAGTAAATGAATGTACACACAGAAATCTATTTGTTTATTATTCTACTAATGAAAGCCACGTATAATTTCTAAGTTTAGACAATGTAAACATATATTGCTTTATCTGTATTTAAGACTATTGTTTGTAATTTATAATTTGTTATTCATACTTTTTATATTGAGAATCACATTTATCTTCAGTTCTTCTTTGTTCAGCAAGTATTTTTTTTATAACTTTTTCCTGCTGCACACAATGAAAACAATATTTCATTCTGTTTTATTCTATGTTGGAAGTTTAGGGGCGTATTTCTCTCCATGTATTTCTAATGTACATTTTTTAAAAGAAGAATTAATAAAGTATTTATTTACTACACAAAACACAGACACGTGGTATCAGCCGTAGCATACTACCATAGTACGACATACCGGTTCTTACTTATACCCACTCGCCACTTATTGTGTAGTTTTGTTCCACTTAATTATAGCGTGCGTGTCATATTTATTTATCTACGAGTTTTTTGCGCTTAAACTGGAGCATTTATAAAACCACTTCATTTAATATCGACATGGAAATTATAATGCGAACGCTTCTAGCTATAGACTATTAATTTGTATAAGTGGCTGTGATTAGTCATTTGTTTTCTCTACGATATTGAACAACCGGAAGATTGTAACTTGATTTCTGGTGATTACTTGTTGTGAGCAGTCTTGTATTTAGCTGCTCTAACTGGGACTCGAACCCAGAACTAAGGGTCCTTCCTACAACTAACAGCATAGCTGGTTTAGCTTATTTTGAAGATTAGCGCTAGGTATATATCTTATAATCTTGATTTATGAACTGTATTTGATGTATTTTGATGTGATAATGAATTAAGAAACAAAGAGAGTTTGAGTTTGATTGATATCAGATATTTCTTATTTCCACTAAACCATTATCATTTGTAATTTGTAATTCTGTATTTTCATGTACGATACTTCCAAATGTCTCAATTCAATTTGCTATCTGGGCAGAGATGTATGTGTGTGTGTTTTCCTAACTATATGTAATGCTAACGGAAGAAAATTGGGTTTAGAGTAAATTAGGTAAATTATTCGAAATTTTGGTAAGCTTTGTGTGTCGGATCATTTACATTTTTGCTAATGATGTTAAAAATGGCATCAATGCAAAAATATGTTGATTTTGATAATTCCCACAAAAAGCCCTTAATGTCTCAATTATCAACATTTCCATATAGTCTTATATAGAAAATAATTTTAAAACTAATTTTTCAAACACTTGATGCAAATTGTTGAGTATTATCGAGTAAAACCAAATTAACAAATTCATTTATAAATGCTACTTACAATCTTAATAATTTAATGTATCCTGTTTTTTTACAACAATTTTTGAAAATCCCAACACGTGTCCTGAAGAAAATATTTTTTTAAATTCAAGATCGCATCCATTAGATTTCTTTCATTCCAAAGAGTGTTTTCAGAAAATGTCTTCTTATGTTCTGCATCATTAGTCACGAATCTCAATAGACGTCAGTCCACTGAACTAAACCAGACAATTAGTTTGAATCTAGTGAGTTCTCTCTTACACACACACACAGTAGTCAGACTAGTCCCTCCTCCATTCAGTCTCACACAAGCCAAGGCGTCACCTTCTATGCGTACAACACGCGTGATGAATGCGTGTGTGCGCAGGTACAAGTCACGCGTGGTCATTCCGACGATAAAACTGTTTATAGTCGCGACGCGTTAACTTGCAAGGTGTAGTCGTCACGGATTATGTAATAGTGAACTGACGCGTGTGACAACTACCAACCTAAATCTAGTTGCATCCCGTTCTCCTGTCTCAGGTGTTGTAGTGATGATATCGCCCGAATGTTGTCAGACGTGGTGGGGTCGCATTCCATTCACGGTTGGTGCAGTCAATACAGTTGACATTATCAATGCAACTATCGGGCAATCTCGAGTTGAATACCGTTGAAATAGACCGTGTGGAGAGACCGTCTCTTCTCAGAATTTTAAGGGACACCTTGCTTCTTACGGCGTCGCCAGTATACGCAATTTTGGCAATTTGGCAATTTTTGCATAAAATAAATTGTATAATAAATGCACGGATGTCCATCAATAAACTGGCCACGCCGTAAGAAGCAAGGTGTCCCGTAAAATTCTGAGAAGAGACGGTCGCTCCACACGGTCTATTTCAACGGTATTCACCGACGGATTTCCCGATAGCTGTATTGTTATTGTCCACTGCATTAACTACACCAACCGTGAATGGAATGCGACCCCGCCACGTCTGACAACAGGCGACCGATATTATCAATACAATAACTGAGATATGAGAGCGAGATGCAAATAGATTTAGGTTGGTAGTTGTCACATGCGTCACTTCTCTATTACATAATCCGTGACAACACCCTGCAAGTTAATTTGACCAAACTATACTAACAGTTACTACAAAGAATGTGAGAGAGACAAAAATTAAGAGTAAATTACTTAACTTAAAATTGGCTATACGATCATTCACAAAGCGCATTCTTACTGAAATAATATGGCAGTTTATGGGAGGGAGGAAGGGGGGGGGGGGGGGGTGGACGCAAAATGCATTAAAAATGCATTGATCTTAAAACCTTAAAATTGTTCTACGTTGCTTCAAAATTGTCAAAAGGAAACCAAGATTATCTAATTGCTTAGAGAATTGAATTCTATGTTTTACGAACGTGCGTTGTTTGTTTGAATGATTTGTTGTTGTTATTGCATCAACTTTGTCAATCCGTTTGTGGAACACACTTTCAGAGTTAAATTTAATCGTTAATAAAACGGTCATAATGAAACTCTAACAAAATGTGTAAACAAGAAACATTAAATACTCCAGGGAATTACATCATTTTCATTTCCTTGTGACAATTTTGAAGAAATAATTTTAACCGAATTATAAATGCTGAATTGAACGTCATACAGCCATAAACTTTGACTCAGTTTGAATATTTCCATGTAGGTATCCCTTCACCTTAAGGTAATGTGTAGTCCGGGCCACGCTTTTCATTGGGTCTGTCTGTCTGTCTGTCTGTCTGTCTGTCTGTCTGTCTGTCTGCCCCCTCTAATTAATCACTCCTCGTATCCCCGGGCTGAAAGATCCGAGTGACTGTGAGAAATGACAATTGTGAATACAATGAATGCGTGAGCTGCGTTGTTATTAATAACACTCCCGCTTGTCTTTTATCTTAAGAGGGTTTTACACGGCAGGGTGGCGGTGGGATGGTTGCTTGGTTGCTTGGTTGCCTAGCAACAGTCAAGAAGGCGTCCACGCTGGTGTATCGGTCATCTAACATGTCAAAGTCCGGCCATGGACTTATAAAATAAAAATAAAAATAAAATAAATTCACATTTAGAGTCTACCCACTCAATAACTAAACTGATTTGCAGTGGGGGACTTTAATTTAAAGCGTCTAAGCCAACCCTGTAGGCTCCAAACATCATCGACGATTGAGCGATAACCAATCAAAGATCGATATTTCAAATACGAAACATATGAATCAGTGATTGGACAGTGCGAACACCCGTGGACAAATGTCAGAATCAACAAGGCCAATTCAGAACAACTTTGAATTTACTGAGTGCTTCGTTGCTAGGACGGCTCCAAAGTCACCGTTTACTTATTCCTAAGACAAGAAGAAATGGACTGAATCCATATTAGAGGTTAAAAAACTTCTGCCTGAACCGGGATTTGAACCCGGGACCTTCTGCATTGGAAGCAGGGATGCTAACCACTGGACTTGAATCAGCTAACAAATCAATGTACCAATTAAATAGCCACGGAAGAAGGCGGTGGGCAGCCATTTTAGCCCTTAAGTTTCAGATTTTAAAATTGTTCACATTGTTGTTGTGACTGTTGATGTGTAATTGCTTAGCAATAGGGGCTAAAATGTCCTAAAATGTCAAAAACCGGAAATGAGAATCGCAGACGCGTATTCCAACCATAATTGCACATCCAGATAGTTGTAAATCCATTGTCCGGCCATGGACTCATAATAGACCTTTTACTGAATTGATCTAACTGAATTGATAAAACAAAATCTATTCAAATTTCAATTCGTTTGGATAAAGTCCAATAATCCAAAAATACCTTAATTTTCGGAAATAAATTTAATCGAAACTTAATGAATTTTGCATATTGTTTGAACTTATATCTATAGACTCTTATCTGATAACTACCCACAATTTAAATGTTTCATAGATACGAACAGAAAATTTTAAATTCTCATGTTTTTTGAGCTCTGGAGCGCAAGGCAAATTCAGGTGAGGCCAAAGATAGTAAGATATACCCTGTTGAGGCGCTGCGACTGATTTCCGGTTTTATGAGCCACCGAGACGGCTAAAATGTAGTTATTTGCAGTTCAGTGTAGAAAATGTAGCCAGGTGTAAGTTAGGTGTAGGTGGAGCAGGTGTACTTAGGTGTAGTAGTAGTTAGTGTGTCCCGCAACGTCTCTAGCAGCACTGGTGTCACAGCCTGCCGGCTAAAGTGTAGTTATTTGCAATGTGGTGTAGAAAGTGTAACCAAGTGTAAGAAAGGTGTAGCTAAGAGCAGGTGTAGTGGTTAATGTTTCCCTCACCGCCTCAGACAGAGCTGGTGTCACAACCTGCCAGCTAAAGTGTATAGTTATTTGCAATGTGGTGTAGAAAGTGTAACAAGTGTAAGCTAGGTGTAGCTGGAGCACATCTAATTAGGTGTAGTAGTTAGTGTTTCCCCCACTGTCTCCGACAGAGCTGGTGTCACAACCTGCCAGCTAAAGTGTATAGTTATTTGCGATGTGGTGTAGAAAGTGTAACCAAGTGTAAGGAAGGTGTAGCTGGAGCAGGTGTAATTAGGTGTAGTAGTTAGTGTTTCCCCCACTGTCTCCGACAGAGCTGGTGTCACAACCTGCCAGCTAAAGTGTATAGTTATTTGCGATGTGGTGTAGAAAGTGTAACCAAGTGTAAGGAAGGTGTAGCTGGAGCAGGTGTAATTAGGTGTAGTAGTTAGTGTTTCCCCCACCGCCGCGGGCAGCGCTGTAGTCAGCCGGTCGGCATCTTTAGGGTCCGGGCCAAGGCAATGTCGACCAGCCTGCGGGGACAAATTTCATATTAAGAGATTTAATTAAATAACAATTGAATTAAAATTCCCTGTTGCCCCCGAGTATGCGCGAAGCAGAACTCTGTTATATCCGACCGAAGCCGCTGCAGTAATAGCATCGTTATTTATTGTTCACTACCCATCCAATCAGTTACTAGAAGTGGTTTTCGAAAGGTGACATTACTCAATTTGTGTCTGTGCAAGGCCCATTATTATAGAGTTACTTTTCGCATAAAGCCGCATTCACAATCTTGACTAGTAATATGTTTGACTGTACGAACTGAAGAGGTAACATTCAGGTTCAAGCTGAACTCGACAAAAGTCAATGCTGGTGAAACCGGCCTCAATGATTAACACTAACATTTAAGAACTAACCAAAATACGAAGACTCCGCCTCCAGGTGAAGCATCCAGGCAGTATAAATACATTCTGGAAAGTCTGGGTCGGTACCAGTGACGTCTGGGGTCCCTCAGGGGTCGATCCTGGGGCCCCTTCTATTTGTTTTGTACATCAACGACCTTCCGTCCTGCTTTCAATTCTCTAAGGCACTACTATATGCGGATGACCTGAAGTTGTACTTACCCATTAAGAGTGTAGAGGACTGTGATAGACTGCAGGCTGACATTGACTGTTTAGCTGCCTGGTGCAAACTATTGAAGCTCAACCTTAATGTGGCTAAATGCAATGTGATCACCTTTGCCAAAAAGAAAATTTGCATCCTGCGTGATTACACACTTAATGGGTCTGTCCTTGAAAGGGTATCCTCCATCCGGGACCTTGGTGTGTATTTAAACGGTAATCTAACTTACAGTAGCCACATTAATAAAATCATACCAAAAGCTTCTAAACTTCTTGGTTTTTTAAAAAGAAACTGCTTCCGTGAGTTTAGTCAGCAAACTGTTCGGCGTCTCTACTTATCAATTGTATGACCACAAGTTGACTACGCCAGTACCATATGGAACCCCAATGCGAGCCACGTGACAAACACAAAGAGCATCGAACGCGTGCAACAACGCTTCATAAAACTGACCTGTGTTCAGACGAGAACGGTGTATCATCGACGTGAGTACCTGTCATTGTGCCGTGAAAACAACATCAATACGTTGGAAGATAGGCGAACAATCACAGACCTGATATACTTGTTCAAAATCTTACGCGGTATGGTAGATATAAATGTAATCAGTGATTTTAATTTCCGTGTACCCAACAAAAATACCCGGAATCGTGACGTGTTCCTGACTCCTAGGTGTAGAATAGATGTTTATAAATACTCATGTTTAAATAGGCTTATGTGCACTTATAACGCTGCAGTCAAGAAGCAAGATGACATTGACATCCATCATTTAGAACTAAGTGCTTTTAAAAACATAATTTTTAAGATGTATAACTTGCAAACAGGGTTGCTCAACGTGTAAACCCACAAACAATTCTTCACGCTCACGCATACACTCACAACACACGCACACGCACACACACACTCTCACGCACACACTCAGCACACGCACACGCACACTCTCACGCACACGCGCACACACACACTCACGCACACGCACACACATTTACTCACTTGTCCACGTTTTATTTACTATGTGTTTTTGTATCTTATTTTGTTCAATGACTGTTTTCTTTCTATCATGTTCTGTAGTTTAGTAGGTATATATTATATCACACTTGTGGGGTTCGTCCCCGTTGTTGATAAATACACAATAATAATAATAATAATAATAATAATAATAATAAATTCAAAATCAAAAACCAATTCAAAACATGTGACGTATCAATTGCTGATTGGATGTTACTAACTATTCGACCTTGAGTGACTAAGAAGTTGAACGTAGGTCAACTTTCTAAATCACTAGTCTTAATCATTGTGAACGGTATAATAATGAAAAATTCTATACTTCAACCTTTAATAGTTAGTGGTCTTAGTAAGCATTGTGAACGCGACTTAATGGTCAAAAGCGTTTTAGAATAAGTATTTGGACCAAACTGCTAAGTTGCTAACTCGAGTATGATCATTATTATTTTGAAAAAATTTTCTCCAACTTTTTTCTTTGTTTTATACCATCGTTTGCATAAAATAAATAGCCTCATCTGTTATGTTTTGAAAAATGTTTTATACACTGCTTCGAATTTTTCAAGGTTTCTACTTTTAAATAAAATAAAATATATTATCATTATTAAACTGACTGATATTGTCATTTGTATTGTTACGATCTTTGAAACTCAGGTCCCTTGGCTTTACAGTGAATGTGGTAGATAAATCCCGACATAACATCACTGACCACTCAAAATATACTAGATGCATTCTGGTGGTAAAAAAAGAAACTGCTATGAGAAGGAGTTAAAGCTGTCAATTGTGCATTGTTAAAAGAGCAGCGCTATATCTTTGTGTTAAGAGTCCTCATATAGGCCTACTAATATTAATAATTTATAATTAATTTTTCGGATTGTTTTTTTTTTTATTATTACTATCCCTATTTATTCATTTCGCTTCTTATTATAGAGAATCTTTTTCTGCATTATTGTATTGGTTTACTATTAAAGCTGGTATCGGTGGCAGTTAATAATAATAATAGTGTCTTTATTTTCCCCCCCCCTTTTTTTTTTACATATGCAATCAGTTTAAACACACAGTTCAAACAAACAAGAAAAATGTGATAAGAAAAAAAAATGGGCGAATTTAAGTATCAAAATACTTTTCTTCCGATTTTGACCCTGCTACAAGTTAAACAACATTAAATGCGTCAAAGGGTTAAAGTAACATTATCATTACTCTACTATTATAAGGTCCAGTCTAACAATGTCCCAATAAGTAACTACTTATTCGTCGAATAGCTTGTTTTCTCCATGGCAACGACCAATCAAAACTCTTAAAATCCTACAAATAGCTTAATTGCTACAAATAACTATCTTATTAGGAGATTGTAAGACCGGTCCTTAATAACTAGACAGCAACAGACAGTTTTACTACGTAGTACAGTGAAGAGTCTTTATGACAAACTTTTGGATACCAGATAGTTATTTTGTTATAGAAAACATTTCTTTTCAAAGATTGTACCTTAACATGTAGAAGAACCTTTTGTGGTCGCAAAATCAGTTTGTTATAAAGATCGTTTTGTTAAGGCTGGTCCACACAGATTTTTAAGACATAATGCATAAGGTTTTAAGACGTTGTTTTAAAAACAACAATGAAAACAACGTCTTAAAACTAAAACTTTGTGTGAACGCCAGTACGTGTTTCCTATGATCCAACTTTACGACTACGCGTTAAACCTTAAATCGTATGTCTTAAAAATCTGTGTGGACCAGCCCTTATAAAGACGTTTGTTATAAAGAAGTTTCACATACTCATATTTGGAGCGGTGCCCTTTTCTGCCAAATCCGCTTTAGTTCATTTACATGTTATGTGAATTATAGGAAATAAATCATAAATATTAACAGACAAATGAATGATTCGTAAATCAAAAACAGCGCGCGACATCCAAGTAGTCGTTGAATAACTTATTCAGTTTGGTGAATAATAAAATACCGCAAAGCGCTTCGAAAACAATGGCTGCCAAACATCTTAGAAGAGACCGGAAAGATATGAATTTACATATTATGGTTTGGGTCTTCGTGGTGAAGATTGGACAAGCAAGCATGGATGTATGTATGTATGTATGCAAGCCGCAGGGGCTTCGTTTACATTTAATTAGTTTGGTAATTAATTAATGCTAGGGACGACAAGTTAAATGAATTAGTTTTAATTTATTACGGTGCAAGGTTAATAGAGCAATATGTATCTCGTGGGTTACCGGAGCGAGACTCGCGAAAATGGGCCAAGCGTTATATTTGGTGGAGTATAGGGTACGCACAATACCAAAATACAACAATGAAACAAATGATATGAACCGATGGACAAGCAAGCTGTCAAAAAAAAAATATGAAGTTCTGAAGTTGGAAAAACAAACGTTCAGAACGTTTACACACTTTCAGATAGTTGCTGTCCATTACTTAACAAAATTTTAACTGGCGAGCAGTTACTATCGTTACAACTAATTGTTTGTCCTCATTATTTGCAAAGATATAACTTTGACGGCTTGCTGTTTGTCCACCAGTTCAATTCGTTTATTCCATTGTTGTAGTTCGGCTCTAACGTCATATGTGCGTACCCTATATATTCGCTGACATCAAGGATAGTGCAGTAATATTCTTTATCGACTTATCTACGGGTTTGTTCGTGAGTTGCTCGTTGTGTGAATATAGCAATGATGACGACGAAAATATCAGTAATTGAATTTGAATTAGTTTGAGTCCTAATTTGTCATAATAAGGCCAATTTAAACTTCAGTCTCAATTTTAAATCATTGACTCGAATATCTTGATCGCAGATTCCAATATTTTGCCATGTTAAAAGTAGTAATTAAACGTTGGTACTTACAATACTGTTGGAAAAGTATTCAAATTGTTCTGGCCGTATTACGGCGGTCTATTTTTATATTTAGGCACCGTTTGTTTTCGTAATTTTGTTTAGTTTATATATAAATTGTAAGTTGTTTCGATTTTCGTTTTCATATAAGTTATTGTATGTTATTCTGTGTCTTACGGCAACAACTTTGGCTGCAGAGACCAAATAAGTGTTGTTGTTATTAACTGTCCGATTCGATACAGTTTTCATCAGCAATTTGTCACAATAAAGTTACTTCAAACCTCGAACTGGATTTTAAATCACCGGCTCAAAAATCATGGTCACAGAATATCCCAACTGCCATGTCAAAAGTATTCAGTTCAGTAAACGTTAATACTTATATAAGTGTCAACAATATATCTGATTCAAACCTGATTTGATCCTGATTTGTCACAACAAAATGACTTTAAACTTTAAATCACTAATTCATTCATAATTTCGCAGATACTAATAATTTACCATGTAAAAAGTATTCAGTAAACGTTAATACCTATAAATGTGTTGACAAAAGATCCGATTCGAACCTGTTTTGATTCTAGTTTGTCACAATTAAACTGCTTTAAACTTTAAATCACCAATTCGATCATAATTTCGCAGATACTACTAATTTGCCATTGTGTATGTATAATATTCAGCAACAATTAATTATTCAATGACAACAAAAGATTTCTATTACATTGTGATATAATAATATATGACCATCACTAAACGTCTTTTCTTCAGCCTCACCCAAACTCCTTGAAATAACCACAGACATTTCTATAAGTATGAATTATTACATGGAATCTATTCTCTCTATTCAAATCACTTCTATACAACACACACACACTATTACAATGGTAATGATTATGAATGTTAGTTCAATTAAAGAAGCATAAAAACGATATGATCTGGCCTGGGCAGCGCACTACTCTGCGTGCCAACCTAAGAAGCACCCTGCCAATCACTACTCTGCGTGCCAACCTAAGAAGCACTCTGCCAATCACTACTCTGCGTGCCAACCTAAGAAGCACCCTGCCAATCACTACTCTGCGTGCCAACCTAAGAAGCACCCTGCCAATCACTAATCTGCGTGCCAACCTAAAAAGCACCTGCCAATCACTACTCTGCGTGCCAACCTAAGAAGCACTCTACCAATCACTACTCTGCGTGACAACCTAAGAAGCACTCTGCCAATCACTACTCTGCGTGCCAACCTAAGAAGCACCCTGCCAATCACTTCTCAGCGTGCCAACCTAAGAAGCACTCTGCCAATCACTACTCTGCGTGACAACTTAAGAAGCACCCAGCCAATCACTACTCAGCGTGCCAACCTAAGAAGCACTCTGCCAATCACTACTCTGCGTGCCAACCTAAGAAGCACCTGCCAATCACTACTCTGCGTGCCAACCTCGGAAGCACCCTGCCAATCACTACTCTGCGTGCCAACCTCGGAAGCACCCTGCCAATCACTACTCTGCGTGCCAACCTCGGAAGCACCCTGCCAATCACTACTCTGCGTGCCAAACTAGGAAGAACCTGCCAATCACTACTCTGCGTGCCAACCTAAGAAGCACCCTGCCAATCACTACTCTGCGTGCCAACCTAAGAAGCACCCTGCCAATCACTACTCTGCGTGCCAACCTAAGAAGCACCCTGCCAATCACTACTCTGCGTGGTAACCTAAGAAGCACCCTGCCAATCACTACTCAGCGTGCCAACCTAAGAAGCACCCTGCCAATCACTACTCTGCGTGCCAGCCTAAGAAGCACACTGCCAATCACTACTCTGCGTGCCAACCTAAGAAGCACCCTGCCAATCACTACTCTGCGTGGCAGCCTAAGAAGCACCCTGCCAATCACTACTCTGCGTGCCAACCTAAGAAGCACACTGCCAATCACTACTCTGCGTGCCAACCTAAGAAGCACCCTGCCAGTCACTACTCTGCGTGCCAACCTAGAAGCACCCTGCCAATCACTACTCAGCGTGCCAACCTAAGAAGCACCCTGCCAATCACTACTCTGCGTGCTAACCTAAGAAGCACCCTGCCAATCACTACTCTGAGTGCCAACCTAAGAAGCACCCTGCCAATCACTACTCTGCGTGCCAACCTGAGAAGCACCCTGCCAATCACTGCTCTGCGTGCCAACCTAAGAAGCACCCTGCCAATCACTACTCAGCGTGCCAACCTAAGAAGCACCCTGCCAATCACTACTCTGCGTGCCAACCTAAGAAGCACCCTGCCAATCACTACTCTGCGTGCCAACCTAAAAAGCACCCTACCAATCACTACTCTGCGTGCCAACGTAAGAAAGAACACACAAAGGGCGACTTGCCGTCGCCTCCTTTGTTGACAGTTGTAAATGTTAACCTTATCTAAAATCTCAAGCGGCAGTCAACGGGGTGGACACACAGTTACAAAAAGGGTACCTTCCCCTATATACAGGGAGCGATACCTGTCCGTAGTTGAGTCGAGGCGACATTCTTCACGTTCAGCTGTCGGTACCGGCTGAGAATGTGAGTGCTCTGCTGAATAATGGGGATGATTGACATTTACGATCTCCACAATACTATCGCCTCCGTTTGGGTTAGTGATTGGCAGGGTGCTTCTTAGGTTGGCACGCAGAGTAGAGTGGAAGGTATTCATCTATGTATAAAAAGAAGCGTATAAAAAGGAACGAAGGGTTAATCTTTTGATTGGTGACGTGTAGTGTTTTGGTAAGCCACTGTCTGCATGGACGCATGGTTAAGTCCTCTTAGGATGAAATATGTAAAAAGCTTCTAGAGGAGATGAAACTAAACGTATATGAGAAGGTCAACGGGGGATTTGGATGGGTGCTATTGTGGTAACCAAGGCTGAAGTCTTCGCTTCGACAGTACAACCAGAACCTTCATATATGTAACACTAAAGAAGTTGACCCATTGCATGGGGGGTATTGAATCAATAGCAAAGTTATATTTTTTGTTTAGCACTTGTTGCAGATTTTAAATATCACTGTTAATGTATGAAGCTGGTGTGTATGATTGGCCATGGACGATTAGGGGGGGGGGGGGGGGGGGGAGAAGAATAGAATGGTTAATAGTTTGTTTACCTATCTGTCTGTTTATTTATTTATTTAATGTGTATCCTATTTGGTTGAGAAATGCTGATTTTCGATATATTTACAAATTCTTTAAACATAATAACGATGATTATTTTTCTATTTGGTATGTGCTTCAAATTGTTTTTAAATTTTTCACGCTCGGTGCTTTTATGACTGTGTAAGTTACATTCTTAGCAACTGTGCAACAGTTTAGGTACGCCATGTTCACAGAGACGGCGCATAACAACTACGATCGACCTGTGCAAAGAACAGACAATAATTTCAATACTCTATATGCATGACACCAGTGGCGTATCCAGGAATTGGGAAAGGGGTGACCACCCGCCCCCCCCCCCCCTCCTTGGATACGCCACTGATTGACATGTGTCATTAAAACGAAGTGTATACAGACGTTATGCACTGTATTTAAATGACAAACTAAATTAATTAATTTTTAGTTCGTATTTTACTACCCCCCCCCCTCCCCCCCCAAATTTATTCCCCTTCCCCTTCGATTAAACAATCTCACCCAAATCTCTTGTTTCTACCGTATAATAAATATACATATATACATTTTTTTCCAGACTTTCCTTTATTTAGTCTTAAGGTTACTATATAAGTTATTACATGTCGAATAAAATATTTACACGTAATTTATTTAGTAGATCCTGAGAATTCTAAAATAGATTAGTTATCGTGAATTTGCATATTATTCTATTATAAAGTAAAAAAGCGTATTAATATAAAATGTCACGGTAGCAATATTGTAGCCGGTATTTCAGCTGGTCCCCTTTAAAAGAATATCTCCCCTCCATCAATGGGTGAGTATAGGCCTATACACAGCGTAGCCGGTATTTCAGGTGGTCCCCTTTAAAGGAATATCTCCCCTCCATCAATGGGTGAGTAATGAGTATAGGCCTATACACAGCGTAGCCGGTATTTCAGCTGGTCCCCATTAACGGAACATCTCCCCTCCATCAATGGGTGAGTATAGGCCTATACACAGCGTAGCCGGTATTTCAGCTGGTCCCCTTTAAAGGAACATCTCCCCTCCATCAATGGGTGAGTATAGGCCTATACACAGCGTAGCCGGTATTTCAGCTGGTCCCCTTTAAAGGAACATCTCCCCTCCATCAATGGGTGAGTATAGGCCTATACACAGCGTAGCCGGTATTTCAGCTGGTCCCCATTAACGGAACATCTCCCCTCCATCAATGGGTGAGTATAGGCCTATACACAGCGTAGCCGGTATTTCAGCTGGTCCCCATTAACGCAACATCTCCCCTCCATCAATGGGTGAGTATAGGCCTATACACAGCGTCAGCATGGCTAACGTTGAAACGTGCTCATATATCCACATTCCCAACTAATTAGTTAACCATTACCTTACCATTATTTTTACACATGCTTTTTTTTTTAATTAGTTGAAAAAATAGACGTGTAGGTAGTGTCGTTTTGTGATAAAAGCGGAATACAAAATCTTTCGGGGTTGGCGATCCGATTGCCCCTCCCCAGTGGCGTAACTAAGGGGGGGGTTTGGGGGGTTTAAACCCCCCCCCGAAACTACATCGAGAATGATTTTACTTAATACTACATTTACTTAATACTATTTTGTAAGATCCTTAAACCACTTCAGTGTATAACAATCGCAACAAACAACATTTTCATTATATTTATCATACCACTTCACTTAGACAAGATATATAATTTCTTTCAATAATTCAATTATATTATTTATGTGTTCATCTACAACTAATATACCTTTCGCTTGAACCAGTAAAATGAAGGTACATATAAATAAAAATGCATTAATCTAATATTACAATATCACGGTCTGTGAATTTAAATTTAAATGACGTATGTGACTTGTGACCACAATGTTTCACTTTATGTTGAAATTTTATTGGACAACCATAAAACATTAAAAACACAATTTCCATGCAATTCTTATTTAGAACTATAATTAATACCTTGGTTCGAGTAGTATTCTTTTGAGTCTAAAAGGCACGAAATAATTATAGAAGTGAAAAAAAATGTCGCCTTCGGCGAGATGGCCTCCGGCGGCTGGGGCTTCGCCCCAGACCCCTTTCAGTCCCCTCATCTCACTTTTCCCTAATAACCCCCCCCGAAATAATTCCTAGTTACGCCACTGCCCCTCCCCCCTCCCCCCCCCGTGAAAACGAAGCTATTTTGTAACCCGAAGCTTTCTCTTTCATTTTTGATGAATATGAGAGGAGATGAATTGAATCTATCAAACCTTATTTGCAAATTATAATAGAAGAGGTAATGCAACAAGTGGAAATATAATAGAATACTTGGAGGTTTTCGCGTCCGAAGTTTTCCACTGCGTTTAAAATTCTGACGTTTCGGACCGATTGTACGGCCCATCGTCAGAGGATAAAAAAAACTTGAAAAGTACAATCTTGGATTCGTAGACGTGCTGGACCGATAGAGTAGTTCTGTTTTGTGATTGCACCTTCTGAGTCCCGGAACGTTGGAATTTTTAAAGTCAGTAGATGCGGTGATATAATATTCTAGGGCTGCCCAACGATATCGATAATTCGATACGATATCGATAATGGAAAAATAATTCGATATCGATATAGAATTATTATATCGTACATATCGCGATATCGAACTTGCGCCTAATAAGCTAATTGTTTAGAAAGAAAACGATTACGTCACGTCACGCCAACCTCAATATCACTGTCTTTTGTGGATATTTTAAATTCTGAATAGTATACACACAAATGAACATATATTATAAGACATTTTCAAGTTCAAACATTTATTTACGTATTACGGTAATGTTGTTTATAATAAGTGGCCTCTGGCTGGTCTGGAAATCCTAAAAACACACGAGAAAAGTTTCGATACCGCCAATATCGATACGTTTCTTGATAAGTTCGATATCGCGACACGATATCGATAATTCTTCCCGCGATATCGATATGATCTTTTTTATCGTTGGGCAGCCCTATTAAATATTCTATATAGAGAATAATATATTTAATATATTTTTTTTTTATATCTGCTCCCTGTGTCCAACAATGAAGTCGGGTAGGGTATAAGAAATTAATCCCATCATATTCTGGCCCCTAGGTACATCGAAGCCGGCTAGCCAAGCCCGACGCTTCCCTCATGTTAACTTCCTCCGGGTCCTCCTCTTCACTTTCTTCTTCCTCTGCTCTTTCTACAAATTCTGTCCATACTTTTCTATCTTCCCACCATCGTTCCTGATTGACCTCTTCCCAAGTTGCATTTCTTCTTTCCAGGTCCATTGATAACACTTCTTCCCACTTTAGTCTTGGTCTTCCCCTCTTTCTTTTCTTTTGCCCTGCTTCTTTCTCAAACTCAATTTTCGGGATCCTGTCTCCTGCATTCTTTTCATGTGGCCAAACCACCGCAATCTTTCTTTTCCCAGCTTAAAGTTTAGACTCTCCACTCCAAGTTCCTTCCTTATCTTTGAGCTCCTTATCTTATCAATCTTGGTCACTCCTGCCACACTCCTTAGGAACTTCATTTCTTAATATAATAATATTTTAAAAACAAGCTATATAAACTCTATATTAAATATAGTACATTCTCTTCATTTTAACGGTTGCTTACCTATCATTTTGTTTAGTTTATTGCCTATACAGTCCGTCATGAAACTGTTTTACAAAGAAGATCAATAAATATTAACTATAGAATTAATAATGCAAGAAACATAAAATAGCAAAGATAACAAAACAAAACTAGTAATAAAATGAAATGATTTATTTAAATTATCGTATGCTCATGCAATTATGGTAAGCCCATGCAATTTATTTCCATGGATCAATTGAATGTTGGTAGTCAGTTAATAGTCTTCTTTCAGTGTGAAAATACAGACCAATTTGAGTTGCCGATTTCAATTATCAGTGGTATTGGAATAATCAATTTGTAATGTTATTTATATTCATACATAAGCTTGGCTACTTATACGGTTAGTTAATAATATTTTATGCTGCCCCTCGGAGTGAATAAAAAACAATCACCACGTTAACTTTAACCGTGATTTACAAACGAAAGTGATTCTTGTTAAGGTTGATGGTCCAATTGGTTATGATGTTCTAATAGGTTTGACCGTTCTAAACATGTTAGCTACCGAAGAGAATTTTAATAACTTATAACCGATGACTTTCGTATTTTAGAAATATGATTTATGTAACGCCGATAGATATATACGTTTAAATGAATCATTTTTAACAGACCATTTAAAACTTACTTCCATTCGAATTCGTGTGCCATGATAGATATGTATTGAGTGGAAGAAGTTTTAATTTTATACAATTGTATTTGTAAAATAAAATAAGTATTTGAAGGTTTCAAGGTTAGTTTATTTGTTATACTCGAGGTTTTGCACTATGGGCGATTTTTCTTTTTATAATGTTAAATGGTCACTCTAAAACGCCAAAGTCAGTGAATTTTACTAAGTTACCGTTTTACTCGTAGGCCTCAATTTTTGTCGAAGTGTTTTGAACTTGCGGTACTCTAGAAAGGACAAATACATGGCAGTTTCAGAATTCTGTTTACAGATTTTTAAGTAATGTCTATTTCCTTAGTTTAGAAGACAACATCGAATTTTCTTTTATGAAATATTTTAGACCAAATATTTAAAACAAAAGCAATACTATGGATAAGTGCCATGCATGGTAGAGCAAAATACATTTTCTAACATAAATGGTACAAACATAACCAACGACCCAGGGGTTAATTCGAGCCGGAACGCAACGGAACGCAGTTCCGATTTCTTTTCCGAAACCAGAACGCGCGTTCCGGTATTATTTCGTAACGTAGGTTACTCCTTAAAACTCGTGAATTAATTCGTATCCCTGAAAATTTCACAAATATTTTTTTTATTTGTTGGTATGAATGCAAGTTATTCAAGTTTATGAATTACCCCTAGGTAGCCAGACCCAAATACATAGGCAATAACCTTCTGACTGACCACTGACACTATAAACAGATAACTAATTACCAATGACACTATAAACAGATAACTGATTAATACTTACATATTATCTGTGTTCACAATGTATAAATGTGGGCGGGGTTGGTGCCAAATTATATTTGACAAACAAAATATGCGTTCCGGTTCCTTTTCAATTACAAATTAAGCCCTGCAAACAACAAACGACCTCATGTAACAATTTGGCGAGCTTCATTACACACTAGGAGTAATATTCAGTGGGGGGGGGGGGGTGGGGATTTGTTTGGCTCGTTGTCAGCTGTTGGTCCTTTAGGGTGTATTCCAATCCAGAAGGTATCCAGGTGTTGATTCCCGGTTAGAGCTGTTGTTTTAACCATCGATTTACAACTATCTGGATGTGCAACATGGTTGGAATACGCGTCTGCGATTCTCATTTCCGATTTTTGACATTCTCGGACATTTTAGCCCCTATCGCTAAGCAAATACACATCAGCACTCACAACAACAATGTGATCAATGTCGAAATCCGACACTTAGGGCTAAAATGGCCGCCCACCGCCTTCTTCCGTGGCTATTTAACTGGAACATTGATTTGTTAGCTGATTCAAGTCCAGTAACGAAGTTACTATTATAACTCCATGTTTTAACTTTAGAACTTGACTTAAACGCCTCCAAATAAAGGGTAAATGGAACTGTCATAGCAACGAAGCACAATAATTAATGGTAGAACGTCTCCCACTAAAAATACATTTTCTTAGCTAGACAATGGCCATGCACGTAAGTTTCGTGAAGACCCAACTTTACAATCTACTCAAGGTTTTAATCTTGTAAGCTATGTTTATTTATATGCGTTCAATATGTAATGCATATCGTTTTGTATTATATTTGGCCCCCGCTGCTCTCCCTTATTCTCGACGGCGGGGGGTATTTCCCCTCACCCCCCGCCGTTCCTGTGCGCCTGGTATTGCTCGCAGGTATGAGAGCCCATACGTCACACAAGATCGGAGGCTTCTATTTCAAATTCAAATGTTGTATGCATTTTGTGTTGGAAATAAATTTACTTACTTATACTTACCTACATACTTACTTACTTACTTTCTTACTTACTTACTTACATAGTTTCTTACTTACTTACTTACATAGTTTCTTACTTACTTACTTACTAACTTTCTTACTTACTTACTTACTTGCTTACTTACTTACTTATTTACTTACTTACTTACTTGCTTACTTGCTTACTTACTTACTTACTTACTTACTTACTTCCTAACTAACTTACTTACTTACTAATTATACTTACTTATTTACTTACTTACTTACTTACTTACTTACTTACTTACTTACTTACTTACTTACTTACTTACTTACTTACTTACTAACTTACTAACTTACTTACTTACTTACTTACTTACTTACTTACTTACTTACTTACTTACTTACTTACTTACTTACTTACTTACTTACTTACTTACTTACTTACTTACTTACTTACTAACTTACTTACTTACTTACTAACTTACTTACTTACTTGCTAACTTACTTACTTACTTACTTACTTAATTACTTACTTACATACTTACCACCATGTTTTGGTTTATTACATACTTGCTCTCTTTCACATTTTTATGTTTAAAAACAAAACAATGAAATGTTTTTTTGTTTTGTGTTATTCTTCTTCTCTCAACTAAACTGTTAAAGCTAACATTTTACCAGCTTCGTAGTCTAAAGCTACCAGCATTTCCCGAAGCTTTTAAAAAAATATTAGTTAATTTTTTTAAATAATTTCTGTTAATTGCATTCTATATCGTAAAAATAACCGACATAGTAAATATGTGTAAAATATGTGAAAGTAAGATAGGAATAAGTAATTTAGACATAAATTAAGCCCGTATTCGAGACGGCTTAAATTCCGCTAAACATTAAGCGTTCGTCAACCTAAAACATGGATGAGCATTAACCCCTCCCGTATTCCGCGGTGTCTGTCTGTCTGTCTGTCTGTCTGTCTGTCTGTCTGTCTGTCTGTCTGTCTGTCTGTCTGTCTGTCTGTCTGTCTGTCTGTCTGTCTGTCTGTCTGTCTGTCTGTCTGTCTGTCTGTCTGTCTGTCTGTCCGTCTGTCTGTCTTCGTAATCGTCATTAAAACAATCATCCCGCCTCATTTGCATCGAGCGGCGAATTAATTTCGTTGTGAAGTGAAACAGTAGTAATTCATTTTCCTTATTGTTATCCTGATTAGTTTTAGTGAAGTGTAATCTTCATCACCTCCATTCGTCTCGTCTGTCTTGGGTAGACAACGGTGAGGAGAAGTCGACTACCTTTAATAAGCGGGGGGGGGGGGGGGGTCTTACGTACAGGGGTAGACATTAAGGGGCCTTGTACTGTGCTCAAAGTGTGAGCGCGTTTCCCGTTTTCTAAAAGATGACCAAATTGAACCTCCATAAACAAAAAAATCAACATTTAGAATCTACCCACTCAGGAACAAGACTGATTTCATTTAAGTAGGGGACTTTAATTTAAAGTGACTAAACCAACCCTGTAGGCTTCGAGCACCATCGACGAGTGAGCGACAACCAATCAAAGATCGATATTTCAAATATGAAACATATGAATCAGTCATTGGACAGTGCGAACACCTGCAGACAAATGCCAGAATCAACAAGAACGATTCAGGACAACTTTGAATCTATCGAGTGCTTCGTTGCTTCCAACCTGTGATATTAAAACCTTGTACTAAAACATCAACGAACATGTTTTCTTCAAACATTTAGTTTTATCGGGCGCACAGCAAACCCTGGAACAAAGAAACTAGTGAAACACGTAATAATATCTTAAAAGTTGAATTAAAGAAGTAACGTTGGTCATATTGTTCAGTGATCTTATTTAATCAACTAATTGTATTATTTCAATCCCACACTGGAGCGTTTGTTTATGTTGTTTTAGTACAGTCAAGCTGTTTGATAAAGGCCATATAGTGGGTCTGCAATAATAAAATCTAACTGTTCATTTCTCTCTTTGTTTCCTCCCCCGGGATCAAATCTGCTTAAAATGAGATTATAGTTATTTACTATCGATGGAATTTACTTACCCACTAGGTTTTATACATGTACTATTTTAGTCGACTTGTACAACAGGCAGAGTTATCCTATAAAATCCTCCCTTATGAACCAAACGCAGCACAGCAGCCAATCGTCACGATAACCTTCTTGTATGGTTGAGGTGAGGTATCTCCTCCGTGGTCGCTACTATAGGCCTACTACTATCTCGACGTGTTTTATCCTCCTACTTCGTATGCTAGGCTGGACGCTGCTCGGCCCATGAGTTGTCATCGCTCTGTTTTATTGTCCGCCCAATCTCAGCCCATCTTAGGACAGTCAGGGTGGACAAACAGTAGCATCACACAGTAACACACACTCACAGTCACAGACAGTCACACACAGTCACAGTCACAGACACATAGTCACACAGAGTCACACACAGTCACACAGTCACAGACACAGTCACAGACACAGACAGTCACACACAGTCACAGACAGTCACACAGAGTCACACACAGTCACATACAGTCACACACAGACACACACATAGTCACACACAGTCACACACAGTCACACACAGTCACACACAGTCACACATAGTCACACACAGTCACAGTCACTGTCACAGTCACACACATAGTCACACACAGTCTCACACAGTCACAGTCACTGTCACAGTCACATACAGTCACACACAGTCACATACAGTCACACACAGACACACACATAGTCACACACAGTCACACACAGTCAC
>OX246750.1:20657521-20660021 GCA_945910005.1 Isoperla grammatica | reverse complement strand
CCTAATTCAATATATTTTGGTGGTAGTTGGGGGGAGGGGTGATGGGGGGGGGAGGGGTGATGGGGGGGGGAGGGGGGGAGGCAATTCGGCAGAAAATTCGTTTTCAAAATTAAAGACTGCAAAATCGTATACCAACAGAGCCCCAACAAACTCTTTGACAGTGGCCTGTTTAGAGGGGTGAAAAGGGACATCTCCCAACTACATATCTCCCTTGTATGACTAGGAGATGCTACTGTACATTTATTTTATTTAATTTCTACTGATTTATACAATTGTATTATATGTTTTTGAACAAACGTACTAAATGTCGCAGGTCATATGACAGACAGACAGACAGACAGACAGATAGACAGACAGACAGACAGACAGACAGACAGACAGACAGACAGACAGACAGACAGACAGACAGACAGACAGACAGACAGACAGACAGACAGACAGACAGACAGACAGACAGACAGATAGACAGACGAGCTCAATCCATCAATATGCGCAACAAATTGTTCTTGTCTACATTAGCGCGCAATATTCCTCCTCAGCGGGTGAGAGATTAGAGAAAATTGACCAATTTGAAAGTTTCAGTCGGATCATTTATCAGACAGGAGTCTTAATATTTGTTTAACTCGGTACCATACATGGCGAGGTCAGTGAGGGTCATAGGAAATATGTTGCCTGTCAATACTTGACCTACAAACCCAAGTGTTAGATGTGCGTAGCCGATATGCGTCGATTACATGCGTGAGTATTGACGCGGTATGAAACCTTTAACAGATGAGTCAGCTGATAAATGTTGCGAGAGAAACTGAAAGGTAATCATTGAGACAAACAAGCGTGGAGGAACAGTATGTTTATATAGCAGCAATCCCTGCTGTGTGGTGCACATTAGCTTTACTTGATCGGTCGTTGGTCGAGCACACCTGTTGAAATGTAATTCAATTACCTATTTGTTAGGATTTAAGTTTTTTACTTTTTACAAACATTCTTATTTTTTAAATGTTTTGTATTCTTATTTTTTAAATGTTTTGTGTTTTAAAAATAATAATAACAATAATAGTAATAATAATAATAATAATAATAATAATAATAATAATAATAATAATAATTATAATAATAATATTAATAATAATAATAATAATAACAATAATAGTAATAATAATAATAATTATAATAATTAATAATAATAATAATAATAATAATAATAATAATAATAATAATAATAATAATAATAATAATAATAATAATAATAATAATAATAATAAAATAATAATAATAATAATAAAAATAATTAATAATAATAATAATAATTAATAATAACAATAATTAATAATAATAATAATAATAATAATAATAATAATAATAATAATAATAATAATAATAATAATAATAATAATAATAATAATAATAATAATTCATTTATTCATTCATTTATTTTTTATTCTGTACACTTACACAAGTTTAATATTGAGCAAACACCTTCATGAGCTCTCTGCTCGCTCGAAGGTTTGCTTTTAATTATTACATAAATAAAATAGTGCACAGTCAACGTTAATCAATACACATTTAGATTTAGACTAAGAATTGCAAAAAACATGTTTAATTCTCTATACAAACGAACAGTTGTTGAAATACATTGGTGTAATTATAATAAAATCAATGCTTAAACACTTCTAAAACAATTCTGTATATACATTTAAAAAGTTAAGCGTTCTGCGAAAAATTAAATCAAATTAAGATTTGTTAAAAAGTAAGAATTACAAAAGCCATATTTGATTATCTATACAGGTAAACAGTAGTTGTAAAATTGTAAAACAATGCTAAAATAATACGAAACTAATCCTAAACAATACTGAAACAATGTTGACCTACATTTAAAAGTTAAGAGTACTGCAACTGAAACCACGTTCCCTCTTTAATCGTATGTTCTGCCAGATTTTTAAAAGTAATGTATTTCATAGAAACAGAGAACTCAGGCATTTGACTAATAATGGTGTTGAACAACAACAACAATAATAATAATAATAATAATAATAATAATAATAATAATAATAATAATAATAATAATAATAATAATAATAATAATAATAATAATAATAATAATAATAATAATAATAATAATAATAATAATAATAATATTAACAATAACATCACAACTAAGGAGACGCAAAAGAAAACCAAATACAAAGACTTACAAATTGAAACCCAGAGAATGTGGGGGATGCGGACAAAGGTAATCCCGATCATAATTGGAGCGACAGGTGCCATCAGCAAAACATTTCAAAATTATTTAGAAGATATACCAGGACAACATAACACAAGGGAACTACAGAAGACAGCCATTCTGGGTACTGCTCGCATTTTGAGAAAGGTTCTATAATATTTTGATATCAGTTTTTATATTGAAGTCTTTATGTTATGTTTATATAATTGTTTTATGTAGAATTTATGACATTGCGTGGTCCTGCGATGCGGTGCGGGTGTTTTGGGTTGGCCCGGGTTCGTA
>OX246750.1:20627521-20655021 GCA_945910005.1 Isoperla grammatica | reverse complement strand
AACAGTAACAGTAACAGTAACAATAACAATAACAGTAACAGTAAAATTACAGTAACAGTAACAGTAACAGTAACAGTAACAGTAACAGTAACAGTAACAGTAACCATAACATTAACAGTCACAGTAACAGTGACAGTCACCGTAACAGTAACATAGTAACAGTGACAGTCACCGTAACAGTAACAGAGTAACAGTTTCAGTAACAGTAACAGTAACAGTAACAGTAACAGTAACGGTAACAGTAACAGTAACAGTAACAGTAACAGTAACATTAACAGTAACAGTAACAGTAACAGTAACAGTAACAGTAACAGTAACAGTAACAGTAACAGTAACAGTAACAGTAACAGTAAGGTTTTAACTTTTAACCAATCCTATTGGCTGATGAGCAGCAATGGGCTTTCATCAGCCAGTATGATTGGTTAAAACCTTACTGTTACTGTTACTGTTACTGTTGCTGTTACTGTTAAGGTTCATCCACAATGAAAATTAACAGTAACAGAAACAGCCTACAGCACAGATAACAAATCACTACGTGGGTAGTAATTAGATATTTGTGGTAACAGTAAGGTTTTAAGTTTTGACCAATTATATTAGCTGAGAGAACACATAGTTGCTCATCAGCCAATAGTATTGGTTTAAACCTTACTGTTAGTCTGTTACTGTTGCTGTTATTGTTCACTTTCATTGTGGATTGTCGTTAAAACAGTCTATACTCCTACGTATGTCGTAGAATGCTCCAAACAACTCAACGAGAAAGAGAGAGTATGTTGTCGCCATGCATATCTCTACAGTAGAGCGACTCACATTAATCTTAATTACTCTATTGTACAGCTGTAGCGTTGGGCGTCGCGCGACCAAACGAATTGTTTAACCTAATTGCAGCCCGGTGTGATCCACCCAATTAGTGTTGATTTAAGGGGACCCGGACCTCACAACCATAAAACAGCGATAATTCACTGCTGTGAACAATTAGCCTACGGGCTTTGATGTCGATAGAAATAACGTTTGAATACTTTGGTGGGCGTCATTTGGACAAAATAACTCAAAACACTTTTATTTTTAGAGACAATATTTAAACAAAAGGACATTTTGAAACTGACCTGGCAACCGCCATATGCACAGGATTAGTTACTATGGAATTGTTTTATTACATACTATTTTCCATAAGAACAAACACCATAGCAACCATAAACAATGTCACATACTTAACTCGATTATGCATTCCGCACTTAGACAATTTAGTTTAGAATTTTAAGTGAGTTAATCATCAGATATCTGATAATTTGATAGTCCAAAAATATCTATTCGACTACTGGAAACAAAATATACTTGTATTGAAAAATACCAAATAGACCACTTTCAAAATATTCTAGAACCTTTAGATAGGTTTTAAACACGGTCCTCAAAATCTTCAATGACAACAATGTACAACAATTTAAAAACTACTTTTCAAATGTTAAGTCAAGGTTCATTAAAGTATACAACATCATCATCAATTAACCTAGATTTTATATTTTTCACTGTTGTGCATGAATTGTTGCCACTGAAGATTTAGCCTTTAACAACAATGAAAATTGACAGCTAAACCACTCTTTTTATAAACTTCTAAAAAGAGTGGTTTAGCTGTCAATTTTCATTGTTGTTTCATTGTTATTATTCATCAATGGCGCTGAAAGGAGGTTGCTTAGCAGCGCTATCTATGTTAGTTTTGAGTCCTCTATCTAAGGGCCCGAGATCATTTAAAAAATTGTATATTTGTTATTTTTCATTACGAGTATTTATTGCGTTTCCATTTATGAAAAATTACCTCAAATAAATTAAATGTCATAGTCGAATTGATATTTTTTGACCATCAGATCAAAATTTAATTTTTGAAGTACACTAGAGATGAATTATTACAATAATTGAGAGCATAATTATTTAGATACGGTTGAGACATAAGTAAATCAAAAGCCGGTCTACAGAGATCACATATTTACTCTAACAACTCTTCTGCACTTATTTTTGTATCCTATGTGAGTACTGGTCGTTCTTTCTCATCAATAATAACATTTTGTTTCGTAGGAATCCCTGTAATAGGGTGCACAGCAGGTTTACCTGATGTGCCCCTCTTCAGGTGACTAACTAGGTTATTAGGGTGTTTAGGTAACTGGGAAGAAATGTCCGAGGGCTGATAGTAGGACTCAATCCCAGTATTCGCCTTTACGAGTGAGGAAAACCTCGGAAGAAACCTTCAGTCAGGACTGCCGGTGGCCGGAATCGAACCGGCGACCTCCCGAATTAGAGTCTATAGCGTCTTAACGCTGAGCCACCTCTATCGATTCTCATCAATAGAGTGAGTGCATATTGTTAGAGTGAAGACATACATATTCTTTCTGGTCCTTGACTTACTTATATCTCCGAGTTACACACGAGATATAATGCATGAGAACGAAAGAAATTAAAAAAAAAAAAACACAAAACAATAAAAAAACATTTATTACCATTTCGTGTTCAAGATTGAAATTAGATCATGCAAGAAATATTATTTATAATTAACTAAATTAACTTCGAGACTAGTCTATTTTACAATATCTCACCTATTCCCATCAAGTATAAGACTCTCCATTGAGCGAAAGCCGTAGTTTTCCCATCGCGCTACAGCTAAACGAAAGTAACACGTATATCATGTATACAATGTGTTGTTTTCCCATATACACTCACAGCGCATGCGTGGGTCCCACGAGGTGCCGGTTCGATTCCAGACAAGGATCATTCTGACAGTGTGTTAATTTCTCTGAGCTTTTCTCCGTCACAATAGATAGATGCTACTATACAGTGTAGCATTCACGGGACACAAGTGGATATATAGGTGGATAGGTATAGATATAGGTAGGTATAGGTATAGGTATAGGTATAGGTATAGGTATAGGTATAGGTATAGGTATAGGTATAGGTATAGGTATAGGTATAGGTATAGGTATAGGTATAGGTATAGGTATAGGTATAGGTATAGGTATAGGTATAGGTATAGGTATAGGTATAGGTATAAGTATAGGTATAGGTATAGGTATAGGTATAGGTATAGGTATAGGTATAGGTATATGTATAGGTATAGGTATAGGTATAGGTATAGGTATAGGTATAGGTATAGGTATAGGTATAGGTATAGGTATAGGTATAGGTATAGGTATAGGTATAGGTATAGGTATAGGTATAGGTATAGGTATAGGTATAGGTATAGGTATAGGTATAGGTATAGGTATAGGTATAGGTATAGGTATAGGTATAGGTATAGGTATAGGTATAGGTATAGGTATAGGTATAGGTATAGGTATAGGTATAGGTATAGGTATAGGAATAGGTATAGGTATAGGGCACTAGCAACACCAAAAGACACCAATGGAACAAATGAATTGAACTGAGGGACAAACCATCAGCAGTCAAAATAATAAAATTGCAACCATAGAAATAAAAACAAGTGTAGCAATAGTAACTGGTCGCCATTTAAAACTTTTAATGATAGACAACGACTAAGTGAAAGTTTTGTATGTGTATTTGTTTGTTTTTTGTTTTGTTTTACAAAATCAGAAGAATTTTTTTTTGACAGCTTGTTGTTTGTCCATCGATTCAAGTCATTTGTTTCATTGTTGTCTTTTGGTGTTGCTTGTAGCCTATAGATATAGGTGGTGGTATAGGTGGATAAGCCAGAAGACGCAGCCGTAATGCGGAATATAGACCATTTTCAAAATATATATCTAAGACCTTAGATAATGTTAGCACAAAACTCAATTGAGGTGGTTGTGACATCACAGGCGGACAAACAATGTGTTGCTAGGCAACTCCATAGTTGTATCTATCTTCGATTGGTGCATATTCAATGTTTGTCCGAAACAAAACACGGCAACATGGCTATTTTTAGAATTGAGTCTTGTGCCATAGACCACAAAAAAACTATCTAGGACCCTTTGTATGATTATCATCACGGTCCTCTAAATCTTTATGTGCGACAATAGCACAAGACTCGATTCCAAAAATAGCCGTGTGGCCGTGTTTTGTTTCGGACAAACATTGAATATGCACCAATCAAAGAAAGGTACAACAATGGAGTTGCCTAGCAACACAATGTTTGTCCGCCTGTGATGTTGAGTCAATTGAGTCTTGTGCTTTACACAACAATTAAAAATATGAAATCAAGGTTAGTAGATGAAGCGTGATGATGAGTGAATAAACCTTGATATAACGTTTGAATACTGATTTTTAATTGTTGTGTATTGTTGTTCTTAAAGACTTAGGAGACCGTGATGATTACCATACAAACGGTCCTGATAGTTTTTGAAATGGCCTATCGCGGCCCTCTTCAATGACAACAGTGAAAAATGAATCTTGACATAACATTTGAAAACTAGTTTTTATTGTCGTGCATTGTCGTCACTCAAGATCTAGAGGACCGTGATTAACTCTAAGGGTCCTAGATCAATTTTGAATATTGCTATTCGTATTTGTGTGGCCCGTTCGTTGGTGTAGACTGTAGGTTTATTCTTGTTACCATTTTAGAAGTCCCAGGGTTCGATTCCCGGTTCGAACTGAGGATTTTTATCCAGATACTAAAATTTACTTCAATCTACAAAATTTTTCATTTATTTCTTGTTGAAATAGACCGTGTGGAGCGACCGTCTCTTCTCAGAGTTTTAGGGTACACCTCGCTTCTTACGGCGTGGCCAGTATATTAGTGTCTGCACCTCTATACAGACACACCGACCAAGACTAGACAACACGAACCCGATCAGATTGCGAAGCGAGCTACGTCTAAGATGTAAGCGGAGTTACCGGAGCGGAAAATCTCCGGTTAGCGGAATTGATGGTCTCACTCTCGTAGCAGGTGTGTTAGTGTACACTGTACAGTCCGGTGCAGAACTATCTGTACACTTGCACTTTCGACACACGAAACTTTGTGTTTTGCATTGAGTGTTTTGTTAAAAACCCCGTTTCAACCTGAACTCCACCAAATAAACTACTGTTCTCAACCAACTCAACCTCCCAAAAAAACTTTTGTAAACTGTGTCCCAGTAAATTCAATGTGTCCATCACTTTCCATCAAACTGAGGTGACCTCTACACATCTAAAGAATGTAACACCCTCGTTCACATACCCCCCCCCCCCCCCCTAAAAAACTAAACTAAAGAACCTACAAACACAATTTACTTATGTTATATTGTTTTTACAAGGTTGGAAATGAAGTGACATCCTTATAAATTAAATATAGAAATACGTATACATTATTTAATTTTAAATAATTTATTTTAACCGAATTTATGGTCCCCCCCCCCCCCCCCCCAAAAAAAAAAAAGCCTGCAAACACAACTCACTTGTGAAATTTGTTTACAAGCTGGAAACGAAGTAACATTATATAAATGTAATAAATAGAATACATTATTTCATTTACAATATTTTAGTTTAACCGAATTTCGCTGACCCCTGTGATATGTGACCTGTCTAGGACCCTCAAGGGTCCACGGACCACATTTTAGGAATGTCTGTAACTTACATTAGGTTGCAATTGCACTATACACATATTAATAATATTGTAATGTATGTGAATTTACAGCTTAGCTAGAACATTATTATTAGTCCTGTTATTCCATCCTATAGGATGGAATAACAGGACTAATAATAATAGAAACGACATATTGTACAAACAAAAATGTAAAATTGTTGCCACTTATAAGATCATTTACCTTTTAGGTTCAATACACACATACAAAAACATATTTGCTGAAATCACTATTATAGTAATTTACAACGCACACAGCCAACCAACACAAGTAAAGCCCCTCCCCGCCCCCCCTCAATTACCCTCGAAATAATTGGCCACATCATAATTTGTTCAATGGCGTATGAACAAACTGCCGATGAGAATATAGATATTAAAACAAACGTATTGTTATTAAAACCCAGTTAACTGGTTCCGATGCATGAGCACGCCAAAACAACCGAGTATAAATAAATAAAAACTCCCACAGATAAAAAAAAAAAAAACTGCAAAATTTAATGCTGAAAAAAACGAACCCACGGCGCGTTAAATCTTTCTATCGTTTTTCGTAACGCACGAACTCGTTTAAAGTTCTAGTTTAGTTCAAGATGGAGATAATGTGTTTTTAATTAAAGTCTGGCATTGTTTACAGCATACATGAACAAGTTAAAGACAGTAGATACGTTAGAATTGATGTGCAATGAAATTGGAATTTTTATGGTGTGTTTTTAGTTTATAGCTACTGGGATTAGCGTTGTAAAGTAGAGTAGTTGTTGATAAGGAACGGAGAAACGGTGCGTAGAATGGGGTAGTTAGGAAGTTTAAAGAACATAAGTTAGTGGATAGGTGCTCCGCGGTTTATGTGATGATAATGGAACGAGGTTTATGATCCTGTGCTGCGGTTGTGGGAGTGAGGTAGAATCTAGTAGGCAGTGATGCAACCCTACTATAGGGAGTATGCAATAACGTCATTTCCGGTATCGCACGGTAGCCATACTGAGGTACTCAGTGAACATTTGTTTACGTTCTTCCGACACTGCGTTGTTGCAATATTGCAGATGTCCTTTGACTGACACATCAACTGTTTTCAAACAAAGGTTCCGTATTATGACTGAAAACAAAATAAGAACGCGTAAACTCTGTTTGAAGACAATCATTTGCATGTGTTATCATTTTCTTGAATTTACCTGCACACATCAATCTATACGGCTTGAAACAGTGATATTTTCTGGAAAACTTATGTGTCTTCTATTGACAGAACAAATGTAAACAAGCAATGTGTACCTCATAATGGCCGCCACGTGACGTCTATTGAAAGCTACCTATAGAGGTATAGGGAGTATTCACGTGACGTCACAGCGGCTATAATGTGTGCTGACATTTGAGCTACGAATATGCTTCCCAAGAAATATGAGGTTTTACACGTATGTACCCCCCTCCCCCCCCCCCCCCCCCCACCACCACAAAGTTTACGAAAATATTTGTCAATAATATTACTTTATTAATCGTGTTGATAAATATTTCTTACAAAATGTAAATAATTAATGAAAAATAATAATAATAATAATAATAATAATAACAATAATAATAATAATTATTATTATTATTATTATTACGATGTTAAAGAATAATATAATATTGATCTAAGGATTGGCTATCGCTTACTCGTCAATGGTGTTTGGAGCCTACAGAGTAGGTTTATGCCCCTAATTTCAATGTCCAGTTAAAGTGTTAAGTAAATTTAACTGTCAGGTAAGCCCAGTTTGGTGTATTTCTATTGGCCGTTGTCATGGTGAAAACAATTTAACTAAAAAGTACATTTTAACTGAACATTGAAGCACCGGCCCTAAGTCGCTTTAAATTAAAGTCCCCCACTGAAAATCAGTATTGTTACTGAATGGGTAGACTCTATAAATACGAATTTATTTATTTGCATTTTGGAAAAAAAATCTATTTTTAGAATTAAATAGATTTTCACCATAATGTTTCAAGATTTTGTCCTATTACTCTCTGGACTACCACTAAAGTGTGAATACTTAACAATGGAACGAACGAATACACAAATGTACCCGAAACACAACATTTAAGCAACGCGACTGTGTTTCACAGGGGTCAGCACTGATCTATTAGGTGTCGAATCCACCACGGATGTCCAGTACATTTCTCTAAGTCCTACATGAACAATAAAATATATTATTCTAAAATATTCATGACACCAACTATACGGCCCAATATTACCATATATTTACATTTAACATGTGTCTGCATTCTCTTTTGTCACAGACACAACCCTCCTGCAAACAGGGCTTAAGAGAAAGGACTTGTGGAAATGTTAACGCCAAGCAAAATTTAAATTCTTCATTTGTTTTGGACTGAATCTTATGTTGTAGTTTTTTTTAATTTGTAACATTTTGCAAGTTGACTTTAATCAATTTTATGGTGGTGTATATGAAAACAGTGACTTTGTATAACCATCATAGCAACAAAGCACATACTAAATGGTAGAACTATAATGTACCCCACTCATAATCATTTCTTGTACATGTAGTAGACAATAAATACAAATTTACTTATTTATCCATCATCTTTATGTTCTTAACCAATCGAACACTGCAACTGTAATCACTTGCTTCATATTCTTTCGGGGGTGAATTATCTATTTGGATTATGGAGTAGGTTTTAAAATGCTATAAATATAGTCCGTAAGATAATGGTTATTATTTAGATACATAGTGGTAATTGTATATTAACTAATACAAAATAATATATGTCTACATATTCAGTTAAAAGAACCGATTTTCAGCGAGGAACATATAATTGTACCATTTATAATGTGCTTCGTTCTTATGACGGCTCCAAAGTCACCGTTTATATGTGCGCCAGGGCCCAGATTCACAAAGGTGCCTAAATGCTAAGACAAATCTTAGTGATAGAAATCACGCATATGTCGTTCTGCAATCTCATAAAGATAAAGTATAGTAAAATATCAATAATTTAACTAAATATATTTTATCTGTGCAGTGTAGTAATACCCAGAGATGATTTATCTTGATTTATCTAGCTAGGATTTGCCTTATTTAGGAAAACTTAGATTTAGGCATCTTTGTGAATCCAGGCCCAGATTCATACAGATAGAGTTTTATTGTTGTTGTGTTGTTATTGTTGTTGTGAACGAGCGTACGTACGGACAGACGTGGTGTAACGCGTGGTTTCCACCTGATCGCGCTAAAGCCAGTATAACCGCAAGTGATGATACACCAGACCATGGTAGGTGTTGAGCGGAGTAAACCATTACTCGATAAAACCGCAAAGAATGTGTTATATATTGGTAACTCAACGCGCCGTGCATGCTTAGTTAGACCTTCAATCCCCTGGCGGGGGCTCGTCGAACTCGCTACTCAGGTCTTCGCATCCGTTTCTACAATGACACATTTTTTTTACAATGATTCTTCTAAAATCATTGAAAAGAAGAATTATCATTAGAATCATTGAATGAAACAAAATTAATGAATTGATCTGTAAAAACATATTGGACCAAGGTGACTATGTTAGTCGTAAGAGTTGACGAATTGAGGCCCCCCCCCCCCTCTTTCTAAGGTTGGTTCACATTTATTTAAGAATTAAGGTTTTATTTAGGATCGTTACCATTGGCCGGATTTATAAAACGTCGCCTCTCATTGGCTGGGCTAAGAATTTTAGGTATGAGAGCTAACGTTGCTCTGGTTTCTTTAAATCTTAAATACTAGGAAAGTGTGCACACGACATAATGCTTTTCGCTTGATTTGATTGTGTTAAACCCTAAATCTTAAATAAGTGTTTTTTAAACCGAACTATACCTTCCCTTATCCATTTGAATATAAATACCCCTACTTGTCCCTGTCCTCCAATCACCCCCCGACGTCATACGACCTACTTGACGAGTACGTCTTTAAATATCAACGAATTTCAGAAAGGAGCCAAAAAGACAAACACATGTGTAAAGGCTTTTTGCCTTTTCAAAGTATTTTCGTAATCGATTAGAGCCAATAAATCCACATTGAAATTGAACGCTGACAGTAACAATAAGTTGAGTCAATCGCATTGGCTTATGGCGTTTTCCACTGGCCGCACTGGTGCGCACTCAGTGCGAGTCGCACGTTCCACTGGTAACGATAAATTGCACTCGTGCGGGTTTCGCGTATTCCACTGGCGCTCTTGCACTGACGCAGTGCACTCGAGTGCGCACTGAGCCGCACTGGCTTCGGGGGTCAGTGCGGTGTTTTCAGTGCAAATATGGCGGCCATAGACGCTGGAAAATTGTACGCGGAAATGAAACTGCCAAGTATTTTCGTCAGATAGTGAAGCTATAAAATCGAACAAACATCTAAACCAAACATAAAAACACAACTGGAAGATGTTGTTACCACTATTCTGATATAGACGCAGTACGGCGTTTTTAAGTTTAAGCTTGACTGAAGTTGCTTTGTTATCCCCTAAAATACCTTTCATATCGTTTAAACATCTTGATTTTTATCACTTTTACCGCCAATTTGTTGCACTGAAAAAATAAATATGTTCCACTGGGATTTGCACTGAGGGCAATTCACTGGTGCCGTGCATCACGTGACTGTGACGTTTCAGGACGCACTCAGTGCGGCCCAGTGGAAAACACCATTAGCTGCTCACCTCGGTTTCAACAGCCAATGGAAGTACTGTTACTGTTAATTTTGAATGTGAAAGTTTACGTCCATTTTTTGGATGGGATAGACTCAAGAGAATAGCAAAAACATGTATTAGGAAGGAAGTAACGTCAGAAACTATTATATTAAACGCATTTTGATTATGTGCGGACAAACAAACTACTCATACCGGTATATCTCGTTGCTATGCATATCGGACAACCTTTGTTTGTCCGCACTTTCAACGCATGACAGCGCCACAATCGTGCTCCTAGCGGTGATTTAGTGAACCCCCCGTTCTGTATAATACAACCTCACAGACTGAGCGATGGTGTCGCTTCTAAATCTAGCGGCGATTACCCGCACTGCACTGCAACACACGATGCGCTGCGGTGGTGAGAAGAAAACGAGTGAGTGATGATCAGGAGAACAGAACAATGGGTGCATCTTTTATACGAGTCATTGTCTCTCTCTCTCTCTCTCTCTCTCGCCCACACGTACTGTATTGTGTCCTGAGTGCACTAGGCCTGCACAGATAGAGGTGATTCATGCTAAAGTCTCCTCGCTCGACGACGTATCAAGTAATGTCTTACGTCATAGCTGAGACGGTAGCTCGACGCGGTCTATTTCAACATGGAATTTGCTCCGTGGTTTCCCAGTACCTGCTTGTTATTGACCACTGTATGGAGTGCACACGCATCGTTGAGTAATACAGGGTAGATCGCAACGCAATCGGTAGTTTGTCTACCGCCTTTTACTGCCGAACATACTTTAGTCGCGTAGTAGAAGCTCGCCAAGCGACGCGATGACGGAGTATTCGGCTGTCTTCGTATATCTTCGGTGAAGTAGTCGACCAATTAGGCTCAGTAGTCGTCGTGTCGCTAGGCGAACTTCTACTACCCGACTAAAGTATTTTCGGTAGTAAAAGGAGGTAGACAGACTGCCGATGGCGTGGGGCCTCTACCCTATATTACTCACTCAACGGAAGCATCGTTTTGAATGTGCCCTGAAAACGCCTGCCAACAGTCGTGCTGACAGTGAAAGAGACCCGTCACATCCCAATACTTCTATCTATTAGCTATTTATTGGCAAAATCTGCTATGCAACGTAGAAACTAGATATGTTTTTCGAATGTACAGTGGAAGTTTGATTTGGACCAGATGTAAAACATCACAGGGTCCAAAATCAAAATCCCCCTTTTTCACCCCTAATGGCAAAAATGTCTACCCTTAAATTGTTGATCCACTGACAGAGATACTATACTACATCCAACTTCGTCGTACACTCCCAATGCTGTTGACGAATTATTTGTATTATATTGAGCAGGACCGTTTTGCCGAGGTTGGTCATTTATAAATACTTTACTAGATAGAGGGTCGATATCTATAAGCAGGTTGACGAGAAGAACGGTGTGTTCGTTGCTTTATACTTGGCTCTTGAATTGATTGATCCATTTTTCTCAAACATAAAATGAGGATCAGAAAGTTTTGGACCACCTTTAAACCTATACAGTAATTTCCTGTAATCTTCAACATCTCTAGATCTAATGCTTTTCTAATTTGTCATCCATTGTTTGTAAGAATGATTACGTTTTGATTACACAACCTGGAAGATAAGAGGATGCGTAGGCGGGCGGGTTGAAAGGGCGCTACAAAGTTCACTGATTGTTTTCATCTTTATTTACATTATTCATTGTTGTGTATTGTTTGTGTATTGTTATGTTTGAAGAAGAGTGATGCTACATAACAATAACCAAAGGATACTTCAAGCTATTCAAAGATGTAATGGAATGGATGCTAAACGAAGATGTGTAAATTCAATGGAAGGACGATGACCTATAGGGAGTATTCACGTGACGTCACATAGGCCATAATGGAGGGCAAAACTAATGCGTTCACTTTTGAGCTGTCAATAGATAAAAAATTTGGTTACCACAAAATATAAGTGTGTAACATATACATTCACCAACAAAATTTAAAAACAAAATGGCAAACTTTGGCAACGAGAATAGAGCTTTCAACAATTCAATTCATTCAATTCAATTCAATTCAATTCAATTCAATTCAATTCAATTCAATTCAATTCAATTCAATTCAATTCAATTCAATTCAATTCAATTAAATTAAATTAAATTAAATTCAATTCAATTCAATTCAATTCAATTCAATTCATTCAATTCATTCATTCAATTCAACAATTGAATAGCTGTAAGATCTACTAAAACATTTCAACAGTGCCTTGTAAACGATGACTTTGGAGCCGTCCTAGCAACGAAGCACTCAATAAATTCAAAGTTGTTCTGAATCGGCCTTGTTGATTCTGGCATCTGTCCGCAGGTGTTCGCACTGTCCAATCACTGATTCATGTGTTTCGTATTTGACATATCGATCTTTGATTGGTTATCGCTCACTCGTCGATGGTGCTCGAAGACTACAGGCTTGGTTAAGTCGCTTTAAATTAAAGTCCCCAACTGAAAATCAGTCTTGTAACTGAGTGGGTAGACTCTAAATGTGAACTTATTTATTTATTTTAATTAAACATGCCGTTCTGGCACACTTGTCCGCCCTACGCATTATGTGACTAACTCTTACATTGATTGTTTTGTTCCTCGATGGCCTCCCTGACAAGGTTTATTACGACGATTATCTCTAGCTCCAGTGGTTAAAGTGGGGCGGTATGAGCCGGTATGCATACCGTTACTATAACTACCAACGGTATACCATACCGGCACTAATTTGTATCGATTTTAAACATATTGACGAATTATGTTAAACGTTTTGTTGTAGGTATACTTGGTATTTGTATTTGCTCATCCAATTTATAAAGTAAATGTGTTTCAATTTTCATTTTTCACCACAAATGTACGTAAAACAAGCGTAGACTCCTCTCCAAAGTAATTTAAACGTGATCGTGAAGAACACCCTAAAAATATCTCTGCGGGGATAAACTGGGGGCTGTGCCCCCCCCCCCCCCCCCTCCTCCCCCAGCCCCCCGTCATACCCGTTTTGTCTGCTTTAGGGCCTACACTGACACAGTATTAGTGCATACCGTCACTTCTTGAGTCCACTTTAACCACTGCCTAGCTCCCTTCGTATGAGTAGCATCACGCTCCTCTAAATCATCGTGTACAACAATACACAACAATTAAACATGTACAATCAAGATTAATTAACAGAATATGAAGATACAGTTCATCTCAAACCAACATCCACGCCGAAAAATGCGAACTAAAAGGGATTGGTTCGTATTGTTGGAGGCCAAGCATGTAAATCATCCCATTTATTTTGCAAATCACTAACCTTCTACCATAGTAAAGACAGCTCCAAACCACATAGACCTTGAACGCTTCCCAGGACAACTACTGTTTTTTCCATATCAACTAGCACAGCGGCAAATTTTGGGTTCAATCGCGGCTGGTTTATTGCTCTCTTTGTACGAGGTTGTAAACTTCAATCAGGTTGAAAGTTTCTCCGACCAGCAAGAAGGGTAGATGCATAGCTTCCAAAATCAAGTAAACCTCCGATTATTTTGTCTTCGAAATAAATAACCTAAAATCTAAGTTAACATCACGTACCGAATTTGAGGATCGCTAAAGTTAATAATTAAAACTAAATAATTGTGTATAATTGTTGATACAGTGGGGGTAGTAAGGTATTTTTTGCGCTGTCGTTCGAGGTCAATATGGCTTGAAGCTGCCTGTACTACAAGGGATGGTGAGTACTTTGCGGAAGAAAGGCATTTATGGTCTCTAACAACACCAACAACTTATTTTGAGGTTTGATTTTACAACTGTGTAAGTTGAAATGGAAAATACTATAGAGAATCGTCTCGGGTAATATAGCGAACCTCTCCGCTATTGTCAAGAGGGTGGCTTGGACATACGTTGCCCGGCCGTGCATCCTTTCCGGTGACAAACTTTACGTTTACAACCTTGCACTGTGAACGGGAAATAAGCCTCCCTTTGAGGAGTCCTCTTTACCGGCGTGCATCTAGGATAGAGACGAACTTTAGAAAACTATTTTTTTATTGTTGTGTATATTGTCGTTCTCAAAGATTTAGGAGACCCTGATGAGAATCGTGCATATAAAGCCCAAGCTAGACAGTTCAATGTTCCGCGCAATGTTCCTTGAATTCTAAGACAAATACGCATCACATAAAGTTGAGTAGTGATGTGTTATGTTTTATTATCTATGTATATTTTGATGCTTTTTTGTCCTTGAATTCAAGGAATATTGAACGGAACATTGAATAGGCCATTTCAAAAACTATCTGGGACCCTTTGTATGAGTATCATCACGGTCCTCTAAGTCTTCAAGAATAACAATACACAACAATTAAAAATCAGTTTTCAAATGTTATATCAAGGTTCATTGATGCATACAAGATCATCATCTACAAACCTTGATTGTATGTTTTTAATTGTTTTTCATTGTTGCTAATAAAGATTTAGAGGACCGTGATGATAATCATACAAGGGTCCTAGATAGTTTTAAAATGGTATATTGGGCTTAAAAGATCTTCAGGGCCCTGATTAGCTCTAAGAGTCCTAGATCAAATCTGAAAAAGGTCTATTATGTGTCCGACCATAAATGACGACAAATTCGCAATCACATGCGTCATCGAGTAGTCCCACTCTTCCAATACCACCGCCTGTTCAACAGCTGGCGCTCGACCGCAGCCACTTCACTAATGACCCCACGCACCGCCTTCTATAGGTGTTGGTTCCCTTGACAACCGCAGAGCGGACCCAAATTGGGCGGGAGATTTACAGAAATGGGTTCTGTGTTTAATATAATCACATGTTGTGTGGGGTTGGTCTTGTATATTGACCGCAGGCGGCCGTCTCGTACCGTCCCGTGCTATATTTACACCGGGGGAGGATGCCTCGGCTTCGGCATGGGAACTAGAGCTGCGCTGTGCTCGAGATGAAACATGGGGTCATTCACTACGAATCCTTATGACTCTGATGTAGTTTAGTTTATAGGGTACGCACAACACCGAAACACAACAATGAAACAAATGAATTGAACCGATGGACAAGCAAGCTGTCAAAAAAATATGAAGTTCTCAAGTTGGAAAAAACAAACGTTCAGAACGTTTACACACTTTCAGATGTTGCTGTCCATTATATAACATAAATTTTAACTGGCGAGCAGTTACTATCTACGTTACAACTAATTGTTTCTCCTCATTATTTGCAAAGATATAACTTTGACGGCTTGTTGTTTGTCCACCAGTTCAATTCATTTATTCCATTGTTGTAGTTCGGCTGTTACGTCATATGTGCGTACCCTATACTGACTGGGATTCAAACCCCGTACTACGTACTATATGATATTATATAAGCTTGTAAAGAAAGGTGGTTGGATAGTCACTGCTCATCATGATAATAATTTAGTGCTTAGGTTTATTATTTAGTCAGTAAAAAATATAAAATTGATTAATTAATTAATTATAATAATAATTTATTAAATTAATTAATAATTAATAAATTTAAATCTAAAAAAAAAAATGATAAAAACTGATTTACAAAAGAGGATAATAAATACTACACTTTAATTACACTACAAAAAAATCAGTCCTATGAATGTTAATATTTAATACATTCATTGTAGAACGGAGACAAGCATTTCATTTCGTTTATTATAGAGACAATTATTTTTTGGGCGGGAGGGGGGGGGGGGGGTTAGCCTATAGCCCCCCCCCCCCCAGAAACCCAGTGATAACCGATTCTAAAGTTACAAACATTGATATGGATATTCCAGATGTATCAGGAAATCCAGTAATAAACCATGCGGACAGACAGACGTGTACGGCGAGCTAGCACATGACTATAGTCGGTCGCGCTAAGTCAGGTGTTTACTACAGTGGAGACCGTTTGGACAACGGAGCAGAATAACCGGAGAAAACCGGTTCTGAGCGATGGGCATATTTTGTACAACCATTGGGAATGCATCGCATTCATGTCAATACTCAAAGCTAGGATATTGTAAAGTCAGATTGCAGGCTTTTGTATTCTGTTACACTCCGTGCTAGTTTAATTATTTTTGCTTCTGGGCTTACGTAATTTTCAACTATCACAAATGTTTGTTAATACATTTCTCCATATTTTCATCTTTTAATCGTATGTGAAGAAGGATTTTGAAGAAAAGTATTATGTAATTTAGGGATGCAGTGTAAAAATCAAATCAAAAAAGTTTCAAGCTCGTGGTGGTCTGATCAATATTAGGAAATAATTTTCCGAAACGTTAATTAAAAACAAACGTTAATTTACTCTTGGAATTTAGCTTTTTTCAGTTATTTGTGTAGCCAATTATGAAATTCTAGGAAATGAGTGAATGTAATGTAGCGGGAACAAGTCAACCCGACTACCCCCCTAACGAGGGGTTTACAAACCAGGTAAATATAAGCTCGGCGCGCGCTTGTCGGTCGGATCGACTGCTTCGTTGTCCGAGTGGTCTTTACTTTATAGTCGGTCACGCTAAGTCAGGTGCTAAACACTCTGAAACCACAAGTGGTCATGATATGCAACAAACAACCCTATAAATAGAGTGTAGAGTGAAGACAACACATAACTATAGTCGGTCGCGCTAAGTCAGGTGCTAAACACTCTGAAACCACAAGTGGTCATGATATGCAGCAACCCTATAAATAGCAAGTAGAGTGAAGACGTACAGCCGTACAAGATGAGCTAACACATGACTATAGTCGGTCGCGCTAAGTCAGGTGCTAAACACTCTGAAACCACAAGTGGTCATGATATGCAGCAACCCTATAAATAGCACGTAGAATGAAGACGTACAGCCGTACAAGATGAGCTAACACATAACTACAGTCGGTCGCGCTAAGTCAGGTGCTAAACACTCTGAAACCACAAGTGGTCATGATATGCAGCAACCCTATAAATAGCATGTAGAATGAAGACGTACAGCCGTACAAGATGAGCTAACACATAACTACAGTCGGTCGCGCTAAGTCAGGTGCTAAACACTCTGAAACCACAAGTGGTCATGATATGCAGCAACCCTATAAATAGCATGTAGAGTGAAGACGTACAGACGTACAAGATGAGCTAACACATAACTATAGTCGGTCGCGCTAAGTCAGGTGCTAAACACTCTGAAACCACAAGTGGTCATGATATGCAGCAACCCTATAAATAGCATGTAGAGTGAAGACGTACAGACGTACAAGATAAGCTAACACATGACTACAGTCGGTCGCGCTAAATCAGGTGCTAAACACTCTGAAACCACAAGTAGTCATGATATGCAGCAACCCTATAAACAGCATGTAGTGTGAAGACGTACAGACGTACAAGATGAGCTAACACATGACTACAGTCGGTCGCGCTAAGTCAGGTGCTAAACACTCCGAAACCACAAGTGGTCATAATATGCAGCAACCCTATAAATAGCATGTAGAATGAAGACGGACAGACGTACAAGATAAGCTAACACATGACTATAGTCGGTCGCGCTAAGTCAGGTGCTAAACACTCTGAAACCACAAGTGGTCGTGATATGCAACAACCCTATAAACAGCATGTAGTGTGAAGACGTACAGACGTACAAGATGAGCTAACACATGACTACAGTCGGTCGCGCTAAGTCAGGTGCTAAACACTCTGAAACCACAAGTGGTCATGATATGCAGCAACCCTATAAACAGCATGTAGAGTGAAGACGTACAGACGTACAAGATGAGCTAACACATGACTACAGTCGGTCGCGCTAAGTCAGGTGCTAAACACTCTGAAACCACAAGTGGTCATGATATGCAGCAACCCTATAAACAGCATGTAGAGTGAAGACGTACAGACGTACAAGATGAGCTAACACATGACTACAGTCGGTCGCGCTAAGTCAGGTGCTAAACACTCTGAAACCACAAGTGGTCATGATATGCAGCAACCCTATAAACAGCATGTAGAGTGAAGACGTACAGACGTACAAGATAAGCTAACACGTGACTACAGTCGGTCGCGCTAAGTCAGGTGCTAAACACTCTGAAACCACAAGTGGTCATGATATGCAGCAACCCTATAAATAGCATGTATAGAGTGAAGACGTACAGACGTACAAGATGAGCTAACACATGACTACGGAGTCGGTCGCGCTAAGTCAGGTGCTAAACACTCTGAAACCACAAGTGGTCATGATATGCAGCAACCCCGGGGCTAGAAGTGCGTGGGAACAGTCTAGTCGTGCATTTAGTAACACATCATCTCGAAAAGAACTAAACCAAAACACTTAGAGAGAGGAGCAAAGCACTTAGACAGGGAGATAGATAGATGTCTGCAGTATGTACAACGATACGATACCCGTTCTTGTATTATAATGAGTAGTGTGGAGTTGTGTTACGTTATTTTGTGCTTATTGCTGCAATTCTGAGAAACCGGGTATGTATGTAAGATGGATCCGTAACTCGCTCTTGTGCAATACTCGTTGGAATCAATATCTCTACCCTATATGGGTAATATAAAGACTCAGGGCCTGCATGCACAAGGAAGGATATCCAACTCATAAGGCAAATCTTAAAGGGCCGTATGCAGAGTCAAGTGTCAAGTTAAGTACAGGATTTGTTTTATTACAATATGCTATTTTTAGGCTGGTCCACACAGATTTTTAAGACATAATGCATAAGGTTTTAAGACGTTGTTTTAAAAACAACAATGAATACAACGTCTTAAAACTAAAACTTTGTGTGAACGCCAGTACGTGTTTCCTATGATCCAACTTTACGACTACGCGTTAAACCTTAAATCGTATGTCTTAAAAATCTGTGTGGACCAGCCTTTTCATAAGAAAAACAAACTCCATAGCAACCATACCGATAGAGGTAGCTCAGCGGTAAGACGCGAGACTCTAATTCGAGAGGTCGCCGGTTCGATTCCGGCCACCGGCAGTCCTGACTGAAGGTTTTTTGCGAGGTTTTCCTCAGTCGTAAAGGCGATTGCTGGGATTGAGTCCTACTAATAGGCCTCGGATATTCCTTTCCAGCTATCCATACTCCCTCATAACCTAGTTATTCACCTGAAGAGGGGCACATCAGGTAAAGCTGGTGTGCATCCTATAACGGGTATTCCTACGAAAAATTATTATTATTATAGCAATCATAAACAAATCACACATAGTAGAAGCAACGAAGGCAAAAATCTGGTTTATCCGCCACTAATTGCAAGAGTTTTGTTTTTTGTGTTCACATATTCTAAAAAATGTGCTGATTACGCACATATAAAGTCTACCACCGAAATCTGATGGGAAATTGCTTTAATTTGTATTTTAATTACGCATAATTAGAATTAAAATTATTTTTTTTATCGAAACTGATTGCCAAATTACAAAATGTTTTCACCTTAATGTACGCGGAGTTTATGTTTTCATCAAATAAATTTTTAAAAATTTCAAAAAAGTCATTTAATTGCGATTAAACTACATTTTAATCAAATTTACATAAGTTTAATCAAAATTTAATTCTAGGAAAATGAATCGAAAAAAATGAGTCTACTTCATTAAAACGTCTTTATTATGAACCAGTTGACAACATATATAACGATCATCAAAAGTCTACCACTTTTGATTACGTTTCAATCAATTTAATTGTGGTCTATAATTTTGTAATCGATAAATGAGCCGTATTGGTCGTTTGTGAAGTCTCATCAACATCATTATGTAACACAATAAACATGCATATATATGTGTTATTTTCACATCGTACTTAGGTGTATATCGCTAATACGTTTGTAATTAATTATGCTAAGTAGTAATTAATTGCTAATTATTGAAGAATAATTCGAATATGGCGGAATTGCATGAAAATAATTATCGATGATCTTAAATATAATACAGAATCCACAATGATTTCGAACTGTAATCGAACAAATTAATGCAATATTACAAATTAATAATTTAGAATGTATGCTGAATTGCTCATAAAATTGCTACAAATAATTGATTATTGTGATTATTGAAAATAACATAAAGGCATGGTTTATTTGGCTTGCAGTATTCCACATACTGAAACCAAAAGTCGCCATAATCTAGACGAATAAATTACCACTAAGCAGGGAAAAATATGTTTGTTGGAATGTTTTGAGTTAATTCTGTGGGATGCAGATTCTTAGAAGGGATTATGAGCTCTAAAAATATCTCCTTGAAGTTATTGGGGGTCGCACGATACCTGGTTGATTATTGTCATTCTGCTTTCGGACGTGGGTGGAGAAAAGTGCAATCCGTCTGTGAATATCGTCTAGTAGTGTTTTTCCGTGCTGTACCGATGGACGATGTTGAAAACACCGGTGGTAAGTCTCTTGATTTTGTAATACATATTATGCTTTTCGATTAATTTCGTAGCATTGAGGGTGCATCCAAAGTGCGAGTGTTTCTGGTGGGCTGGTTGGTGGGAGGGCCGTGTGGGTGGGTGGGTGGGGGGGGGGGGGGGGGTAATTTAGATTGAAGAATTACAAAACCGAAATATGAATTCTATTCAATAGTCATTCAGTACACTGTTCCCCTACTTCTAACATTATTCAATTTGACCAACACACAACATAATCATTCTATTAGATAACTGTTAAGGATGACATCGTTCGTATCAGTCATAGTAATCCATAGTACCCGAATCCTATTCATAGTTTCAGATTCCGTTATTATGAAATGTATTGTAATCGTGAGAGAACACAAAATCTTTTTATAAATGTGCAACCACGGTTTGTTCAGTGGTATTTGTTCGTTTCCACTTTCTTGTTTTTAGTAAATCTCGCGCCAATCGGTCACTAAACATATTCTGTTTCTCGATCCAAATGCGGCAAAGTGATAAGATAGGTCGGGCAGTCATTTGTAACCCGACCAGTCGAACTATTTTGTAGTCGCATTAACAAAAGTCCCCACCGCAAAACGGAAATTTTCAAAATACGATTGCGGGATCAGAATTATCAAAGTAAACGAGTTCGTGTGTATCATATTTTTATATCCGATTTAATCCCTAAACCACGTCTACTCACGTGCTACGGTGCCCCCTCTCACCAGCCCCACCTCCTCACCGCACACACAAAATACAGTACAGTAATTCTGTAACATTGGGCGGGGCACTGAAACGATTCTGGGCAAACATTTAATATTATACCTTTTAATTAATAGACCCACGACCATGGAGTTAAACAAATGCGGATTGTGCAGCAAACAATTCAATGATGAGGACAAAACAGTTTGATTGGGCAACAAAGGCATTGATAGCATCACAATAGAAAGTGAGGCAAGAGGTGTTGTTATCAATCTGGTCTCTGGGGACAAGGTGCACAAAACATGTCGAAGAGCTTTTTGTCACCCTATCAAATTGTTTCTTAAAAATAAAAATCAATTTGACAAGGAAAAACAAACTAAAACATCGCCTCGCACCCTGCGTTCAGAAGTTGCAGATTTTGACTACAGAACCCATTGTTATTTATGCGGTGATTCGGCATCTCTTGATAAAAAACGCAAACTAACGAATGTTTTCCCAGTTAGAAGCCAATCTGTTGATGAATGTATTTTTAAATTGTGTGATGAACGTGGAGATAAGTGGGCAGATGAAGTGAGATCGCGATTGAATTGCGTTCATGATTTGCATGCAGCAGATGCGTTGTACCATAAAACATGTGATATTAATTTCAGAACAACAACAACAGACAAATAAAGAGTCAACATGATGCACGTAATATTCCAAATGCGTTATTTGTTTATTTTTTACCAAATTCAAAATTTAAATTGTTTGTTTATCAAATTGGGTTTGTTTATTATTGTTTTGAAATGTTTAATGCAATATTTTTTGTTTATTATAAGCAACTGATTGAACATCGTCTACTACAAAAAACTTGAATGCACTTGGTTTACTTTGCTTGTGGACGCGAGATTCAGAACATGACATAATTATGTAATTATTTTGTAAACACGATTGTGACATAATTCTTTTTGTTCATAATGTTACCCGTATTTGCCATAAATAACATAATATAACCGACCCAATTAAAATTTAATCGCTCGTTATAGTTAGAAAGATGTAAATAAATACAAATGTGTACCTTACTTCACAGCGTTATCTGTTATCAATCCTAATTATATCACTAATTAAAAATGTATAGTACGTATATGACTCGTACTGACACAATACGTGTGTGGGTAAAGTGGCATAGTAGAATTAAGTAAAAATTTGATTATTGGTATTGTTGTTTGCATCACACATTACATAAAATTAATGATAATATTAATATCAGTATTCAATTAAATTATAGGCAATGAGTTGTATTTTGATGATAAGCAATTGCCAATTTCGAATGTTGTTCAATATAAAAGCTATTTATGTGAAGTTCATTAGTTTATTTTTGTAGGATTTTCAATATTTTAATTATTCATTAATAATTAGCAATAAATTACTAATTAACATAATTAATTACAAACTAATTAGCGATGTACACCTGAGTACGATGTGAAAATATCACATGTATGTGCATGTTTATTGTGGTTCATAATGATGTTGATGAGACTTCACAAACGACCAATACGGCCCATTTATCGATTAAAAAATTATAGGCCACAATTAAATTGATTGAAACGTAATCAAAAGTGGTAGACTTTTGATGATCGTCATATATGTTGTCAACTAGTTTATAATAAAGACGTTTTAATGAAGAAGACTCATTTTTTTCGATTCGTTTTCCTAGAATTAAATTTTGATTAACCTTATGTAAATTTGATTAAAATGTAATTTAATCGCAATTTAATGACTTTTTTGAAATTTTTAAAACTTTATTTGATGTAAATATAAATTCCTCGTGAATTAAGGTGAAAACAATTTGTAATTTGGCAATCAGTTTTGATAAAAAAAATAATTTTAATTTTAATTATGCGTAATTAAAATGCAAATTAAAGCAATTTCCCATCAGATTTCGGTGGTAGACTTTATATGTGCGTAATCAGCACATTTTTTAGAATATGTGAACACAAAAAACAAAACTCTTGCAATTTGTGGGGATCAAAACCGTTCTTTGCTTCTACTAACACTTTTTAACTCGACTATGCATTTCGCCCGTATACCAATTTAAAAAAACATCTTGTGCAAACCCTCAACTTTCCAACTTTCCCCAAAACGCCCCTACTTGTTACGTGGTGTGATGTAAATTCTTTGCAAACTCGTGATGATAAACTATAGTAAAATATCAACAATAGAACTTATAATACTGCATTTGTGTATTGTGTGAGTGTGATCCAGCGATGATTTTTTGCTAGGATTTGCACATTCTTTTTTGTCAGCTAATTTGATTTCACATCTTCTGATTGGTGGTTACCATGGTGAAAACAAGTTAGCGGAGAATCAAATATTTAGTTTGAAGTCATGAATGAGACAAATTAAAAGTTATATGAATCAAGGCCCCAGCTTTTGGCAATCTGCGATAAAATGAAAAGTCAAAAAGCTACACGAAAAGTGCATTTGTTTGCAATTGTTTGTCATCAAAAGCATCTTCTAAATGTAATTTTGAAAGTATACCAAAACGAGGAATAAATATTCAACTTTTGGATTGTAGAAAATGAAGTTGGCACCACTGGACTGGGCAATGTCGTAAGCAAGAGAATACTTGACCTTGGAACCGTCCTAGCAACGAAGCACTCAATAAATTCAAAGTTGTTCTGAATCGGCCTTGTTGATTCTGGCATTTGTCCGCAGATGTTCGCACTGTCCAATCACTGATTTATATGTTTCGTATTTGAAATATCGATCTTTGATTGGTTATCGCTCACTCGTCGATGGTGTTCGAAGCCTACAGGGTTGGTTTAGTAGCTTCCAATTAGAGTCCCCCACTGAAAATCAGTTTAGTTACTGATTGGGTAGACTATAAATGTGAATTTATTTATTTATTTTATTTACTTACGTAGGGCCAAGTTTAGCTCTCACTAAGTATAAACCTACGTGACACATTTATTTATTTATTTTGCCTTGTTTCTTTAACAAATTAATATTGTTTGAAACACATCTTTTATATACATTTTTTTTTCGTAATTTTGATTGTACCGGTACCGTAGATATTGCTAGATGTACGCCGCTTCATTCAAAACATAACTTTGCCCAGAAATACACATTTGTGATAGCCAATTTTTATTGTAGTTTATGTACATACTTTATTCTAGGACGTGAGGAATTTTCAGTTCGTTATCTTTAATGGTATGTGTGCTATGATTTTTCTCATCTATCGGTACAAAATAGCTGATTTGTACCGGTGGATGAGAAAAATCGTAGCACACATTATTAAAGATAACGAACTGAAAATTCCACACGTCCTAGAACAAAGTGTGTACATTAACTACAATAAAAGTTGGCTATCACAAATGTGTATTTCTGGCCGAAGTTATGTTTTGAATGAAGCGGCGTACATCTAGCAATATCTACGGTACCGGTACAATCAAAATTACGAAAAAAATAATTTTGTAACTTTCAGAAGTTCTGGCTTCAATATCCAAGCTTAACTAGGGTATGTTGTACATATTTTAGAAAACTGAAAAAACGTGCCCGCACAGCTTGTCTTCCATAAAAGCCTCTATATTGTGTGTGAATAATGCAGTTATCTAACAGTGAATAATGCAGTAACTCGAGCAAGTAAGTATAGGTAAGTATACACATCAACTTCATTTAACAACGATTAACTACTTAAGTGGGACTTCAGCCAATAATTAAACCCCGCGAAAATAACGTATTTTGGTCATATCTCAATAACGTCACACTATATCGAAACAGTGACTAAATATAGCACAAGACTCAATTTCAAAAATAGACGTGGTCGTGTTTTGTTTCGGACGAACATTGAATATGCACCAATCAAAGAAAGATACAACAATGGAGTGGCCTAGAAACAGATTGTTTGTCCGCCTGTGATGTCACAACCCCTTCAGTTGAGTCTTGTACTATACGCGTTATGTCTAATTTGTGAGAGCTCAATACCGTATGAAAAAGATTTGGCAGTTTGTAATAATTATAGTTGTAATTGTTAATTAACTTGTGAATTAAGTTAACTAACAATAACAATTATAATTTTCTGTAAACTAACAAATCTTTTTCATACGGTATTGAACTCTCACGAGTGCAAAATAAGAGTATTTGTCTCTTTTTCGATATAGTGTGGCGTTATTCAGATATGACCAAAATACGTTAATTTCGCGAGGTTTTAATATTGGCTGTAGTCCCTCTCAAGGTCCACTAAATCCCCTGGCGGGGTGTCGTCGAACTCCCATGCTGCGCGCACGCTACTGCATGGCGATCTAGTGGACCTTGGTCCTTCCTCTTAAAGCTGGTCCACACAGATTTTTAAGACATAATGCATAAGGTTTTAAGACGTTGTTTTAAAAACAACAATGAAAACAACGTCATAAAACTAAAACTTTGTGTGAACGGCAGTACGTGTTTCCTATGATCCAACTTTACGACTACGCGTTAAACCTTAAATCTTGTGTCTTAAAAATCTATGTGGACCAGCCTTTAAAGCGTTATCCAACCATTACGAACAAACAGTGCAATAAAACGAACTGAATTACAAGTGACTCTTGTTAATAATAATCATTCTTGGTGGGAACCCACTGAGTGAGCGAATGCACAAATGTAACTTATAATTCGGGTACCTAGGCTTGGCTTGAGTGTCGACGCAACCGAGGGAGGAGGCATCTAGAGTGCAATTGTTAGTACAGTAATTACAGGCAAGTCATGTTAATCTACAGACAGTAGCTATGTTTACATGGCGGACCGTACTGAGTACCAGACTGAAAACTGTCATGGCCGCTTGCGTTTATATGAAGGTGTACCCAAACTTGATTTAAGTCTCGCGCCACACTTGTTCGTTTTGGTCGTACATAACCCTACTTTTTTCTTCTGTCATATAAAATTAATTTAAAGATGCATCCCGACGAATAAAAGGTTACAAGCTGTTGTAAATATTATACTTGATTTTTGTTGGTGGCAACTACAATTATTTTCCATCTTATACACCTACAAACAGCGTTCGTTCAAAGTTCCAGTTCTTCAGTCAGTACGTTCTACCCGTTTATATGATAGGACTGAGTCGGTATTTCGGTACGGTCTAGCTTTTTTGGCGGACCGGACCCAGTCGGTTCGGTCCCATCTTTTAGGTGTTTACATGGCCCTGGACCGTACTCAATACCGGACTCAGTCCGCCATGTAAACAGGGTTAATGTTTATTACTAAGGATTACGATGAGCTATTTTATTAGCTTCGTCAGAAAGTTTCATCGTTGAAGGCTACTTTCTGCATAAAGCAGTGGCGTATCCATTGGTGGGAGAGAGGGGGGACAACCCCCCCCCCCCCATTTCGCAAAGGAAATATGGAAAATGACCGTTTAGCTTTCAAAAAAGACAGTATTTTTGTATTAAATACCAAATACATCAGTTTTTGTTAAGAATACACAAATCGATCGATGTAATTCTATTTCTATCTACGAAAATGTGTTGGGCAGAAACTTAGCAATTTTGTTTCAGTTGGCCGCTGTAAAACGCACAGGTTTGCACCAAAATTACCTTGGAGAGAAATCCTCCACTTATGTTTATGGGTTAAAAAACCACTTTCCCAAATCCTGGATACGCCACTGGCATAAAGGCAGCATAAAAAACAGCTTATATAGTAGCTTACCATTGACGAGCCACCTCAAAGGGATATTTGTATGACATTTCTAGACTGTGATCAACATCATGAACAAAAAAATGCTTAATTTCGATGACTGTCAATAAATTTGCATTAAAAAGAACGAGCTGAAAGTTTTACACAAACTGACAGAGAGAAAAACGGGGCATACGTCACCAGCCATGATTGTATCCTGCAGTAATCAACCATTCTAATAATGAATGATAAAGTAAACAACCCTGCTTTGCCTTACACATGAGAAGCATCTATGAAATCAGATTTATATCTAGTACACTTACCCTTTTTTTTTACAAAGTAATCAGTAAATTTGTGTGTTGTTATTCATTATCTGAAGATTTGATAGCAACTAGCTACTATTGTATTGTTTTATCTAGTAATCAGTGGCATATTCAGTCATAAACAGTGATTTACATGGATATTACATTAATTTGACCTCAAAAGCCACCACAAAAATCGAAAACTTTGAACATTAAAAAATTTTGTTTTACCTTTGTTGTTTTTAAACTATGTTAATTACGTTGTTGAATATACCTACCTGTTAAAAATATATCCAATCAGTGAACACTCTAACTAGCATATATATATATATATATATATATATATATATATATATATATATATATATATTGTTAAAATTATAAATACCATGG
>OX246750.1:20602521-20622521 GCA_945910005.1 Isoperla grammatica | reverse complement strand
AAAAATGGTTCTTGTGGCGATAAGCCTTTACCGAGTACAAATAGATTTCCTTCGCTACGTATATGCGAAATATTCTGTCCAAATGATAAAAAATGGGATTTTGTAGTGAAGGTATGTTCAACAATATACTCAATCGACGTATATTTTAATTTCACTATAGAGGACTCAAAACTAACCTAGATAGCGCTGCTAAGCAACCTCCTTTCAGCGCCATTGATGAATAATAACAATACAACAACAATGAAAATTGACAGCTAGATCACTCCTAATAGAAGTTTATTTTCTTGCCACCAGTATGCGTCTAGTGTATTTTGAGTGCTCTATACACATTCAACGAATCAATACAATACATCCCTGTATGTTCACAGTATTAGCGAACGCTTGGCAGGCTCATACAATATGAAGTAAAGTAGCCGTATACCCAAACAAAATGGATTTCAACGTCGCTTCTAAACAAGTCTAAAATATAATCACATACTTTGTAAGCACACGTAAACCAAAATAAAATTTACACATATTTCAAGATTTTGTGTTCTTATTTATTACAATGAATGATCGAGTTGGATTGACACCGGCAATATTATTGAATATTTGAAAGTTCACAGTTACAGAATCATTCTAGGTAGAGGAGTTTGCTTTTTACTTTAACTTGGGTAAAGCAACGTTTACATAAATTTAGTTGCCTGGATTCAACTGGAGCCAAGACCGTGTTTGATTTGTGGCAATTATGAAGTAAACAGGGATTAACATTTGGCCGCTTTTAAACCTTACACTGAGCTTTAGGTGCCTTTATACATAAGACATGGCCGTTTTTGAACTAAACTTTACTTTGTGATGTTGCCCCATTCAACCGCGCCAATTGAAAGAAAATCAACAGATACCCGGCGTTCTTTCACACATTCCTAAACACATGGTTGGGCTTAGTCGAGTGCACAGGCGGTTTGGCCACACCCACCGTTACAGGTAACTAACGGAAGGTTTTAAATTATCCCCAATGGACCTGTTTAGATTAAATGGTAGATATTTGCAAATTAGAAAATTAATTTGTTAACTTGGACTGGGCTGTGTCGTAAGCATCAGAATACTTTCGTTGGGGCAACTATAAAGGCATTGTAAAAAGTTAATCGGCATATTACAAAACACTTTGTCTTGGAACAATGGAACACTATGTCTCCCACCAAGCCGAGATTTCTGTAAGCCGTGTCGAGTCAAGGAGCTCAGACGTGGAGAAGAGCTTTGGAACGATTTCCAACAAGTTGGTGCCGACGCTGTTGGGGGTAGGAGACGCTAAGGAACTTCCTAATCGTAAGATACTTCGAGTACATATTATTATACTAGGAAAACGCTCTGTTTGACGCGTTGATAAGCGAGCTCGTCCATATCTACGAACGTTCTGGCGAAAAGATCTAAAAGCTAATAAAACAACAACTTACAACAATTCAAGAATGCGCATTGCACAATTTTTCTAATTTCCATAGCTATTATACTTCCTGATATTGTTGAATGCAGTGCAATGTGCGTTGCTAAGAATTTTCGTTGTCATTCTGTCTTATGTCTTCGCCGCGGTCCGCCACCGTTACTAACAGCAATAGAAATGTAATTTCTGCCTCTAATACGTATCTGATCGCGTTTAAATTAGTACATTCGTGACCGGACAAAAATTTACTATCAGATAGCCACCTCACATTTTTCTGTTACTGTGTTTGAGAAAAATATTTTAGAGTAACTTTTGTGTAACTTTGCCAATACTTATCAGATCGTCATAAAATGAGCATATTCGTGACCGGAAAAAGCATTTAAAAAATATGACTATCTCACATTTTGCCGCCATTTTGTTTCAGAAAAATATGTTGCAGTAACTATTGTGTAACTTTGTAACTTTTCGAACGATTTTGCCTAAAAACTAAACACCCTTCAATCCACATCGAGGCTTGTGGATGGTCCAAATTTCAAGTTTATCGGATTTTCCGTTCGACCGCTATCGACAGACATAAAAAAAAAGAAAAAAAAAAAAAAACAGAACGAAGTGCCATAAGAGTCTAGTGGAGACGCTCGCTTCGCTCGCTTAATTAAAGGCATTGTGAAAAGTTATTGCCATATTCCAAAACACCATTAAACTCTTTGTCTTGGAACAATGCAACACTTTATGTCTCCCACCAAGCCGAGATCTATGTAAGCCGTGTCGAGTCAAGGAGCTCAGACGTAGAGAAGAGCTTTGGAACGATGGCCAACAACTTGTTTGCTGTGTTACTGGTGCTGACGCTGTTGGGGCTAGGAGACGCTAAGCCACACCGTTATGGTAAGATACTTCGATTACATATTATATTATGTTATTGAGCATTACATTAGCATTGATATGTGTACAAACTACAACTTTACATTGTAGCTATATGTAGTAGTATAAGTAGCTTTTTGTTAGCAAGCTATAGCTATAGGGTATTATACTTTCGCCATCTTTGAACTTCCGGCCGCCATTGCAACCATACTTTAATACGCAGCCTTATCGAATATAATTAGTAATTTCAATAATGGGCGTCTCAGGCGCGACTTTCTGCCGCTCGCAGCGCTAGCAGTACTGAAGGGTCCAACAAGATCTTTGCACCTCGTTTTCTCAATTCAAACATTCAAGTCATTTATATTTAATACTTTTAAATAAACATCCATTGTAGTAATGTTTTACAAGGTTTTTGACAGAGAATACCTTTGTCATAGATTCAAAACAAACATATTGTCGTTTGACAGTTAGACAGTTGACTAACGACAATATTTAACATGGAATGAATTACAAAGTTGGACCTTTATGGACAGGTGCTGCAATGAAACCTACTTCAGCTTTGACCTGAGACGCCCATTTTGCCATGTTTCCTTAGACCATCGATACCCTTCTAAGCATGTTTCATCGAGGCACCGCCATCTTGAACATCGGTTAGATCCGAAGTTCATGGCGGATTGACCCGTCGAGAAGGCTGTGCATTGAGGAAGTAGTATGGTCGTAATGGCGGACGCACAAGATGTCAGCGCCCACTAAACGGTGCGAAAATGGCCTATTGCCAAATATTTAATTGCACTATGACGCTCATAAGGTGTGACTGATAGTCCTGGTTTGTCTGCAGCTTCATGTAACATGCAACCGGATGAGTACGTTATGTGCACTTTTAAGAGTTCGCAACCACAATTATGGAAATACGACCCCGACCGTGAGCAATGCGTCCCGGTTAAAAATGCTTCTTGTGGCGATAAGCCTCCACTGAGTATGAATAGATTTCCTTCGCTACATTTATGCGAAATTATCTGTCCACATGATAAAAAATGGCATTTTAAAGTGAAGGTATGTTCAACAATAATACTCAATCGACGTATACTTTAATTTCACTATTCACATTCGATTCAATTCAATTCAATTCAATTCAATTCAATTCAATTCAATTCAATTCAATTCAATTCAATTCAATTCAATTCTATTCTATTCTATTCAATTCAATTCAATTCTATTCTATTCAATTCAATTCAATTCAATTCAATTCAATTTTATTCAATTACCACATATTACAAATCAATATGAATTACAATACATTTGTTTTTACGTTGATTAATACCTACTGACAGAAGTTAGGGCCAGTCTTACAATCTCCTAATAAGAAAGTTATTTGTAGCAAATAAGCTATTTGGAAGATTTCAAGAGTTTTGATTGGTGGTTGCCAGGGAGAAAACAAGCTATTCGACGAATAAATAGTTATTATGACATTGTAAGACTGGACCTTAGTCTTTCAACGAATCAATACAATAACATCCCTGTGTGTTCACAGTATTAGCGCACGCTTGGCTGGCTCAAAGAAGAAGAAGTAAAGAAGCCGAATACACAAACAAAATGGATTTCAACGTTGCTTATAAACAAGTCTAAAATATAATCACATACTTTGTAAACACACGTAAACCAAAATAAAATTTACACATATTTCAAGATTTTGTGTTCTTATTTATTTCAATGAATGATCGAGTTGGATTGACACCGGCAATATTATTGAATATTTGAAAGTTCACAGTTACAGAATCATTCTAGGTAGAGGACTTTGCTTTTTATTCTAACTTGGGTAAAGCAACGTTTACATAAATTTAGTTGCCTGGATTCAACTGGAGCCAAGACTGTGTTTAATTTGTGGCAATTATGAAGTAAACAGGGATTAACATTTGGCCGCTTTTAAACCTTACACTGAGCTTTAGGTGCCTTTATACATGAGACATGGCCGTTTTTGAACTAAACTTTACTTTTTGATGTTGCCCCATTCAACCGCGCCAATTGAAAGAAAATCAACAGATACCCGGCGTTCTTTCACACATTCCAAAATACATGGTTGGGCTTAGTCGAGTGCACAGGCGGTTTGGCCACACCCACCGTTACAGGTAACCCACGGGAGGTTTTAAATCATCCCCAATGGACCTGTTTAGATTAAATGGTAGATATTTGCAAAGTAGAAAATTAATTTGTTAACTTGGACTGGGCTGTGTCGTAAGCATCAGAATACTTTCGTTGGGGCAACTATAAAGGCATTGTAAAAAGTTAATCGGCACATTACAAAACGCTTTGTCTTGGAACAATGGAACACTATGTCTCCCACCAAGCCGAGATCTCCGTAAACCGTGTCGAGTCAAGGAGCTCAGACGTGGAGAAGAGCTTTGGAACGATTTCCAACAAGTTGGTGCTGACGCTGTTGGGGGTATGAGACGCTAAGGAACTTCCTAATCGTAAGATACTTCGATTACATATTATTATACTAGGAAAAGGCTCTGTTTGACGCGTTGATAAGCAAGCTCGTCCATATCTACGAACGCTCTGGCGAAAAGATGTCAAAGCCTAGAAAACAACAACTTACAACAATTCAAGAATGCGCATTGCACAATTTTTTCTAATTTCCATAGCTATTATACTTCCTGACATTGTTGAATGCAGTGCAATGTGCGTTGCTTAGAATTTTCGTTGTCATTCTGTCTAATGTTTTCACCGCGGTCCGCCACCGTTACTAACAATTATTTACAGCATTTGAAATGTAATTTCTGCCTCTAATACGTATCTGATCGCGTTTAAATTAGTATATTCGTGACCGGACAAAAATTTACTATAAGATAACCACCTCACATATTTCTGTTACTGTGTTTGAGAAAAATATTTTAGAGTAGTTTTTGTGTAACTTTTCCAATACTTATCAGATCGTCATAAAATGAACATATTCGTGACCGGAAAAAGCAACTAAAAAATATGGCTATCTCACATTTTGCCGCCATTTTGTTTCAGAAAAATATTTTGCAGTAACTATGGTGTAACTTTGTAACTTTTCGAACGATGTTGCCTAAAAACTATACACCCTTCAATCCACATCGAGGCTTGTGGATGGTCCAAATTTCAAGCATATCGGATTTTTCGTTCGACCGCTATCGACAGACATAATAATAAAAAAAAAAAAAAAACAGAACGAAGTGCCATAAGAGTCTAGTGGAGACGCTCGCTTCGCTCGCTTAATTAAAGGCATTGTGAAAAGTTATTGCCATATTCGAAAACACCAATAAACTCTTTGTCTTGGAACAATGCAACACTTTATGTCTCCCACCAAGCCGAGATCTATATGTAAGCCGTGTCGAGTCAAGGAGCTCAGACGTGGAGAAGAGCTTTGGAACGATGGCAAACAAGTTGTTTGCTGTGTTACTGGTGCTGACGCTGTTGGGGCTAGGGGACGCTAAGCTGCACCCTTATGGTAAGATACTTCGATTACATATTATATTATGTTATTAAGCATTACATTAGCATTGACATGTGTACAAACTACATAGTGAGCATTGTAGCTATGTAGTAGTATAAGTAGCTTTTTGTTAGCAAGCTATAGCTATAGGGTATTATACTTTCGCCATCTTTGAACTTCCGGCCGCCATTGCAACCATACTTTAATACGCAGCCTTATCGAATATAATTAGTAATTTCAATAATGGGCGTCTCAGGCGCGACTTTCTGCCGCTCGCAGCGCTAGCAGTACTGAAGGGTCCAACTCGATCTTTGCACCTCGTTTTCTCAATTCAAACATTCAAGTCATTTATATTTAATACTTTTAAATAAACATCCATTGTAGTAATGTTTTACAAGGTTTTTGACAGAGAATACCTTTGTCATAGATTCAAAACAAACATATTGTCGTTTGACACTTAGACAGTTGACTAACGACAATATTTAACATGGAATGAATTACAAAGTTGGACCTTTATGGACAGGTGCTGCAATGAAACCTACTTCAGCTTTGACCTGAGACGCCCATTTTGCCATGTTTCCTTAGACCATCGATACCCTTCTAAGCATGTTTCATCGAGGCACCGCCATCTTGAACATCGGTTAGATCCGAAGTTCATGGCGGATTGACCCGTCGAGAAGGCTGTGCATCGAGGAAGTAGTATGGTCGTAATGGCGGACGCACAAGATGTCAGCGCTCACTAAACGGTGCGAAAATGGCCTATTGCCAAATATTTAATTGCACTATGACGCTCATAAGGTGTTACTGATAGTCCTGGTTTGTCTGCAGCTTCATGTAACATGCAACCGGATGAGTACGTTATGTGCACTTTTAAGAGTTCGCAACCACAATTATGGAAATACGACCCCGACCGTGAGCAATGCGTCCCGGTTAAAAATGCTTCTTGTGGCGATAAGCCTCCACTGAGTATAAATAGATTCCCTTCGCTACGTTTATGCGAAATATTCTGTCCACATGATAAAAAATGGCATTTTGATGTGAAGGTATGTTCAACAATATACTCAATCGACGTATACTTTAATTTCACTATTCACATTCAATTCAATTCAATTCAATTCAATTCAATTCAATTCAATTCAATTCAATTCAATTCAATTCAATTCAATTCAATTCAATTCAATTCAATTCAATTCAATTCAATTCAATTCAATTCAATTCAATTTTATTCAATTACCACATATTACAAATCAATATGAATTTAAATACATTTGTTTTTACGTTGATTAATACCTACTGACAGAAGTTAGTCTTTCAACGAATCAATACAATAACATCCCTGTGTGTTCACAGTATTAGCGCACGCTTGGCTGGCTCAAAGAATAAGAAGTAAAGAAGCCGTATACACAAACAAAATGGATTTCAACGTCGCTTCTAAACAAGTCTAAAATATAATCACATACTTTGTAAGCACACGTAAACCAAAATAAAATTTACACATACTCCAAGATTTTGTGTTCTTATTTATAACAATGAATGATCGAGTTGGATTGACACCGGCAATATTATTGAATATTTGAAAGTTCACAGTTACAGAATCATTCTAGGTAGAGGAATTTGCTTTTTATTCTAACTTGGGTAAAGCAACGTTTACATAAATTTAGTTGCCTGGATTCAACTGGAGCCAAGACCGTGTTTGATTTGTGGCAATTATGAAGTAAACAGGGATTAACATTTGGCCGCTTTTAAACCTTACACTGAGCTTTAGGTGCCTTTATACATGAGACATGGCCGTTTTTGAACTAAACTTTACTTTTTGATGTTGCCCCATTCAACCGCGCCAATTGAAAGAAAATCAACAGATACCCGGCGTTCTCTCACACATTCCTAAACGCATGGTTGGGCTTAGTCGAGTGCACAGGCGGTTTGGCCACACCCACCGTTACAGGTAACCCACGGGAGGTTTTAAATCATCCCCAATGGACCTGTTTAGATTAAATGGTAGATATTTGCAAAGTAGAAAATTAATTTGTTAACTTGGACTGGGCTGTGTCGTAAGCATCAGAATACTTTCGTTGGGGCAACTATAAAGGCATTGTAAAAAGTTAAACGGCACATTACAAAACACTTTTTCTTGAAACAATGCAACACTATGGTTGGAATTCATAGTCGGCCCCTACACCTAGGGGCGCCCATTGTTACCAAGGTAACAATTGTTTGCATGTTATTTCCCATAAACAAAACAAATCCATAGCAACAATGGGTGCCCCTAGGTGTAGGAGCCCGACTATGAATTCCAACCTAAGTCTCCCACCAAGCCGAGATCTCTGTAAACCGTGTCGAGTCAAGGAGCTCAGACGTGGAGAAGAGCATTGGAACGATGGCCAACAAGTTGTTTGCTATGTTACTGGTGCTGACGCTGTTGGGGGTAGGAGACGCTAAGGAACTTCCTAATCGTAAGATACTTCGATTACATATTTTACTAGGAAAACGCTGTGTTTGTCGCGTTGATAAGCGAGCTCGTCCATATCTACGAACGTTCTGGCGAAAAGCTCTAAAAGCTAATAAAACAACAATCTAACAACAATTCAAGAATGCGCATTGCACAATTTTTTCTAATATCCATAGTATTATACTTCCTGATATTGTTGAATGCAGTGCAATGTGCGTTGCTAAGAATTTTCGTTGTCATTCTGTCTAATGTTTTCGCCGCGGTCCGCCACCGTTACTAACAGTTATTGACAGCAATAAAAATGTAATTTCTGCCTCTAATACGTATCTGATCGCGTTTAAATTAGTATATTCGTGACCGGACAAAAATTTACTATAAGATAACCACCTCACATATTGCTGTTACTGTGTTCGAGAAAAATATTTGCGAGTAGTTTTTGTGTAACTTTGCCAATACTTATCAGATCGTCATAAAATGAACATATTCGTGACCGGAAAAAGCATTTAAATAATATGGCTATCTCACATTTTGCCGCCATTTTGTTTCAGAAAAATATTTTGCAGTAACTATGGTGTACCTTTGTAACATTTCGAACGATGTTGCCTAAAAACTATACACTCTTCAATCCACATCGAGGCTTGTGGATGGTTCAAATTTCAAGTTTATCGGATTTTCCGTTCGACCGCTATCGACAGACATAAAGAAAAAAAAAAAAACAGAACGAAGTGCCATAAGAGTCTAGTGGAGACGCTCGCTTCGCTCGCTTAATTAAAGGCATTGTGAAAAGTATTTGCCATATTCGAAAACACCAATAAACTCTTTGTCTTGGAACAATGCAACACTTTATGTCTCCCACCAAGCCGAGATCTATATGTAAGCCGTGTCGAGTCAAGGAGCTCAGACGTGGAGAAGAGCTTTGGAACGATGGCCAACAAGTTGTTTGCTGTGTTACTGGTGCTGACGCTGTTGGGGTTAGGAGACGCTAAGCCACACTATGAAGGTAAGATACTTTACGATTACACGATTACATATTATATTATGTTATTAAGCATTACATTAGCATTGACATGTGTACAAACTACAAAGTGAGCATTGTAGCTATGTAGTAGTATAAGTAGCTTTTTGTTAGCAAGCTATAGCTATAGGGTATTATACTTTCGCCATCTTTGAACTTCCGGCCGCCATTGCTACCATACTTTAAATTAGTAATGTCAATAATGGGCGTCTCAGGCGCGACTTTCTGCCGCTCGCAGCGCTAGCAGTACTGAAGGGTCCAACTCGATCTTTGCACCTCGTTTTCTCAATTCAAACATTCAAGTCATTTATATTTAATTAAGCGAGCGAAGCGAGCGTTTCCACTTGACTCTTATGGCACTACATTCTGTTTTTTTTTTTTTTTTTTTTTTTTTATGTCCGTCGATAGCGGTCGAACGGAAAGTCCGATCAACTTGAAATTTGGACCATCCACAAGCCTCGATGTGGATTGAAGGTGTATAGTTTTGAGGCAAAATCGTTTGAAAAGTTACAAAGTTACACCATAGTTACTGCAAAATATTTTTCTGAAACAAAATGGCGGCAAAATGTGAGATAGACAGATTTTTTTACAGATTTTTCCGGTCACGAATATGTTAATGTAATGGCGATCTGATAAATATTGGCAAAGTTACACGAAAGTTACTCGAAAATATTTTTCTAAAACGCAGTAACGGCAAAATAAGAGGTGGCTATCTGATAGTAAATTTTTGTCCGGTTACGAATATACTAATGTAAACGCGATCCGATACGTATAAGAGGCAGAAATTACATTTCTATTGCTGTCAATAACTGTTAGTAACGGTGGCGGACCGTGTTGAAAACATGACCACGAACATTCTTAGCAACGCACATTGCACTGCATACAACAATGTCAGAAAGTATAATAGCCATGGAAATAAGAACAATTTTTGCAATGCGCATTCTTGAATTGTTGTTAATTGTTGTTCGTATTAGCATTGAAAACTTTTCGCCAGAAAGTTCGTAGATATTGACGCGCTCGCTTATCAACGCGTCAAACAGAGCGTTTTCCTAGTACTTTTAAATATAAATCATCCATTGTAGTAATGTTGTACAAGGTTTTTGACAGAGAATACCTTTGTCATAGATACAAAACAAACATATTGTCGTTTGACAGTTAGACAGTTGACTAACGACAATATTTAACATGGAATGAATTACAAAGTTGGACCTTTATGGACAGGTGCTGCAATGAAACCTACTTCAGCTTTGACCTGAGACGCCCATTTTGCCATGTTTCCTTAGACCATCTATACCCTTATGGTCTAAGCATGTTTCCTTAGACCATCTATACCCTTATGGTCTAAGCATGTTTCGTTGAGGCACAGCCATCTTGAACATCGGTTAGATCTGAGCTTCATGGCGGATTGACCCGTCGAGAAGGCTGTGCATTGAGGAAGTAGTATGGTCGTAATGGCGGACGCACAAGATGTCAGCGCCCACTAAACGGCGCGTAAAATGGCCTTTTACCCGGTCTTCACCTTGATACTTAAGTCTCCGATCTTAGATTTGAAAAGACTTAGATCACGTGAAGACGACGTTGCGAGTGACTTAGTTGGCAATGGTCTTAGATCATCATGGAGGGGGCTCTTAAGTCTGTCACAGCCTTAAACACAGCCTTCTCCTGGTTTGTCCGCGCAAAATAATGTATGTCCCTCCAATATTGCTTTTCTTTGAGATAAGGTTTGTGTGGTGATTCCAAGTTTCATTTAATTTTTCAGTTTCATTGCATCTTTAAAATTCCAAAATGACCAAGTCAAAAGTGGCCTCACGCGAAAAAAATTTCGATAGAGAGGAAATTAAGGCTGCAATAACGATAGGGTCTAGTGCCGAAATTCTAGATAAGGCCAGTTGCGAGGCCTAGGCCCTAGGAGGCCCTCACAACAAAAATGCTCTGGACCTAGCTAGAGTTAGGCTATCTGCTCTAGGGGAATAGACCATTTTGAAAACTATCTAGAACCCTTTGTATGATTATCATCACGGTCCTCTAAATCTTTATGCACAACAATTAAAAATATAAAATCAAGGTAAGTATATGATGATCTTGTTTGCATCAATGAACCTTGATATAACATTTGAAAACTGAATTTTAACTGTTGTGTATTGTTGTCATTGAAGATTTAGAAACCCGTGATGATATTCATACAAAGGGTTCTAGATAGTTTTTGAAATGGCCTATTGGCCTAACAGCATAGTTAATTTAAACTCAAAGATATGGCCCAAGCCCAATGCCAACAAAACTTTCATGCTAACCGGTAGGCCATGATCAAGATCAGTTTTAACAAACATAGGCTAGGCCTACATATAGCCAAGGCTTGGCCTAGCTACACATTATTCCTGGTGAATCTATAGCATTAGTTTATGTATGATTACGCCCTATTATGAGAGCAGGCCCCTAGACCTACAAACCACGTTATCGAGGCTAGGAATACGCCACACATTGTAATAATTAATTTAATTGTTCATATCTTTTCAGGTTCATCGTACTCGATAATTTCGTTTAGGCTCCGACTATGAAGCTAAAACCATAAATGTCATGTTTGTAAATGTTTGCGTGGGCGGTTCTTTTTCACTGCCTTGTATAGGACTAAATATCCGGTCCACTGCCTTGCATACTGAACATTTTCAGTAACGTGAAGACGCACATGACAAACTTAGTTTTTTAATTACCTTAAGTGTGTATAAGACTAATGCTACGTTTACAGCTACGCGTTGCAAGCGAAGCGAGGGCGCGAGCTCCAATCAGCGGCCGAGTTGAACGCAAAGAAGTTAATAGTTTCACGCAAACTCGGCCACTGATTGGAGCTCGCGCCTTCGCTTCGCTCGCAACGCGTAGCTGTAAATCGACTATAAGGTGCAAGTGACTGGGCCGCGATTCTGAATGGGCGTCGATAAGTTTAACCCGAGTTTTTGTTGTTAAAAGAAGGTGATGAGCCAATCACCGCCTTGCATTCGCCTACTGTAACGACATAAAGCATGCGTTAAACTTATCACGACCATTCAGAATCGCCCTGCTGCAGGTATATTGCTAAACATTTAATTGCACTACGACCCTCATAAGGTGTGACTGATTGTCCTGGTTTGTCTGCAGCTGATTGTAACTTGCAACCGGATGAGTTCCTTATGTGCACTGTTAAGAATTCGGAACCACAATATTGGAAATACGACCCCGACCGTGAGCAATGCGTTCCGGTTAAAAATGGTTCTTGTGGCGATAAGCCTCCACTGAGTATGAATAGATTCACTTCGAAAGAAGTATGCGAAATATTCTGTCCAATTGAAACAAAATTGTTTTATGAAGTAAAGGTATGCTCAACAATATACTCAATCGACGTATACTTTAATTTCAATATTCACATTCAACGAATCAATACAATAATACATCCGTGTATGTTCACAGATTTAGCGCACGCTTGGCTGCATGGCTTATACAATATGAAGTAAAGTAGCCGTATACCCAAACAAAATGGATTTCAACGTTGCTTATAAACAAGTCTAAAATATAATCACATATTTTGTAAGCACACGTAAACCAAAATAAAATTTACACATATTTCAAGATTTTGTGTTCTTATTTATTTCAATGAATGATCGAGTTGGATTGACACCGGCAATATTATTGAATATTTAAAAGTTCACAGTTACAGAATCATTCTAGGTAGAGGACTTTGCTTTTTATTCTAACTTGGGTAAAGCAACGTTTACATAAATTTAGTTGCCTGGATTCAACTGGAGCCAAGACCGTGTTTGATTTGTGGCAATTATGAAGTAAGCAGGGATTAACATTTGGCCGCTTTTAAACCTTACACTGAGCTTTAGGTGCCTTTATACATGAGACATGGCCGTTTTTGAACTAAACTTTACTTTGTGATGTTGCCCCATTCAACCGCGCCAATTGAAAGAAAATCAACAGATACCCGGCGTTCTTTCACACATTCCTAAACGCATGGTTGGGCTTAGTCGAGTGCACAGGCGGTTTGGCCACACCCACCGTTACAGGTAACTAACGGAAGGTTTTAAATTATCCCCAATGGTCAATGGACCTGTTTAGATTAAATGGTAGATAAAAGCAAAGTAGAATATTAATTTGTTAACTTGGACTGGGCTGTGTCGTAAGCATCAGAATACTTTCGTTGGGGCAACTTTAAAGGCATTGTAAAAAGTTAATCGGCACATTACAAAACTCTTTGTCTTGGAACAATGCAACACTTTATGTCTCCCACCAAGCCGAGATCTCTGTAAACCGTGTCGAGTCAAGGAGCTCAGACGTGGAGAAGAGCTTTGGAACAATTTCCAACAAGATGGTGCTGACGCTGTTGGGGGTAGGAGACGCTAAGGAACTTCCTAATCGTAAGATACTTCGAGTACATATTATTATACTAGGAAAACGCTCTGTTTGACGCGTTGATAAGCGAGCTCGTCCATATCTACGAACGTTCTGGCGAAAAGATCTAAAAGCTAATAAAACAACAACTTACAACAATTCAAGAATGCGCATTGCACAATTTTTCTAATTTCCATAGCTATTATACTTCCTGATATTGTTGAATGCAGTGCAATGTGCGTTGCTAAGAATTTTCGTTGTCATTCTGTCTTATGTCTTCGCCGCGGTCCGCCACCGTTACTAACAGCAATAGAAATGTAATTTCTGCCTCTAATACGTATCTGATCGCGTTTAAATTAGTACATTCGTGACCGGACAAAAATTTACTATCAGATAGCCACCTCACATTTTTCTGTTACTGTGTTTGAGAAAAATATTTTAGAGTAACTTTTGTGTAACTTTGCCAATACTTATCAGATCGTCATAAAATGAGCATATTCGTGACCGGAAAAAGCATTTAAAAAATATGACTATCTCACATTTTGCCGCCATTTTGTTTCAGAAAAATATGTTGCAGTAACTATTGTGTAACTTTGTAACTTTTCGAACGATTTTGCCTAAAAACTAAACACCCTTCAATCCACATCGAGGCTTGTGGATGGTCCAAATTTCAAGTTTATCGGATTTTCCGTTCGACCGCTATCGACAGACATAAAAAAAAAGAAAGAAAAAAAAAAACAGAACGAAGTGCCATAAGAGTCTAGTGGAGACGCTCGCTTCGCTCGCTTAATTAAAGGCATTGTGAAAAGTTATTGCCATATTCGAAAACACCAATAAACTCTTTGTCTTGGAACAATGCAACACTTTATGTCTCCCACCAAGCCGAGATCTATATGTAAGCCGTGTCGAGTCAAGGAGCTCAGACGTGGAGAAGAGCTTTGGAACGATGGCCAACAAGTTGTTTGCTGTGTTACTGGTGCTGACGCTGTTGGGGCTAGGAGACGCTAAGCCACACCCTGATGGTAAGATACTTCGATTACATATTATATTATGTTATTGAGCATTACATTAGCATTGATATGTGTACAAACTACAACTTGAACATTGTAGCTGTATGTAGTAGTATAAGTAGCTTTTTGTTAGCAAGCTATAGCTATAGGGTATTATACTTTTGCCATCTTTGAACTTCCGGCCGCCATTGCAACCATACTTTAATACGCAGCCTTATCGAATATAATTAGTAATTTCAATAATGGGCGTCTCAGGCGCGACTTTCTGCCGCTCGCAGCGCTAGCAGTACTGAAGGGTCCAACTCGATCTTTGCACCTCGTTTTCTCAATTCAAACATTCAAGTCATTTATATTTAATACTTTTAAATAAACATCCATTGTAGTAATGTTTTACAAGGTTTTTGACAGAGAATACCTTTGTCATAGATTCAAAACAAACATATTGTCGTTTGACAGTTAGACAGTTGACTAACGACAATATTTAACATGGAATGAATTACAAAGTTGGACCTTTATGGACAGGTGCTGCAATGAAACCTACTTCAGCTTTGACCTGAGACGCCCATTTTGCCATGTTTCCTTAGACCATCGATACCCTTCTAAGCGGGGACGCGGAATAACGCCCACAAGGAATAAGGCCCACATGGAACAAGGCCCACATGGAATAACGCCCACATGGAACAAGGCCCACATTTTACGAACCCGAAGCTTCCCGAGCGATGCTGCGTTGCCAAATGTTTAATATTGGTTTTGATAGTCGTTACTCACACCTAATTTGCATACCTGATTTGCATAATCAAGGCCAACGGCAATGCAACCTTCGGGATCGTAAAATGTGGGCCTTGTTCCATGTGGGCGTTATTCCATGTGGGCCTTGTTCCATGTGGGCCTTGTTCCATGTGGGCGTTATTCCGGTAGCTTGCATGGCCGCCTGGCTCGCGCTCGTAGACAGTTTCCTTAGTCTGCGATAGAGGCCGTTACTCGCGCCAACACGGGCGAATCTGGCGGCCGTTAAGTTACTTACCCGTTTGAAGCCAATGGCGGTACGCGCGAAGAGAATGGCTATCTTAACGGCTTACCTACGAATAATAGTAATAATAATAATAACAACAATTATTATTATTATGAAGAATGAATATACTTCAAGGAATTCTCCATCCTGCCGGTGGTGTTGGTGGTTGTCCAGCCATACGAAGAGCGAATGCTAAGATGGGTTCAACAAAGTGGCCACGACATTTTAAGTTTGTTTAGATGTTTGATGAATAATGTATTCATTTCATATAATAGATAGGCGCTAATTGTGCGTTGTTTTAAGGTTTCAAGTGGATTAAGTAAGGTAAGCGCATAGAAATACTCGACATTTATGTCCGTACTACATGATCGCACCAGGTATGACCGAGTTTGTATGTGTTACAACAAAAAATGTATAATAATAACTAGGAAAACGCCACATGAGAACCGCGTTATCAGTTGAGCGAATAATATTTTTGACAGGATTGCGGCGTGAGTTAAAAACTTACAACTTATGTGAAGTGTGTTCGGATATGTTGTAAATATTTCCATGACACATTATTTAAATCCGTCAAGAAGATATTATAAAAAAAAAACTTAATATAAAACCATTAATGGTTTTTCGTGAAACAGTCGTCTACTAATTAGGCTGTACATCATAAACTCTTTTACATATCTGTGTATACAATATTGAGTTAGATAATGGTTATATTATGTAGAAAGTATTTTTCTATTTTATAGAGAAACGCATGTTAACTATTATAAAAGAGTTTTAAATGTTGTAAATAAGTAGTTTCTTGCAATGTACACGAAAAACATCAAACATATCACACAATTAATGCCATTCTATGAAAGTTCAATCCAAAGGCACCATTAACAGAGGCAGTGGCGTAACTACCGCCCGGCACACCCGGGCAAAGCCCGGAAACCCCCACTTCGAGGGGGGCCCTCAGGGGCCTCGGAGATTTTCCCTGAGTTATTAATCTAACTCAAAATTTTATATTTCCTCTACTTGAAAATAGTTGTGACACAATATTTAGATGGAAACTGTTCAATATTCATTTATTTTTTCTTTATTGACAACAGGTCACAAGACCCACAAGTGCAATATAATAAAGTTGTATACAAGGACAAGTACAATTACAAACAAATACAAAGACAAGTACTGGCAATTAAGGAAATAAAATACAGACGTACACTTCATAATATTCACACAGGCGTACATGTGTATGTCGATAACAGTTAAAAATAAGTTTTAGTGAAGGATAAAAGAGAAAGAATTACAAACGAACAGAACTTTTAGCGGTGTTTAGATATAGCCGATTTGAATGCGTCCAGTTTCACTGGCATTAGCAAAACGGTGTGGAGAATTTCCTTGTTAGCAGGTAGATTAATTTTATTTCACAGCTTTCATTCAGTATTATTACTCCCTTAAGCATTGAGTAATAATATTTCAAACAATTCTTCGCTATTCTTATACTACCTTGTGTCTTATCTACCCCCGGCATCCCTACCCTGTCCACCCATAGGCAACAGCATAAAGTATCGGGGTAGTACGCATATTGGGAAAAGTGACAGAATGAGCCACTTTTTATATCAGAATTGAGTGTGTGGTCGTTCGTGTAAAGTTCGAATAAGTGCAGTAACAAAAGATTGATTGATAAATTGGCCTTAACGTCTCATATTTTTCGATAGGGCTAATCGAGACGGAAGTAACAAAAGAAACCACCACGGCGTCACCTAAGAGCGTACCGGCTAAGTAGGCAGTCAGTAAAGAACATTGTAATTTTTGTAAATCAGTTTCACAACTGAAAAGGATTGCTGTAAAATAAATAAATAAGCACATTACACCCCCCCCCCTCTCCACACCGTTTTGCTAATGCCAGTGAAACTGGACGCATTCAAATCGGCTATATCTAAACACCGCTAAAAGTACTGTTCGTTTGTAATTCTTTCTCTTTTATCCTTCACTAAAACTTATTTTTAACTGTTATCGACATACACATGTACGCCTGTGTGAATATTATGAAGTGTACGTCTGTATTTTATTTCCTTAATTGCCAGTACTTGTCTTTGTATTTGTTTGTAATTGTACTTGTCCTTGTATACAACTTTATTATATTGCACTTGTGGGTCTTGTGACCTGTTGTCAATAAAGAAAAAATAAATGAATATTGAACAGTTTCCATCTAAATATTGTGTCACAACTATTTTCAAGTAGAGGAAATATAAAATTTTGAGTTAGATTATTAACTCAGGGAAAATCTCCGAGGCCCCTGAGGGCCCCCCTCGAAGTGGGGGTTTCCGGGCTTTGCCCGGGTGTGCCGGGCGGTAGTTACGCCACTGCCTCTGTAAATGGTGCCTTTGGATTGAACTTTCATAGAATGGCATTAATTGTGTGATATGTTTGATGTTTTTCGTGTACATTGCAAGAAACTACTTATTTACAACATTTAAAACTCTTTTATAATAGTTAACATGCGTTTCTCTATAAAATAGAAAAATACTTTCTACATAATATAACCATTATCTAACTCAATATTGTATACACAGATATGTAAAAGAGTTTATGATGTACAGCCTAATTAGTAGACGACTGTTTCACGAAAAACCATTAATGGTTTTATATTAATTTTTTTTTTTTATAATATCTTCTTGACGGATTTAAATAATGTGTCATGGAAATATTTACAACATATCCGAACACACTTCACATAAGTTGTAAGTTTTTAACTCACGCCGCAATCCTGTCAAAAATATTATTCGCTCAACTGATAACGCGGTTCTCATGTGGCGTTTTCCTAGTTATTATTATACATTTTTTGTTGTAACACATACAAACTCGGTCATACCTGGTGCGATCATGTAGTACGGACATAAATGTCGAGTATTTCTATGCGCTTACCTTACTTAATCCACTTGAAACCTTAAAACAACGCACAATTAGCGCCTATCTATTATATGAAATGAATACATTATTCAACAAACATCTAAACAAACTTAAAATGTCGTGGCCACTTTGTTGAACCCATCTTAGCATTCGCTCTTCGTATGGCTGGACAACCACCAACACCACCGGCAGGATGGAGAATTCCTTGAAGTATATTCATTCTTCATAATAATAATAATTGTTGTTATTATTATTATTACTATTATTCGTAGGTAAGCCGTTAAGATAGCCATTCTCTTCGCGCGTACCGCCATTGGCTTCAAACGGGTAAGTAACTTAACGGCCGCCAGATTCGCCCGTGTTGGCGCGAGTAACGGCCTCTATCGCAGACTAAGGAAACTGTCTACGAGCGCGAGCCAGGCGGCCATGCAAGCTACCGGAATAACGCCCACATGGAACAAGGCCCACATGGAACAAGGCCCACATGGAATAACGCCCACATGGAACAAGGCCCACATTTTACGATCCCGAAGGTTGCATTGCCGTTGGCCTTGATTATGCAAATCAGGTATGCAAATTAGGTGTGAGTAACGACTATCAAAACCAATATTAAACATTTGGCAACGCAGCATCGCTCGGGAAGCTTCGGGTTCGTAAAATGTGGGCCTTGTTCCATGTGGGCGTTATTCCATGTGGGCCTTGTTCCATGTGGGCCTTATTCCTTGTGGGCGTTATTCCGTGTACCCTTCTAAGCATGTTTCATCGAGGCACCGCCATCTTGAACATCGGTTAGATCCGAAGTTCATGGCGGATTGACCCGTCGAGAAGGCTGTGCATTGAGGAAGTAGTAAGGTCGTAATGGCGGACGCACAAGATGTCAGCGCTCACTAAACGGTGCGAAAATGGCCTATTGCCAAATATTTAATTGCACTATGACGCTCATAAGGTGTGACTGATAGTCCTGGTTTGTCTGCAGCTTCATGTAACATGCAACCGGATGAGTACGTTATGTGCACTATTAAGAGTTCGCAACCACAATTATGGAAATACGACCCCACCGTGAGCAATGCGTCCCGGTTAAAAATGCTTCTTGTCGCGATAAGCCTCCACTGAGTATGAATAGATTTCCTTCGCTACATTTATGCGAAATTATCTGTCCACATGATAAAAAATGGCATTTTGAAGTGAAGGTATGTTCAACAATAATACTCAATCGACGTATACTTTAATTTCACTATTCACATTCGATTCAATTCAATTCAATTCAATTCAATTCAATTCAATTCAATTCAATTCAATTCAATTCAATTCAATTCAATTCAATTCAATTCAATTCAATTCAATTCAATTCAATTCAATTCAATTCAATTCAATTCAATTCAATTCAATTCAATTCAATTCAATTCAATTCAATTCAATTCAATTCAATTCAATTTTATTCAATTACCACATATTACAAATCAATATGAATTTAAATACATTTGTTTTTACGTTGATTAATACCTACTGACAGAATGTTAGTCTTTCAACG
>OX246750.1:20582521-20597521 GCA_945910005.1 Isoperla grammatica | reverse complement strand
AATCACGTATTTGTAATTTCCATAAGAAAAAAATTATTCTTGAGCAACTAGCCCAAAATATGCGATTTCGAAAAAATTTCCTTCCTTATCGTTGTGGTTGGAACTTTTTTTAAACATGTCATTATTTGTCACGGGTGGGAATTCAATTGTTATTAGTGTTACTAGTTGTTAGAAGTTGTGTTGTAATTAGTTGTTGTCAGTTTTGTGTTATTATTTTTTTGTCTGAATACCCTTTTAAGACGATATAAAAATAAAAAATGCAAATATAAATGTTAAATAAACTCTATTATGTGTTTTTCAGGTATCCATTCGGAGAATGGTTGTAAACAGCTTTCCATTCTTTTCTCTATTCTGTCAGACTTTTTATTTCTACATATTCATTAGTATGCATAACACACATTATCTGTTGCGCACATTCCAATGTTGGTCCGCCTGTACTGTTATTCCTTCCACTTGCCCTTCAATTATATTGTTTTCTTTCTTTCTATAAATTGATCCTAAATGTCACTTCGAATGTCAACTAAAAAGGAAACACCCGCCATCAAAAGTGATGCAAATATATTTCAAATTATATGATTGAAGGTAATTTTATATAACTTTGACGAATGATTTAAATTGCAAATTCCAATGCTTAAATATGTAGAAATGAATACTCTAACAAAAACATACGTGTAACTGTTGTATAATTCATTGAATTATGACAGTTATTTAGATATTAAGTATTTTCAGTATTTTTATTGTTTAAATAACGGGTTTACGTTAATTTATGGGATAAATCCAATAAGACAAAACACAGGATATTTTCCATATTCAAAACGCACGAAATGTCAGGTTTTTATTCTTCTCAACTACGCTTCACGATAATATTGGAAAACTGTAGAATGAAATTATTGTAAAATTGCTTTTGTAAGATTAACTACGATTTTTTTCAATTCTGTGATTGATTAGCTATCGCATATTATTTGAAATAAGTAAATATAAATAAAAGATAATTATTTTTGAATTATGTGCTAAACAAAAATCTTATTCATCCTCTGTCCTTCTACACTCTGTAGATTGTTATAAAAACAAGTTCTCACTTTTACCTATTCAGCCATGTTCCACTGAGAAAAATATGTATTATGAATCACTTCAATTTCGCGAGGTTTTAAATCTTAAACTATTTTTCCCTTTAACAAACTTATAACAACAATTATTGTTCACTTCGATTTTCAACCAAAAACGGTCACGATATAAAACAAAATCATCTATTTAAATCCCGCATCGAAACATCTGCATTTCTTCAAGGTTAATAACAGAATCGTGGTAAAATTTAATACCACGACATTTTCAATGTTAAATATATATATATATATATTTATATGGATATTTTTTCAAGATTTTTTTTTTTTTATATATATATATATATATATCTCTAAATAAATCACCTGTATACACGGAGTACTATTTATCCGTGCATTTCGATAATTAGTCCCCCCCCCCTCCCCCCTCCCGCCCCCCACCGCCCCCCCTTAAGACACGGCAGGTCGGGTCGGGGCAATTTGTCTAGCGCAATTTACTCTGCGAAATGTTTCCGAGTAATACGAGAGTTTGAACCCATCAGAGCTGGCAGAGGTCAAAAGGTTTATGGGCGGTGCACGCCGGCCGCGGTTTTGGCTCGGATCGAGAAAGATCTCGTTCGTGAGTTCTGTAATAAAGAGAAAAATAAAATAAAAATTTAAATCATTTTATGTTCTTCACACGAAATCTGAAACGATTTTTTATTTTGTATTTATTTTAGTTTTCTGACTCGGCCGGGTATGGTATTATCAACTCATAAAATTTAGAATAAGATAATTTAAAAGTATCAAGTGTTCTAGTTGTTTGTCACGGTGAAAACTAAGTGAAGAGACTTTTGAGTTTTGATTCGTTACTATCAAAATTCTTTTTGACCGTAGCCCGCTGGAAATCTATGCTTGTTACATTTTTCCACAACAATTTCAATATGTATATTTCTTTATTATTTTTGGGATAATCTTTACCAATTTTGACATATTTAGAATAAACCTCAAATTTGGTATACAACCTCAAATTTTAATTTCATTTTGGACAGATTTTTGCATATCATATTTTACATAGTACTTTCAAAACTGTATACTTAAGACAATCATGAAACAATCGGGGCTTTGGTTGAATTTCATCTTCTTGTGTTCTTTATGTACTCATATACTCGTTGGACCTTCTTTCGGTAATTTTATTACTGGTTTGTTGCTGTTGTTGAACAAACCACTCAACAGCTAAGTTAGACCCTCGTACGACAAGCAGAGCTCCCCTGGTCTTACGGCGTGCATCGCCCATCAAAAAATTAAATGAAGACTATTATCTATCTACTCCGGACACATGAGATAACAATTAAATTCAAATGTAATTTGCGTTATCTTTTAGATTGCATGTGCTTTCTCACGATGGTTTGCCATCCGTATTTGACTGTATATTGTATCTTCTGTTTTATGAACTATGTTTCAGTAATTCACCAAGTGAGTTGCCCAAAGGGAAATAGTGGAGGGGGGAGGGGAATCAGGGAAAGATTATTCACCGATTACAGATATCAAACACTTGATAAACTTCGCTCTGTTTACAATTCCACAGTTCGATGCTTCCATATTCCATCGCTCGAGGTATATAAAACTAAAAACTTGTTGCTCGAGAAATGATTCGTGCGCAGTCGAGGTCATGATCGGGTTATTCTCTGCGCCGATACGTAGGGCTAGCGCATGCGAGAGCTAATTACATCCACGTAATACAGGTAGCCAGAAGACGGGTCGTCACGAGACACGAGCTCCTACCGTTTCTGGTTGCCTGATACTCGTGGGAAATGTACGGGATGAGAAGCGTGCTGTGTATTTTATTCAGAGAAAAAAATAACAACAAACAATTACACGGAATATCCATTAATTGGAAGAGGTTTAAAGTTCTAACTCAAAAAAAAATAAAAAAACATATATATATATATATATATATATATATATATATATATATATATATATATATATTTGATCTAATTTTATGGTTTGGGGTGTTAATCACATGAGATAACAATTAAATTCAAATGTAATTTGCGTTATCTTTTAGATTGCATGTGCTTTCTCACGATGGTTTGCCATCCGTATTTGACTGTATACTGAAAAAAAGAAAAAAACATATATATATATATATACAATTTGATCTAATTTTATGGTTTGGGGTGTTAATCACATGAGATAACAATTAAATTCAAATGTAATTTGCGTTATCTTTTAGATTGCATGTGCTTTCTCACGATGGTTTGCCATCCGTATTTGACTGTATATTGTATCTTCTGTTTTATGAACTATGTTTCAGTAATTCACCAAGTGAGTTGCCCAAAGGGAAATGTGGGAGGGGGGGGGGGGGGAGGGGAATCTAGCATTCCTGCTTCCAATGCAGAAGGTCCTGGGTTAAAATCCCGCTTTAAGGCTGGTACACACAGATTTTTAAGACATAATGCATAAGGTTTTAAGACGTTGTTTTAAAAACAACAACGAAAACAACGTCTTAAAACTAAAACTTTGTGTGAACGCCAGTACGTGTTTCCTATGATCCAACTTTACGACTACGCGTTAAACCTTAAATCGTATGTCTTAAAAATCTGTGTGGATCAGCCTTTAGGAAAAAGTTTTTTAACTTCTAATATGGATTCAATTCCATCACTTCTTGTCTTAGGAATAAGTAAACGGTGACTTTGGAGCTGTCCTAGCAACGAATCACTCAATAAATTCAGTTGTTCTGAATCGGCCTTGTTGATTCTGGCATTTGTTCGCAGGTGTTCGCACTGTCCAATCACTGATTCTTGTGTCTTTGATTGGTTATCGCTCACTCGTCGATGGTGTTCGGAGCCTACAGAGTTGGTTTAGTTCCCCAAATTAAAGTCCCCCACTGAAAATCAGTCTTGTCACTGAGTGGGTAGACTCTAAATACGAATTTATTTATTTTAATTATTTATCATTTTAGTAGTAGAAACTTTATTCACAATAATACCGGTTGGTTTCTGCAGCCAAAGCTGTTGGCCATCGGCACAGAATAATAATACAAAACATACAAAAACGAAAACTGAAACGAATTACACTGAATATATATTTAAACAAAATTAAGAATAGTTAAGTAAGAATGGTGCCCGAAAATGAAAAGGACCGACGTAAAACGCATAATATAGCATAATATTCAGTGGATTAATTATTATTCAAGATCATTTTTTAAACGACATATTATTATTAAGAACCGCATGTTATGCAAATGAGAAAACCATTCAGCAAAACAAATAAAATTACCTGTGAAGATCAATTCAGGCTCAAAACGACAAAAAACTTTATTATTCTTGCATTAGCTATACTTGTCACAATGAAAGTATTCGCATACCGATCTCAGGTGCACGATTCGGCTAGTTGAGTGCACAGGCGGTTTGGCCACACCCTCCGTTACAGGTAACCAATGGAAGGTTTTAAATTATCCCTAATGGACCTGTTTATATATAAGATGGTAGGAATTAGTGAAGTAGAAAATTAAAATGCCACCTTGGACTCGGCTGTGTCGTAATCATAAGAATACTTTCGTTGGGGCAACTTTATCTACAATTTCATATAAATGATTTAAATCCATTTTATAGTTGTATATCCTATATTTGATATATAAACCATATTTCGTGGAGGGCTCGAGAATGATGATTTTCGTGCCCATGAGGTTTAACGAACCTCCGCTAGGGGATTGACAGACCTTGTACACTCCCTAAGGTACCACTCACATTCTCACCTACAGATTTGTTATCTGGAATCTGGAATCTACACACATTATTAAAACAAATTATTACAACATTAAACACCGCCAACTATATAAAACATTTCCGACAACTCCCACTACACATACAGCCTTGTAACATGATTTACGTGATTGGCAGACAGACAGACAGACAGACAGACAGACAGACAGACAGACAGACAGACAGACAGACAGACAGACAGACAGACAGACAGACAGACACAAACACACATTCTCTTATATGGCCTTGTTTTGATTCGTTTATTGCCTCAACGACAAGTCAAGTCGTCTGATTTTAATGACGATATTAGTATTGCAGAGCGTTTAGTGAGACAGACCCGCCCACGCGATCTTTGAAAGTTGGAATATCTTTCGAATTAGATCATATAAGAGTTTCTAAATTTATTTACGCAGGTGTAGGTAGGCAAGATGCAAGGTCTACGTGATCTGCGCCTAGCGGAGGCTCGTCGAACTCCCAAGTTAGGTCGTCGCAAGGGAACCAAAATCGCCATTTTGGATCCCACTAAAAAAACTGTTATGATAATTAAATATCCGATGTAGATCATGTAACACAATACTTAAAACACCTAAAAGAGAACTTTTGATAGGATATAATGATTGAAGATTATAAAATATGATGATTTTTCCTTTTTAGGAGGTAATTCTATTTGACAGATCACTTCATTTGTTTTCTTTCACATTTCTCCCATTTGAATAACATGTGATTTTTAACATTGTTGGCCGGACTGCGACGACCTAACTTGGGAGTTCGACAAGCCTCCGCTAGGCGGAGATCAAGTAGACCTTGGGCAAGATGTATTATAACCTATAGGGCACTAGCAACACCGAAAGACAACAATGGAACAAATGCATTGAACTGATGGACAAACCATCAGCTGTCAAAATAATAAAATTGCAATTATTGAAATAAAAACAAGTGTAGCAGTAGTAACTGCTCGCTATTTAAAACTTTTAATGATAGACAACGACCAAGTGAAAGTTTTGTATGTGTATTTCTTTGTTTTTTGTTTTGTTTTCCAAAATCAGACGAAATTATTTTTGGACAGCTTGTTGTTTGTCCATCGATTCAATTCATTTGTTTCATTGTTGTCTTTTGGTGTTGCTAGTGCCCTATTGGAGACTCAAACCAACACATAGATAGTGCTGCTAAGCAACACCCTTATCTGCGCCATTGATGATTTAACAATAAAGCAACAATGAACAATTGACAGATAAACTCATCCTTATAGTAGTTTATTTTCTTGCCTCCAGAATGCGTCTAGTCTATTTTGAGGGGCAAATAGTCGAATTCTACTCAAGAGTCAAACCAAAGCAAATAGTGCTAATAGTGTAATATCTAGCCGCATGCAGACCTCAGACCCTTATCTATCATCCGATTCACGCACCCACTTTCAACGAAAATCAGCAGATTCCCGGCTTTCTTTCGTGTATTCGTGAATAATAGGCCTACGGTCTTCCGTTTCGTTGTTAGTGTGCACAATTCACATTAGTCACTCCAGCGTGTTTGGGGGTTCAGGTGTCCAATAAACGATCATTACCAGGGAAGGATACCTCTACGTCAAAAACCACACAAAATTTTCATTTTTAAATTATATCACAAGAATGGGCTTGGAAATCGAAAATCTGAATCAACAGCGCACTGTGGTTTAGTAAGCCCTACACATTGAGTGCGTTGAGTCGTTACTTAAATTATAATCAGTATGTTTTTTTGTAAATAATTAATTTTATGACAAATTATCGAATTATAATCAAAATACTGCGCTAATGGTTATAATATGTTATTCAACCTGTAGGGCTTACCAAAGCACAGTGCGCTGCTGATTTAGATTTTCGATTTCTTGTTGCAATCTTGAGATATAATTTAATAATGAACATTTTCTGCGGTTTTTGACGTAGAGACTACCCTTTGCCCTTAATGGACCACTTTTTAGTATAGATGTAAGGAAATTAGAATAAGATTATTATGTTGATACTATTAATTCGGCTATTTTCTCAGCAATGAGACTTGTTGTATATTCCTTCATACATGAGTTCGACGGAACTATTACTTACTATTCTTTCTACAAATCTTTCAAACTCTAATTGATACCGAGTTCATCTCCACAATGCAACAATTTCACTCCTTCCATAAGAGCCTATGCACAAAGACATCACCCTTAGGCTGTATGCCCACTTACTCTATGGAACTCCCATTTCGTTCTGCGCAAACTTAATGTTTTTTATGATATCATGAGAACGCTTCCAAATATTGAAAAAGTGATTCTGGTCAGCTGCCTTTGGTTTTGTATCAGCTACACAATGGGTTTAAAAAGTAAATAAAAAAAATATTTTTACGATCGTTATTTTATTTTTTTAGTAATTATTAGTTATTAAATTATAATTAAAATAACAATCGTAACGATAACAAACTGTGAATATTTTAAACCCATTGTGTAGCTGATACAAAACTAAAGACAGGACCAGAATCACTTTTTAAATATTTGGAAGCGTTCTCATAATATAATAAAAAACATTAATTTTTTAAATAGTCTCAAATGTAAATCAAAATAGGCCCTTTGTCATCCTGTAGATAATTAATTAGATCTCTTTCTCATGATGTTTGTTTGTTCCAATCAAAATTTCCGTTTTCAGGTGTTCTTAACTACTTTCTGAAATGTTATGTGACTGGACACCTTTCACACCTAACTAAGAACATCTGCAAAACGAAAACATTTATTAGAATAAACAAATCATTCATAAGGGCTGGTCCACACAGATTTTTAAGACATACGATTTAAGGTTCAACGCGTAGTCGTAAAGTTGGATCATAGGAAACACGTACTGGCGTTCACACAAAGTTTTAGTTTTAAGACGTTGTTTTCATTGTTGTTTTTAAAACAACGTCTTAAAACCTTATGCCTGCCCAGGGACTGCTACCTTATCGTGGTGGGCAGGTTTGTGCGCTTTGATGATTCCTGGAGCTATGCCGGCGGAAGCGTATGCTTCTGGTAGGGCCACCCTAGCCGGACAGGTCGAGGAGGAGAAGTCAGACGAAATGCAGTCCACAACCTCTCCCCTCCCTTTTCCTCTTCCTTCCAATTTTTCACCCCGCCCTCCTACTTGCCCCTTTCCTCCAAACAGCCCCCTATTGCATCTTCATCTATCACCCACTCATTGTCTCGATTAGCCTCGTTGCAAAAATATGAGACGTTAAGCCCAAATATCAATCAATCAATCTTAAACCCTTATGCATTATGTCTTAAAAATCTGTGTGGACCAGCCTTAAGAAAGAGCATTACATTCTCTATATGAGGACATATTTTGATTTTCTTTTGGGACAATTTAAAACCATTTTAAAGAAATTTTAAAAGATCGAAATCGGGTGTTCCGCAAGGTAGCTGAACATACAACCATAACGCAACAATCCAAAGATCTTACTATCATCATTCGCCATGTTTTCTTATGTCTTTGTCTCTGAACAGGCTGTGATTATACATTTCACGAAGCGTCTTTCTAATTCAGCCTTGCCGAGCACTTAAAAGTTCATAACTCACAATAAAACTGAATCCCCAAACGTGGAACTAAACCCCACAAAACTAAGTGGAACACAGCAACCATAAAAAAACAATAAGAAGATTATAAAAATTTGCATACAGCCTTATGGAGAACCCAATCTGCTTAGCTATATAAACCATGTGTGCTTTATAGAGGAGTGGGGGATTTAAATACGTGTTCGATAACATTTGGAACCGTGTAACTACTCTGCACGAATCTAGTGCAAAAAAATGCTGTTTGTGGCGGCCACCTGTTATTTTAGGATAAAGCGAAGCAGGCGTGTAAAACGTTGAACTAACGCATTTTCCCATACATTCGCGTTCTGGCTTTTTATAGCCCTCGCAACTGGTCATATGGTTTACCTCGTCTGTGGCTTTTAGACACGTTTTGAATACTACTATAATTAAAATTATTTTTAACTCTCTTTGCAAATACAACAAGTTATTCGCGAGAGTAAAAGTAAATGATCAGGCTATAAAAGAGTATCTTCTGGCTAATATTATGGTAAACGCTTTTTCTAATATCGGATATTAGGAAGAGCAATTGTCAGTTTTCTATACATTTTATTATTACTCATGTAATAATTAGTTTTCTTTCTAATAGTTATCTCATATTTAAATAAATTTTAGTTTATGTATTCATAGGTTGCACGTACGTCACATCTTTGCGCGTGGGGGCCACATTTGTGATCAAACTTTGACGTTGCCATGGAGTGAAAATTGAAGGCTGTTGTGGTAGAACTAATAAATTCTTAGTTCTTAAAAATCCAGCCTGTTTTTGATATACAATTGGTATGTTTGGTAATTTTTTTTTTGTATTAATTATGTTTACTTTTTAAATTCTAAATCAGGCTTATTTATTAAATTTGAATAGTATTTGCCAATTATCTAGGATTGGTCCTCATCAATAGTGTCGCAATCATGGCCGCTGTGACGTCACGTGGGAACTATGAATTCTAAATATTTTTACGGTCAACACAACGGATACATTTTATTTACCGAACGTTTCGAGAAGATTGCACTTCTCGTTCTCGAAACGTGGGTATAAATACAACTATTTACAATAATATATCCATGGTTTTGAGCGTAAAATAATTTTGCACATAAAAATGGACCACGAAAATTTACGTCAATATAATATGAAGCGATAGCAATAGGGAACACGCGTATGAAAATTTTAATCAATTTTTAAAAACCTTGTCTCTCTTTAATAATTTTGTGTCTTTGAATTTTGAAAAACGGATCAGTATATGCCTCAAAATAATTGGTTTAGTAACGATAAATAAAAGGGCTCGAAAAACGAGCCGCTGCCATGTAGAGTGGATTTGACGTCATGGTTTTGTACTTAGTTCGCTCACCACCCCAGCGATTGGTCTGTTACGCCACGACTACAGAATCATTGCGTCACAGCCACCTGTACGCGTTTCAGATCTTCGAGTTGAAACTTCAATAAATGCGACCACATTAAACCTATTTAAAAATTTATTTTTTACTTGGGACTTGCATTAATATACTTTTTGTATCTGATACTATTAAACTAAGTGTTTGGTTTCACAAAAAAAATCGTACGCGTGTTGCCTATTGTAATAAAAGTTTGGCGACTGGAGCATAATACCTATTAATCATAGTTAGGATGTACGAATACAGGCATTGATGTAATTGCACAATACATTACAATTAAAAACAAAATTAGCACACATCGAACAGAAGAAAAAACATAATCGTGGTTAAATTACGTTAACGAAGTTGTAAAATATCAAACAAACAGCATTTTCTTTCAAACCATCAAAATGTATACGTAGCGAAACCTTTTATTCGTATTTAAATTGTATATATACAACAACAACGCCAAATTGTCCTATATATGTCAAATTCTTCCTGATCTGAGAGTAAAAAACTCGTTCCCTTGAGATCAAAAGCGTTATATGAAGCGTGTATACTATAGCTATAACTGCATGAATTACTTCTTAAAAAAGTTTTCTACGATAGCAAGGAATTCACTGAAGCCTCGCAGAATTCAAACTATTGTAAATACGCTAATTCTATATATTCGGTAGCCTTCTAGGCTTCCACATAAATGTATATGAAATGCTAATTAAATTAGTAAAAATTCATTATTACTATGTTTCAGCTGGCGTTTGATGCAAACTCAATTGTTCTCTAACCTTGGTTTGCTATTATTACTTAAAATTTTGTCTCGATTACTCTTTTAATCGTTTACAAAAGCATATCATAATCATTTTCGTACACTTTATCGGGAGATATACGTATTCAAACTCTCATATTTCCCCGTAAAAACATCGATAGTTATAGGGCTATCCTATTAAAAACATGGGAACCACTCAAAGTTCGCTTCCCCATCCAACTAAAACAAACGTATTTTTCTTCTCCGAACGTCGATTACGACAAAACGAAGAACTACGACATCGAGAAGATTCATCTCGTTTACCGCAGATAAACGTTTTACCCGGCAGTGACGTCATTAGGATTCAGTTCAGCGAAACGTCGTATTAAAGCAGCGCGTGCGGTGGTTTCAGGGGATATTAGCTCATTTCTATTCAGGCAGACAGTCTTGCGTGGAAGCGATTTCTTGCTTGTGTTGTTTTGAGGTTTTATGTAAATACGTTTAAACGCCCACGCATATGGACAGTGGCGTGTTCGGTGGCGAAATGCGACGTGCGAAATGAAATAATAAGTATTAGATCCAGTGGTTGGCATCCCTGCTTCCAATGCAGAAGGTCCCGGGCTCAAATCCCGCTTCAGACAGAAGCTTTTAAATTCTAATGTGGATTCAATTCCATTACTTCTTGGCTTAGGAATAAGTAAAAGGTGACTTTGGAGCCGTCCTAGCAACGAAGCACTCAATAAATTCCAAGTTGTTCTGAATATGCCTTGTGGATTCTGGCATTTGTCTACAAGTGTTAGCACTGTCCAATCACTGATTCACATGTTTCGTATTTGGAATGTCGATCTTTGATTGGTTATCGATCGCTCGTCGATGGTGTTCGAAGTCTACAGGGTTGGTTTAGTCACTTTAAATTAAAGTCCCCCACTGGAAATTAGTTTTCACTCTTAATGTGATTTTGTTTTTATTCATTTATTACTAGGAAAACGCTCTGTTTGACGCGTTGATAAGCGAGCGCGTCAATATCTACGAACTTTCTGGCGAAAAGACTTCAATGCTAATACAAACAACAATTAACAACAATTCAAGAATGCGCATTGCAAAATTTTTTCTATTTTCCATAGCTATTATACTTCCCGACATTGTTGTATGCAGTGCAATGTGCGTTGCTAAGAATTTTCGTGGTCATGTTTTCAACACGGTCCGCCACCGTTACTAACACTTATTGACAGCAATAGAAATGTAATTTCTGCCTCTAATACGTATTGGATCGCGTTTACATTAGTATATTCGTGACCGGACAAAATTTTACTATAAGATAGCCACCTCACATTTTGCCGTTACTGCGTTTTAGAAAAATATTTTCGAGTAACTTTCGTGTAACTTTGCCAATATTTATCAGATCGCCATTACATTAACATATTCGTGACCGGAAAAATCTGTAAAAAAATCTGGCTATCTCACATTTTGCCGCCATTTTGTTTCAGAAAATTATTTTGCAGTAACTATGGTGTAACTTTGTAACTTTTCGAACGATTTTGCCTCAAAACTATACACTTTCAATCCACATCGAGGCTTGTGGATGGTCCAAATTTCAAGTTGATCGGACTTTCCGTTCGACCGCTATCGACGGACATAAAAACAAAAAAAAAAAAAAAAAAAAAAAAAAACAGAACGAAGTGCCATAAGAGTCAAGTGGAAACGCTCGCTTCGCTCGCTTAATGAAATATTTATTTGGCTAAAGTAACTTGTTTTCACGATGGCAACAACCATGCCTGGATTCCATGGAGAAAATGAAAACAGGTTTTCATTATTCAGGCTCTAAGGCTCAGTATTATGAACTAAGGATAAAAAAGTTAAGGCATCTAACTTGTTTTCTCTAAGGCAACCAGGATTCCCATTGGTTGTTGCTATGTTTAAAAACAAGTTAGTACAGCTTTCTAAATATGTATCCTATGTTCATAATACCGGGCCTAAATATTTCTTAATTAGAACATTTTGGTGAACATTTTGAGTCAAGAAGAAAAAGGAACATTTTTGAAGGGCGATTGGAAAGGAAAAATAGTAGACCGAGGTGACAATTTAAAAAACTATCGAGTATCTTTTGTATGAATATCATCATTTCCCCACGGTCCTCTATATCTTTTTAAGTACAACAATACACAATAATTAAAAAAGTGAAATCATGGTTAATAGATGATAATTGACGACTTCAGGTGGGAGGAGCTTGCGGCGAGCACTGGCTGACTAGGGACAAGTGAGGATAAGTCGGTACTTTCTGCGCGTATTCTCACGCACACCACGCGACACTAATCTCGATCTAGCTGATATGTTATTCATTTTGAAGATACAACCCATATGAAAGCGAATTAGGCGACATTTTAACGGTTTTTGTCATGATGGTTTCAAAATTATAGACACAGTCGTTAACCTGTTATATGAATTCACGCATCAAACATGACAGAATTCGACACTACGAGTTTTGTCTTATCCACTTCAATCAGCGGAAAACTAATCATCGGATTTTGACGAGAGTTATTTTAAAATACGAAGGCAACCTTTTAGACTCGAAAGAAATATACTTTCTTGATAGAAAGTGCCCCGAACGAAAATTTACAGCATGCACCAATATGCAGGGTGCGCCGTTTTCACGGCCTAATAGCTCGTCAGACCGTCGTTTGGACCCTGAAACTACACACCTTGCATATTGGTGCATGCTGCAAATTTTCGTTCGGTGCACTTTCTATCTAGAAAGTTTATTTATTTCTAGTCCTACAGGTTGCCTGCGTATTTTTAAATTACTCCCATCAAAATCCGATGATAAGTTTTTCTACAATTGAAGTGGATAAAAAAAAGTCGTTTTGTCAACTTTTCCGTTTTCGATACGTGATTTCTTATAACTAGTAAACTACTGTGTCTATTATTTTGAAACCAACATGACAACCTGTTAAAATGCGGCCTTAATATGCTTTCATATGGGCTATACCATAAACATGAATAACATAACAGCTAGATCGAGATTAGTGTCGAGTGGTATGCGCGAGAATCCGTAACTGTTTGCGAATGTTGACTCACTTGCGGCGCCATGTTGCTGCGTGACGTCAGGGGGCGGGTACTTCGCAAGTCGTCCATTAATTAATTTTATTGTTATTTTCTTGTCCCATGAAAGGACCGGATGGCCAGTGTAGGGTTATGAGCATGTCCATACCCTCTTTAGCCTACAGGTACATACAATTACACAAATACGTACCTACTATTACACAAAGTTGAAAATTACAAAGTTATATACACGGAGAGGAAGTTATAGAATGACATTGATCGGTAATGGATATTTGAATGGCGGTCTGAAGGATAAGGTTATAGGGCGAGTTAATATGTCTAGCATGTCTTTGTGGTTGTCGTTAATAATTAAGCGAGCGAAGCGAGCGTTTCCACGAGACTCTTATGGCACTTCGTTCTGTTTTTTTTTTTGTTTGTTTGTTTTTTGTTTTTTTTGTTTTTATGTCTGTCGATAGCGGTCGAACGGAAAGTCCGATCAACTTGAAATTTGGACCATCCACAAGCCTCGATGTGGATTGAAGGTGTATAGTTTTGAGGCAAAATCGTTTGAAAAGTTACAAAGTTACACCATAGTTACTGCAAAATATTTTTTTGAAACAAAATGGTGGCAAAATGTGAGATAGCCATATTTTTTTAAACTTTTTTCCGGTCACGAATATGTTCATTTTTTGGCGATACAATAAATATTGGTAAAGTTACACAAAAGTTACTCGAAAATATTTTTCTAAAACGCAGTAACGGCAAAATGTGAGGTGGCTATCTTATAGTAAATTTTTGTCCGGTCACGAATATACTAATGTAAACGCGATCCAATACGTATTAGAGGCAGAAATTACATTTCTATTGCTGTCAATAAGTGTTAGTAACAGTGGCGGACCGTATTGAAAACATGACCACGAAAATTCTTAGCAACGCACATTGCACTGCATACAACAATGTCGGAAAGTATAATAGCCATGGAAATAAGAACAATTTTTGCAATGCGCATTCTTGAATTGTTGTTAATTGTTGTTCGTATTAGCATTGAAAACTTTTCGCCAGAAAGTTCGTAGATATTGACGCGCTCGCTTATCAACGCGTCAAACAGAGCGTTTTCCTAGTTTTATCAAACATTTCAGATGAAGGTGATGAATGCGGTTTGAGATATCGTTGATGTCTTCATTTTTGGTCCAGGGAGGGAGTCTTGCAATATTTCCCAAAATTCGACGCTCTAGAGATGCGTAGAGAGAGAGAGTAGTGGGCCAAGAAGGGGGGCTAAAACACCACAAGCAAATTCGAATTCTAAACGGATGAACGTTCTGATGAGTGTACCATAATTGTAGCCACGTAATCGACCCCTGATGAGGATTGATCTGGTATGCATTAAGCAGCATTAAAAAATATACTATACATACAAAAAATGTATTTATTAAGCGAGCGAAGCGAGCGTTTCCACGAGACTCTTATGAGTAG
>OX246750.1:20559701-20582321 GCA_945910005.1 Isoperla grammatica | reverse complement strand
GTACTGCCAAGCAAACAACCAGTGCCGTAACTAAGGTTTGGTACCCCGGGTAAATATCCGGGTAAAAAATCGGGAGTCTACCATTTTGACTTGCTTATACCACCGTCAATGCCACAACGGTCACCAGTAACAAATGTTATAAACAAAACTTGCCTAAAACTCGATAAAGTCTCAATCACACTATAGGAATCGAATATTTTTGTGGGGCTGTGCGCCCCGGACCCGCATTGGCTGGGGGCTTCCCCCCCCCAGACCTCTTTTCTACTTTGCCCAATAATACCCCGGTGATTTTTATACCGTAGTTACGGTCCTGCCAACAAAACAACAATCAATCCTTCAACGAAGCACTCAATAAATTCAAAGTTGTTCTGAATCAGCTTGTTGATTCTTACATTTGTCCGCAGGTGTTCGCACTGTCCAATCACTGATTCATATGTTTCATATTTGAAATATCGATCTTTGATTGGTTATCGCTCACTCGTCGATGGTGTTCGGAGCCTACAGGGTTGGTTTTAGTCACTTTAAATTGAAGTCCCCCACTGCAAATCATTTTCGTTACTGAGTGGGTAGACTCTAAATGTGAATTTATTTTTTTTATTTTATTTTTATTCTTGGTCTGTCTGTAGCTGTTGACAACCACACCACACCCAAGACTACCGCGTTGAGTTTAGACCTTCACGGCGACTGAACTAAGAGCGTCTGATCCATATGACTCGATCTCATAGTGACAGCGCGGTAAACTCCAAAGAACTCACTCACTCGTTTATCGGAGGTCTTTGCTTTTAGCTGCACCGGCTGGTAAGTGTAGCGAGGTGTGAATGGTTCTTATAGGACTTACAGGGAGATGTATAGAGGGTAAGCTTAGCTATAGAAGTGGGCGTGGTTTATTGAATGGTGGTATAACCCTTCTCAATTGAGATGTTCTGATTCGAGTGGTCGTGGGTTTGATTCTTTTCGACGGACATTTTGACTGAGGATTTTCTCTGACATAAAATGATGTAAAAGGTGTTTAGTATAATATCCCAAGCACTCAACGAAACATAATAAATATATAGTAACTAACATTCAGTTTGCAAAGAACCAAATACTAGATTAATTTCATTTCAATCTTTACGATTGTCATTTAGAAAACTCCTTTAATTGGCATACAAAATAACGACCATATGGATTAAAATATGTATTTATGCAATTGTTATCTTTCTTATAACTCAAATTTTTCTAATTCAAATTTAATTAATATTTGAAACTTTTTTAATCCAGTGTTTAGAAAACGAAATTAGTTGTTAGGTACCATTTTTCAATAAGAACTCGATTAAACAACGTTTCAAATATTGTAATCATTACTATTATTGTCATTTGGGGACCTAATTAAGTATTAATTCTTTGATTGGCATCCAAAATAACAAGCGGTAAGGATGAAAATATTTGAAACTTTTTAAATTTAGTGTTTAGAAAACGAAACTAATGTTGTTGATTATCCTTTTTCGATATTCTGTAAATCATAGAATGTTCGTGGTCGCAACGGGACTTAAAAAACCAGTATCGATTACCGTAGGCTATGTACTGAGAGATACAAGATATTCTAGATCCCCCGGCCTATACTCACAGTATGAAGATAGTTCTATTATTATTTGCATACTTTATTTTTATTATTTAATATGTTGAATTTCCACTTCATTTGATTTTATTTCATTTCTCAATTATTTTATCTTGTTCTTGATTTTATTTTATATAATTAAGGTGTTTGTTTTGTTTTTGTTTTTGTTTTTGTTGTTATTGTTATTTGTGACTTCATTATATTAATTGTTTGCATAGCCTAGTTTTATTTAAGGTCCTTATTTGTAAATCAGTTTTTATAACTTTAATAGGATAGACATTAAATAAATACAATTCTTTTATCTGTATGTGGTTGAGATAAATTGACAAAATGGTATCCATTACCATACAGATAACATGTAAAAAGTGAATGCAGCCACAGCAACCTTGTGGATGATTTATATTTATTCTTTGATGTGTTTTATACGGTGTCCAGATATAGATTTGGACAATTTGATTGTGACTATTGTATGTGTGTATGTAATATTGTGTGTGTGTGTGTGTGTTATCGTCATAGATGACTATGACTATGAGCAAAGATTACTGCTATGAATGAAACATTGACCAACTAAATATCAGTATTTGTAAAAGCCACTCGCTGATTGGCTCTAACTCACTCATCTATGACGTCACTCGTCACTATTCATAAAGGTGCTGTGGAACAACTTTTTCGGGCAAATACTGTAGTACTAAAACTATTATAATAACTTTGACAATATAAAGTGAGAAGTTTGCAGGGGTTGGGGGTTCTTTGCCCGATATACCCTCCCCCCCTTTTTGCGTGCGTCACTGTACCCAACTAACTTCTATAACCGTTACTTCATTATAGTTAATTACAGATTATTAATTAAACTCATGTCAGGCCGGCCTATAATAGTCGGCATGTTGTGTTAAAACTGCACAAGTCAATTATCATTAGCAATCACACTCTCGCTCATAAACACAACAATCTACCATTATTACTACAGTAGTTGACTCTAGCGGTGTGAAGGAAGCATCAGGAAGTATTCTGGGGACATTTCGTGTTGTTCAATAAGTGATGTGGTATCAATGACCCCTTTGTCGTGCGCCGACGCTTAGTTCAGTTAAACAGCGATAATAAATGGTAGGAGGGATCTTATTTGTGTGTAGATTGTGTAGATTGTAGATGTTATGTTCTTTTAATCTGGAATAAAATCAGAACAATTTACGTGTTTACATGTGTTAGAAATAATTCGCTTGTATACCGCCCAGATTTCAAGGAAAAATTACTGTTGTGTATTTCAGGAAGTCCAAACAAAATTTTCCACGTATATTTTTCTATCGGAAGATTCTTGTGTTAAAGTTCAAATTTAAATTATAATAATATTAAAAAATTTAAAAAATGTTGCGTTGCCTCTCTGCCACAATGTAGAGACAATATGATCCATTTCATTAGTTAATTTATAGTTCATGGAAGTACTTAAAATTATTTTTGGATTTCGTAAAACATATTTACACCGGTTTTAATCGATTGATGTACGCATTACAACAACACAATTATAATAATGAGTGGAATGGTTTTGTGTTGCAACAGTACCGGTCCAGCTACATATTTGTCTAATTTTATCTATTTACATTTTTTTTTACTACCTTTTACTTTAATACCTTTGTAACTCTGTTTTCTATTTCTATTTTGTAAATTTCATTAATTTTAGGTCTTCCTAGTTTTAGGTTTTAATTATTTTTATTATCTTTTCCGGTTTTATCATATGTTTATCATATATTTAAGTCATTCCTTTATATTTATTTTTTGCAGTTGCTCCTCTTTATTCGAACTGTGGTCTGTTCTACCACCCCCTCCCTATGCATTATATTATTGTATGCATAGAAATATTTAATTTAATAAATTTAATAAACAATTCATGAGATTGTTTTGATTTGGTCACGATGCGAAAGCTTATAGTATAAAGATAAACTAATGTAAATAATAATATCACCGCCTAAAACGCTGCAGTAATTAACATTGGCTTCTATGTACCTTACTTAATTGATATTAATATACGTGGCTATACAGACTTCAATTTATAATTCTTTACTCGTAGCAGCGCAAAAACGACAACCCACAAAATATTACTCACCAGACCAGCTTAGAATAATTTATAAGTAATCCCACTGGGATATTCGCCTCCCCCTGAAAGCCTCCCCCACTACCCCCCCCCCCCCCCCCCATCTCCCGAGATTATTACAGACGTAAGTCGACGTACTAAGGCCCGGATTAGAAAGCAGTGATCTTTATGATTCCGCGGGCCTCTCTTTAATCCTGTCTCCTTGGAGGGCAATTTATTCAGAGATGGACGAAAAGTCGTTTCTTCTTGTAGCTCTAGCTACTGCGCCTGTAATAAAATAGATAATGGCTTCGTAAGCCGGTGTATTGTTAGCTTCAGTTGAGTACGTAATTTAATCTCTCTCTATTAAGTATGCAATTAAAATCGAAGAAAGGAGGCAAGAATTCTTAAGTGGAGGACTTGAGGTGTGTGTACGACTTGGAGGGATAGTGTTACTGACAAGAGTTTTAGTATAACGAATACAGGACTATGCATAGAAACATGGAACTGCAATACTAGACCTATAGTACATATAGTATACTGCATAGTGGTTGGACGCGTACCCTTTTGAAGCAATTTCGAATTGGGAAATGTCAGATTTATACCCCGATTCACTTCTTTAGGTCAATTTTGTATTTTGTTTTAATAATAAAGAAATTAATAATTTTATTTGAAAGTTTAATATATTTGTAAATACATTTTTGTGGAAACTTTTTGTGTGTACCGTTTGTTGAAATCGTGGTTATTAATCAGAAACTGTCGAAAGTTAACAAAGTTTGCTAATTTCGGACCTAGCGTCGTTAAATCTGTTAACTATGTAGTAAAAAATAGGAAATGTGATGCAAATGCCTTTCGTAAAAATTTCTATCTAACTCATTAGAGAAAGCTACCGGAATTTGAATAACATTGGAACATCTAAATTTAATCTTAAATTGTATCATTTTTTAAACTGCCTGTGATATACTACAGTTGAAAATTACTTCTGTAACCAGGAAAAAATTCTGAAATACGATTTTTTTAGTTGCTTAGCAAACTTTCTTTTTAAATTTCTGTAATAAAAAAAAAACTCATCAGGTTTTGCAATCTTTTATTGTATACAGACCGGAACAAAATAACAATAACTTCTACAAAACAGGAACGTAGTTGATCCCTAACGATGTTATTAGTTTTAACAACCAGGCCTATCATTGCGGAAGAGATACCCTAATGATAGTCTTAAAACTAAAAGTCAATTGTTCGAAAACCGGCATGCTGGTTGTAATGTAATGTTATAAAGCGACTTACTTTCGAGATTTGAATACAACATTTGCCATTGGTTTTTATTTTCGTTGTAAAGTTTAGACATTAGAGAACATTCATTCTTGAACCATCCTGGATGACTTTAAATAGAAAAGCAGAAATACGGCGTGGTTGTGGTTGTGGCATGTCTTCATGAATTTTTTGTTTGTTACGTTTTTAAGTTTCCCCAACCTAACTTAAGTCACATGGTTCCGCAATAGCTGAATCCAACCGTACCAACTTAATTATCTACTTGTCTGTTACTACTGTATACTTGAAACAGACCTGTACATTAGTGATAATTTAAAATTTCCAAACTGGTGTTGGATGCCTTGAAATTTTCAACACAGTGGGTGTGCCTACTAAGGCCTGTGCACTCGACTATAAGTTGAAGATTGCCGTTACGATGTGTGAACGAACGCCAGGAATCTGTTGATTTACCTTAAAACAGAGTGCATGAAAGGAGGTGTAGATAAGGATTTGCGGTCGACAAGTTCATACCACATCAACTTCAAACCCTGATAGTGATCTGTCATAAGAACAATGTCTGAACTCGGCGGTTTAGCCCGTGAACGAGGTTAGTACTTAGATATGGAACATGTTGAGCCATACGTTTGGGCTAGTATATCAGGTAAAACCTGGGCACCCTATTCTGTAACTTTTTTGTGTGAATCCTCAAACGCATACTGTCTGAATTCGAACTTTTTATGAGTAACGTAATATGCATTTTGTATTAATCTAATAAATATAAATATAAATAAATAAATCTAATAATAATAATATAATTTTGAGTAAACCTGTTCGAATTCAGACAGAATTCATACAATGTTACAGAATAGGGTCCCAGTTAGTGTCGATCTTCATCAGGGATTTATACATAAATTATTATTGTGCACGGTAGGAACAGTGGCGTAACTCAAAATACGGGACCCGTATGCAAGCTGGATTTTTGGGCCCCACTTTTTAAGGGTGCAAAACTAAAATTAATATAATTATCTCTGGCACCAGATTACTTACGTTTGTCACGCTGTCTTGCTATTTATGTTTTGCCTGCGATTGTATTTAGAGTACGTATTGGTTTAGTTTAGTTTTATTGGTAAATACATGCATTAGGCACAAGTCTTCTGACTTATGTGTGTACCTAATAGCAACAACATAAAGTATTGTTTTATTCTAATATGACATATATTGTTACATAATTACATTGTACAAGTACCATGCCAAATAAATAAATTAAATACAAAATCTTTTAGTTGTGTAAGTTAAGATTGTATTTTTTTGCTATTCTGAATCTGAGAAATCTGAAAATGATTCTTTTTTTAATTCTTATACAAACATTTATTACAAAACCGGTGTTCTCGAGGGGGCCCCCAGGTCGCGGGGCCCAGAAGCACCGCATACTTTGCACTATAGGGAGTTACACTACTGGGCCCGGATTCACAAGAGGTCCTAAGTCCTTTTTTGATATTATCTCTAAAACCGGCCTAGCTTTGACCTCGTTTGAATCCAGACCCATATCCCATGAAGAACTGAAGAAGTTACTTATTCCTGGTCGAAACAAAGATGCAATGAGCAATCAAATAATATGTTTTATGATTTCAAACATGGGCCAGGATTCACAAGGGATTTAAAGTTAGGCTGGTCTTAGAGTTAAGACCAAAAGAAGACTTAGGACCTGTTGTGAATCCGGGCCCTGGATACGAACCTCTCCCATTGACGTGTCCTCACCTTTACTTGCTGCGAGTATACCAGACGACTCACCACCTTCTGTGATCCGTCGAAATGTGATTTGCAGGGGGCGGTGGATTACAGTCATCTTTTATGGTCCATGAAGAAGTACTCCGGTGAATAATACTCTTCTTTTTCTTCTCCACCGTCATCCGGGCATAGCATTGCGACACTGCTGCACGCTAAGTCGCGACTAAATTAAGTTTTGATTAACTTGGGGGAGAAGATTGACTCATGGGCCGGCGTCCCTACGGATATGGGAGAGGGGGGGGGGGGGGGGGGTGAAAATGGGGGGCGCGGAACCTAATTTTCCGAGTGATTTCCTTCTACAGTAACCATTGTAATAAGGTTTTCTCAGTACATTGCGTAAGTTTATCGTTGAGTGTAATAGAATTTTTGTATATACGTCACTTTATCGATTTGTTTCTACTTACGTATAAGGGAGTGGAGTGTAGGGTATTCTCACTTCTTTGTAAAAGTGTGTCCACTTTATTGGAAGGCTGTCAAGTTCACAAAATAGAAATTCACAAACTCTATCATTTAAAATCACAAATAGTAGAATTGAGACTTACGGTCAAATGCATAGTCGTTCCTCGCGTGCTCCTCAACTCACTTTCCTCAGACTCGCCCAACCACCAATCACAGAGAGCAGTCCACATGGCAATGCTGCTCTGTGATTGGTGGTTGGACGAGTAAAAGGAAAGGCTCAGTTGAGGAACACGTAAGAAACGACTATGCATTTCACCCAATTAGTAACGTTCAAAAAATTGAAAAAAAAATGTAGGGAATTATATCAATTTTATTTCGTTTCGTTGTGGCAATTTTAACACAATAGAGAGCATATTGAAATCATGAATTGAAAATAATTTGAAATTAATTTATTTTCACATGAACAACCATAACGATTAAAATATTTGAACAATCTAAACCAGCTTTTAGTTCTTACAAAACCATATTGTGGATCGTTCTCTCAAAACTTGCCTCGTCCCATTTGACTGTAAATTTTCTTCTGAAAAAAAACTTTTCATTCTTACTTTTACCGAACTCTTGTATTTTCTTCACCAAATTATCGTGTGCGCCTATCGGAACCTAACGGCACTTTCCCACTCCCGTCTATCAGTTTAGAGGTCCCATGCGCGACAAAAAGAAAGCCTGGTATCCTTTTTGCGCTAGATTCACTTTCTCAACATATTTATCACAGCCTACCTGATACTGTGAGCGTAATCACCGCCCTCTTTAACTAGGGCCACCGCTTTGTTGACTTGTGTCGTTATTTATTCGATCCGGAAGTGGCGGTGAATCGCGATTATTACACGCTCGACTTTTAGCGCGATCGTGGAAAACGATGTGATGTGCTGTTTTGTTTGTTTTTCCACACGTACAATACTATTCATAGGTATTCATAGGTACCGATAGAGGTGGCTCAGCGGTAAGACGCGAGACTCTAATTCGGAAGGACGCCGGTTCGATTCCGGCCACCGGCAATCCTGACTGAAGGTTTTTCCGAGGTTTTCCTCAGTCGTAAAGAGCTTGAGTCCTACTAATAACCTTCGGACATTCCTTCTCAACTATCCAAACACCCTAATAGCCACCCGAAGAGGAGCACATCAGGTAAAGCTGGTGTGCACCCTATAACAGGTATTTTTCACACTCACATCTTTGCGCGTGGCGGCCACATTTGTGATCAAACTTTTACGTTGTCATAGAGAAACAACAGAAGGCGGTTGTGATAAGACTCATACATTCTTATAGTTCTTTAAAATTCAACCTGTTTTTTTTTAATAGACTTGCTATGTGTAGTAGTTGTTTATTTTATTATTAATTATGTTTACTTTTTACGTTCTAAATTAGACTTATTTATTAAATTTGAATAGTATCTGCCAATGATCTAGGATAGGTCTAACATCAATTGTGTCGCAATCATGGCCGCTGTGACGTCACGTGGGAACTATGAATGTTCTGGATTTGTGTAATTTTTTTTAAGTTTCCATTACGAACAAGAATCAGGGAAGGCTGCTGGGGGTATTTCGAGTTCGTTCCGACCATACACAGTATGGATCGTAGGGTATAAAATATCATGCTCATCGTCGAGTATGTGCTATGCATAAATCTGTTGCAAAGTTTCGGAGTAAAGTGCCATAAAATTGTATGTGTAGTGAGGATTATGTGGTATGAGGATTGCGTGTTACGCCCCCGACCCGACCCGCTGTGAGTAATATTGATAGTTTGCATGTGACGTGATGATTTTTATTTTTTATTGATTTATGATTTTTAAATTGTCTAAAAGCAATGTTTATAATACATATTATTTAATTCAGACAAAAATCACAAATTCACACACAAATCAATTTAACACTATAGGGAACCCGCAACTGACGTCACATCCGGACTACAAAAATGGAACAAATGAATTGAACTGATGGACAAACAATCAGCTGTCAAAATAATAAAATTGCAACCATACAAATAAAAACAAGTGTAGCAATAGTAACTGCTCGCCATTTAAAACTTTTAATGATGGACAACGACTAATTGAAAGTTTTGTATGGGTATTTTTTTTTTTTTTTTTCTCCAAAATTAGAAGAAATTATGTTTTGACAGCTTTTTGTTTGTCTATCGATTCAATTCATTTGTTTCATTGTTGTCTTTTGGTGTTGCTAGTAACCTTTTATTCCTAATAGTCGATTTACAGCTACGCGTTGCGAGCGAAGCGAAGGCGCGAGCTCCAATCAGTGGCCGAGTTTGCGTGAAACTATTAACTTCTTTGCATGAAACTCGGCCGCTGATTGGAGCTCGCGCCCTCGCTTCGCTCGCAACGCGTAGCTGTAAACGTAGCATTATGAAATTAGTTTTTGGTTTCAACTAGAATTGGCTTTAACTGTTTCTTCATGGCAACATACTCCAACATAGCGCCAGCACAGATAACTAATTAATTAGTTATCTGTGGCACCAGTATGGCCGCCAAGCACATTGCTGTAAGGTTCCTGCAAACCATCAGTTGTCCTCCTAAGTCTATACTGAACTGAAATGAGTCTGTCTCTATATTATGTGTTTTTGTGGCAACAAAATGGTAATGGTGAGTGGTGATGTTTAGCTGTCAATATACCATTTCAAAATGATCTAGGTCCCTTTGATAGATTTTAATCGCGGTCCTATAAATCTGCAATAACAACAATGCACAACAATTAATAAGATATAATTTAAGATATAATGATGATGATTTTGATGATGATGATGATGATGATGATGATGATGATGATGATGATGATGATGATGATGATGAAGATGATGATGATGATGATGATGATGATGATGATGATGATGATGATGATGATGATGATGATGATGATGATCGATGATGATGATGATGATGATGATGATGATGATGATGATCATGATGATGATGATGATGATGATGATGATGATGATGATGATGATGATGATGATGATGATGATGATGATGATGATGATGATGATGATGACGATGTTGTATGCATCAATAAACCTTGACCTAGGTAACGGTCCTGGATCATTCTGAAAATGATATATTAGTAAATATTTTAATGGTCAAGTCTTTGTGGGACCTAAAATGTCGCAGACAATGGTACAGCTTAGTAGCACCACCTCTTGACAGTTTTAATTGCGTTTTGTTATCTTGGGTATGGGAATTATGAATATCCGAGGGGGGTTTGTATAGGACTGGGCCCCAAAACTTTGACCCTCTATAAAACAGACGTAAGTTTCGCGTTCAAGTTTGATGTGCGTTCATTTTGGGTTTCGGGTTCAAATAATATTCATACTGTTTCAGGTTTCGAAATGGATTTGTACATTTGGTTTTGTTTGTTGGTATTTTGGATCTCGTTTTTTGACTTTGGGCTTGATTTTAACACATATCTCATGTTCCATTATTTTCATCCTGAATATTTGAGCCGGCGCAGTTGGCCGAGGTAGATTAGGCGTTGGTTTGTAGTAAACCGCAGTCTCTGCGTTCCAGGTTCGAGTCCTGGCTTGGGCATGGATGTATTATGGCGTTTTTTCATCCTCATAATCACCCACTCATCGTCTCGATTAGCCTCGTTGCAAAAATATGGAACGTAAAACCCCAAATATCATCATCATCTGAATATTTGAACCACTCACTATCTCAAGCAACTATTCATCATAGGTTGCACGTACGTCACATCTTTGCGCGTAGCGGCCACATTTGGGATCAAACTTTGACGTTACCATGAAAAAACAATTGAAGGCTGTTGTGGTAGAACACAGAAATTCTTAGTTCTTTAAAATTCAGTCTGTTTTTGAGATAAAATTGGTATGTGTGCTAATATTTTATTTCTTTATTCCTTATGTTTACTTTTTATGTTCTAAATTAGGCATATTTATTAAATTTGAATAGTATTTGCAATGATCTAGGATAGGCCTACATCAATTGTGTCGCAATCATGGCCGCTGTGACGTCACGTGGGAACTATGAATAGCGAGATAAAGTTTGGCACGTCTCATTACTCATTGGCATCACGTCATCAAGTCGCGATGTTGATAGCTGTCCCTTGTGCTCTATCTGCAGTTTCAGTTAGTTGCAATGCAGAGTCGCATGTGCGATGTGAGTCGAGAAGAGGAAACCTAGCCTAGATAAAACACTTGCCGCACTGAAAGAGAACAAAACAAATCCATAGCAACAATGGGTGCCCCTAGGTGTAGGGGCCGACTATGAATTCCAACCTCATTGTTCGATCATCTTTCTTGGTTTACTCCAACATCAGCGAAAAATGACCTCTTGCAAAGATGACGCATATGTGGGTGGCGAGAGCAGAGATAACGTTCATGAAGAAATACAAAGAATTTTCTTGGATGCCCATAAAAACGAAGGGGGGGGGGGGGGGGAGTTATCCTCCCCGTTAAATTTTACAAGAAACCAAATGCAAAATATTTTATAACAGGCTCGTTGATTCCCTTGGTCGATAGGAGTAGGCTACAAATCGGCACACGTATTTTGATTGGCCACTATGTACAAAATGGGGGGGGGGGGGGGAGGGGGCTTATTACGTAAATTTTCAGGCGTTTCAGAGCGTCAAAATCTGCTCGAAAAGGTGCTTTAATATCCTCTGGACATCCCCTGTCGTTTGTAACATTTGAACTCAAACACTAAACATTTTATAAGATGTATTTAGTAGTTTTCTAGGAGTAAATTATTAGCCAACGCTTTAGCCGCGGTCGCTTGGCCGGTTCCCATACGAACACCGAAGTTAAGCAACCTCAGGCTAGATCAGGAGGTGGATGAGTGACCACTCTCCTCTGAAACACTTAGCTACCGTTGGTTAGAGCAGATTGGAGGGTTCGAAAGCTTGTGTAACAGCTTCGTTCTTCTCGTCAACTCAACTGCTCGGCAGTCCAGGTTAGTGGAGGAACCTATATGACTGGTCAAAGTTACACTGTCCTTTCGGATGGGACGTAAAGCCGATGGTCCCCTTAGTTCTTTTCGACGGGAGTAGGCTACGTGCCGGTACCAGACTTCCCCTCCTCCCTTCCTCAATATCATTCATCAATCATCACTCATCAGTGTCCAATCACTGTGTTTCGTATTTGAAATATCAATCTTTGATTGGTTATCGCTCTCTCGTCGATGGTGTCCGGAGCCTACAGGGTTGGTTTCACTGAAAATTAATTTCGTTACTGAGTAGGTAGACCCTAAATGTGAATTTATTTATTTTATTTAAAGAGAGCATTGTGCCCTCCACTGGCCTTAATTACAATAAAATAAATAAAATAATACCAACTATTAAAAAATCAACTCTCCAATAGGCTTCAATTCAAATGTTGAGATATGCGTCGTTGTTGCACTTATAAACGTTAGACACATTCGTTGCCCTTGGAATAGAAAAACCGACATAAAAATGTAATCATCTTTGCAAACAGTGCATGAAAATGAATAATTACCACGATTTGCATAATCGCGCACATATTTTGTTACTTGATAAGGCATGCATGAAAATCACTTTCTGATCAATCTCTGTGATATGTGCTGCACCGATCATAACACACAAGTATGTGTAATAAAACACATACCAGGCTACTCAATTTACTGTGTGTGCGTTTTCTGACGTCTCCTTTCGTTTCACGTGTCTTCGTTCGTGCCACGACTGAAATAGAGCAAAGCTAATATGCGACACAAATAAGTGAAAGTTCAATTAAACAAGTTGGTTATTATTATAAGATTCAATATGTCTGACGGTTGTGTGGACGGATGGCAGAGTTCATAATAATATTGTGACTGAGGAAAAGTTCGGGAACACTTCAGTCAGGATTGACGGTGATGGGTATCGAACCGGTGACCTTTTGAGTTAGAGAGTTTAGTGTTAACGCTGAGCTATATTGATGAATTTATTTTATTTCTTGAATTTATATGACATAGGCATAGCTATCAAACCGGTTTTTAAAAACCATCAATAAATACGTAATACAACAATAGAACACGTAAGTATTAAAATAATTGATAGTAATACAATCAATATAAATAAAATAATAATAATAATAATAATTATTATTATTATTATAATTATTATAATAGAATATACAATAACAAAATAATATATATAAACAATATGGAAATTATAATTATGTATATAATAATAATGAAATGAAGAAAGAAATTATGTAAAGAACATATTATGTATTACAGACAAAAAATATACAACAGAGGTGTGAAAATGCGTATCCGATCCGTATTCCGTAAATCTTCTTCAGACCACCTTACCAGTTTGTGGGAGGGTAGGCAAAGAATACCGGGAAATAGTTGTGTGGTCGAAGATACTTCAGTGTCATTGCCTGACGCCTATGATTAGGGCACAAGAAACCCAACCATGATTGTCGAAAATCGGTTATATCTTCCGTAGTGAACCCTTTCTAGCGCTACAGTTTTAAGTACCATCATTTTGAGCAGACCCCATCTGAACGCTCTCATCCCATGTCGGTTCTAAATAGTAGATTGAACTGTCGAAGCCCATCTTCCAACCCAATATGCCAGGATACACTACTATAGATAGGCACTAATGGAGGTGCTCAGCGGTAAGACGCGAGACTCTAATTCGGGAGGTCGCCGGTTCGATTCCGCGGCCATCGGACAATCTTGACTGAAGGTTTTTCCGAGGTTTTCCTCAGTCGCAAAAGGCGAATGTTGGATGGAGTCATACTATCAGACCTCGGACATTCCTTCCCAACGATTCCAAAGGGGGGAGGGGGGGCACGGATTGTCCTCGGCAGGTTTCACACGAAAAATTATTATTAGGCCCTACATACTAAGTCTTAACCTGTGTCCTGTGTCTTAGGACAGTGTCACTTTTGATATTTTCTTGCATGCAAAATGCAGCGAAAATTAAGGTCTCTTAGTAACTAAGGGACCTTAATTTTCTTACGCATTTCTCTTACGCCAAGGTCTCTTAGTAACTAAGAGACCTTAATTTTCTTACGCATTTCTCTTACGCCAAGGTCTCTTAGTAACTAAGAGACCTTAATTTTCTTACGCATTTCTCTTACGCCAAGGTCTCTTAGTAACTAAGAGACCTTAATTTTCTTACGCATTTCTCTTACGCCAAGGTCTCTTAGTAACTAAGAGACCTTAATTTTCTTACGCATTTCTCTTACGCCAAGGTCTCTTAGTAACTAAGAGACCTTAATTTTCTTACGCATTTCTCTTACGCCAAGGTCTCTTAGTAACTAAGAGACCTTAATTTTCTTACGCATTTCTCTTACGCCAAGGTATCTTAGTAACTAAGAGACATTAATTTTCGCCGCATTTTGCATGCACGAAAATACTAAACTGACACTGACAGGTGAACAGGTGGTCAGAGCCTTGAAAGTCTTCGCTTTCGAGCTTCGAGCCCCTCTCAAAACTGATCTCACTCGTCCCAGCGTTGTTGTATCTCGCCTTCCTATACCGCTACACTTCCGTTGTGCGGGTGGCTGGCAAGCGAAGCGATCGCGACGACTGCGCGCTCTACCGTTTCAAACCGGCGGCAAGTTTCGAACGATGCGCTTTCGAACGTTTTCTCGTCAGTCTACGTTTGACGTGTGTGGCGAGTAGACGTGTTGCGCTGCAGCTCCCGGATCCAACCGCGTGTCAATGTAACACGAATATACTTTGTTATCAGTAACAAGTCGAAGTGATTCTGAGACAATTCACGAGGATTATCAATGTGATTTTAAATATATACATATTTAAAAAAAAAAAATTGACACGATTTTTCAAAACAAGTGTTCATTTATTTTTACTAGGCCTACACACCTATCGTGTTTTATGTGATAACAATCTAAAAAAGTGAAATTTTATTAAAATTGTGAGATAACTGATATTTGTTTAAAAATCGAAAACTACATTTTTTCGAAAAATTATTAAAATTTTAAAAGGTGCTCCGAAGTAGGTATTTAAAAAAAATCAAGTGTCGCCGAAACTTTGTTCATTATTGAAGAAAAAAGAAAACTGTGATATTGTGTTTTGGATTTCATTTTGACTGTGAACTATTATTCGTAATAGACTTCAAAAAAAGTGTTTACATCCCTGGAATAAAAATTCTTGTGTAATTCTTACAAACACGTAACACGACTGATAATACTCGGAATAAGATAATTTATTATTACCGGACATAATCGTGAAAACAAAATTCATGTCATCAACAAATTAGACAACCTAAAAACAAAACAGTGTTCATCGTTTATTCAACGCAACATAACGAATGACTTATTAACTAGAATTCTATACAACAATGGGGTTGTTGGTGAATTCGGTGTGTCTGTTCGTATTCGTGATAGTTTGCTCGGCTGAAATCAAGTTCAAAAACGGCGGCTATGAAGGTATAGTCGTGTCGATTGGAGAGAACGTACCGGGTTCGCGCTGCAGGACTATACTTGACAATCTAGAGGTAAGATTCTATTAATTTATCAGTGTAATATATTTTATTTTATCAGTGTACTGTTTCATACTGTCTGTATTGAGAGAGATTCGTACAAGAGTGGTAAATTATTTATAATAAAATTTAATCTGAACGAACTAGCCTATACCGTACAAGTTACGAAACTATTCAATATGACTAATATTAGGCTCCAGATAAATTTGGGAAGTTGATAAGAAATTACTAACGGAGGACTCGATCGTATATTTGACTGAGGAAAGCATTCAGTGGGAGTTCGCCGGTTCCGTATATTATGATAGGCCTAGTTGGCGTCTTGGTGGGAGCTCATATTGACCCGTACTTAGTTGTACCTTGAGTGTTTGATGTCTGTTCTTATAGCGGTATTATCGATCGGTCTTGGGGTTGTTATTAAAACTTAAACTGGGGCGAAGGGTTGTGTATTAAAACGAGGAGAAAATGTTGATCGACGACGCTCAAAGACGTCGGTGTCGGTTTTATGTTATGGCTAGGTTGACTTGAGGGCTAGGTTGACTGAGAGCTAGGTTGACTGAGAGCTAGGTTGACTGAGTTGAGGGCTTAGGTTGTTTAGATCGTGGGCCAGAGACCTCAATAAGGCATGTTGTAGTTTCATTTAGTCAAGATGATAGGACATAAAAGCCTCAAGAAAACGTCACGAAAAAGGGATTTATAAAGATTTGGGTAATGTTTAGTTTTCAAAATAACTTAGCACTTGCAGTGAATAAGAGCAAGAAGTAGAAGGGTGAAAATAGTAGAGCCAGGAATATTTACAACAGATAATCAATCAGGGATAGTGCCTATACATACGTTGTAAGCAAGGTAATGGATAATTATGTAGACTTGAAATGACTGGCGAAAATGGTGAAAAACTGCTTCAAATCAATGCACGAATTGAAAACGTGAAAAAAAGGTTGAAATTTTAAACACAATTTAAATCTGTGTAGGAACGATAGTCGCGAAATTCTGCTCAACGATAAACGTACGTTTGTAGTATAGTTCTTGTGGCGTTTAGGGTAACTTTAAAAATTTACCAAAATTCATGTTTTGATAAATTTTCTAGCATTTAGCAAATTGACGAACATCGAAAAACTAAATTAAGATTTAAAACAAAAAATGACTGAAATAGGTGTCTTGTTAATATATATGTTCGGTAAGTGACAGGAACACGGATTCTCGCGCGGCCGTACATATACCTTGTCCAGTGGTGGAAATATAACAAGGCAAAAAACACTTCCAAACGAAGGTATACTAACTAGCTTAGTTTGTAGACTATAACCAACAAGCCAGTTTTGTTTATTAGACATAGTAACACAACATTTGTCATTTTTGGTTGACATGGAAAATTAGGTTCTATCAATTTTAAAATCATATTTTATTCATTATTCTCGTGATTAAAGCAAGATATAAATCTGTTAAAAACAGAACCTCGCATGTTTCCGTAAATTTGAATTATTAATTTAATTGATTAACGTTTAGGCGACTACACCAAACGTGTATCACAGCTGTGTTGTCGTTATTTAGGCGGCGGGAAAAAACAAATAATGTGTAGTGATATTTTAATGAATGAACCGAATTATAAGATGTGTCATAATTATACGACATATAACGAGTGCGGTTTCGCGCCTCCTAAGAGCTCTCGATTAAAACACCGAAAAAATTCCTGTGATTAAATCAAATATTTCCATCTTCTCCAAAGTATTTAAGATTTGTCTTCATTTCTACAACTCCCAACGTGAAAAGTTGTCCGGGGAGTGAATATGAAATTCCTGCGTTTTAAAGTGAGATAGATCAGTTTAGTAGTCTAGCTAGAATGTTGCGAAGCGTAAGCGTAAGGTATGCACTTAGATGAGTCAACTGAAAAATTGTACGTGAAATTTGTAATTGTAGATTGACTGTCCTTGCGGTATGGTTATTATGTACAATGTCTAGTCATTTTTCTGTAATCACAAACTAATGGAGCGGGCTAGTATAAAGATCTCTATTGGATTCAAAAGGCATCTCTTGACTTTAAAAAATTCGCACAAAAATAAATACCGATGGCCCCCGTAAAATATAGAGCGTAGTTTCTTTAAAACTAAAAAAAAAAAAAAATGTTTTTGAGTACATTAGTTAGGCGTACTGAATAACTTACCGTAATTTTCCACGGTCTACGATTGTACTATTTAATAGGGCTAACAATAACGAAAAATGACATCAACAATTCAATTAAGGGATATTTTATAGAATAAAATAAAATTATCAATTGCATCATTATTTATTATTTTATTCAGTTTTCTACATCGAGAGACACCTTTTTAAATCCGATTGTATTCTAGTAAAGTATGTGTTTATAGTCCGTAGTCATTTTTCTGAAGTCACAAGAATCAGTATTTAGTCTAGGAATAAGTATACGGGCTTGTAATGCTTAGTCATTTTTCGTGTGGTAATAAATAACATGTCCGTAGACCTCCTGGACCAACGGACAAGGGTTCAACCTTATCTTGATCTCCCCGTATCTATCATCCACTCATCGCCTGGAATACAAACAACTATTATAATATGAGTTAAGTATGCACGTAGCAGGGCCAGGCGCGTCGGATAGTTCTTCTTCCAGGGTAACGACGAAAAAAAAACATTTAGGCTATGAATATCGGAATTTGTCAACATTTTCATAAATTTTCAATACTTCTTAAATTCACCATTTTTTTTATAAAAAATCTGTTGAATGCTGTTAAAAATCGTAGGGAATTGATTCTAAAAAAATGCATGTCCACAAAATTATGATCATGGAATGTACAAAAATATCATCGGGGGATGATAAGAATTTACAAATTCATTAACAGATTACAGCGTGATTTCTCTTCGTGTTTTGTTTATATCTCAAATTTACACACAAAGTTACAGAACACCAATATAGTATGGCGGGTTGATGAAGCTGGTTGAAAATCACGGTCTAACTATATTATTGTATCATGGGTGCGGATAAGGTTTTCAAAATGTTGCGGGTTGCGCGTGCGGTTTGAGTTTTATAGCGTATTCGATTTCGATTGGCTGCACTCAGTGCGCACTGAATGCATTCGATTGGGAATGGCCGCGTGTGTACTCTTTCAGTGCGCCTTTTCTTATTCGATTAGAAGTGCGCACTATAAAAGTGTTGCACCGGGGTGCACTAGCTCGCAGACCACAGTGCGATGTCGCACCACAGCGTTCAGTTGGTAAGCGCACTAACCGAGTGCGATGCGAGTGCAATGACGTAGTTGCACGAACTGAGTGTGCACTGAGGACGTGTCCGAATTAAGTTTTATCGTTGCTAATTCTAATTCTAATTCTAAAAATACGTCACCGTTTGGCGGTGACGTCATAAGCACCGTCCGAATTCATCAAAATGCTTAGGTCTAATTCTAAAAACGTTAAGAATTAGCAATGGATTTAAGTAATTGAAAGTGCACCCTCGTTTTGGTCTAAATTTATAATGGCCGCCGGAAAGTCAGCTGGACGAACGAGAAGAAGACGAAAATGCTGACGAACAAAGGTCAAAATTGAAAAGTAAATAAAGACATTGTTGTATATCACGTGAATGTATCTGAAAATAGTGAAATGACTGGTAGGCCTATGCTTACCGGCACACCGAGTGCATAAACGGCCAATCTAACCTAAAATTTTCAAGTTGGCGTGAGCACCCAGTTCGTTCTTTCTCCACAGTGTGGCGCTACAGTAAGTTAGTACTGTACGAAATGGTACCCAGTTCGAGAATTAGAACGTTATAATTTTTTTAGACTTTGACTTAGACTTAGACTTAAGAATTAGAATTAGAACTAACGTTTTTTCAATTCGGACACGTCCTGACAACAGAACAGGCCAATCGAATACGCCATTAACTATATACGGTTGCGGATCGGGTACCGTATTATCGGCCCTATTCTGTCACTTTCTATGAATTCGAGCTTATTCGCTCAATTCAGTATAGACCTACACAATACAAAGATCAAGAAGGTTTCTGTACTATCTTTGATTTATATATTATTATATTGCGTCTACAGCCGTACAATGCGTAATGCGTAGTCGTAGTAATATGTTCTAATGACATGGAACCCATACATACACCTGACGCATTGTGTGTCTATGCTGTACACAGCCTACTATAATATAGTCTGGTACGGCCACAATGCACGCGATCATACCCAAGTCACGCGACGAAACTAGGCCTAGGCCCGTTCTATTCTAGACTCTCATATCGATATTCTTCTGTTCTTCCATTCCAACCATGGGAAACAAAACACTAAGAACGTAACTCACTATATCAACCAAGTGTTTTTAGCTTTTATGCACTTGAAATGTGTGTGTTTTTTTTGTACGTCACTTTATTATAAGTCTCGTCTGTTAGTTATCACGTTAGGGTGTTTTTTGTTGTTCTACGCCCTGATCTAACGCATACGCGATGCGTGTGTTTGTTACCTAGGCCAACGAAAGGGCGTTTACCATGAAACATCTCATTACCTAATTAAATTATTCTTTTGTTCCGTATTTCTTTTTTTGTATTAATTACGGTTTTTAGATTTTTTATACGCTGTCTGGTTGTTTTTGTGACCAATACCGAAACGTAATAATGTACAATCGTGTTATTTAGAGTGTTGTGTTTTATGTAAGGTGGGTTAACGAGATGATGAATGAAAGTTATTGTGATTGTAATTTAAAATTGACAGGTAGAATTGGTTCTGTGACCCTGAAAACCCAGTTGGTACAATATGGGCGATGTCAAAGTTGAGATAAGATTCGGTAACCACGGCAATGTAGATACTTAGCCTACTTTGTGTGGGTCTCGAACCCAAGTCCTGTGATTCGATTTGCCTCGGACAAGTGACTTGACTTGACTCATTTCTGAAATTACACAATTACAGTTGTATACATAGTTATGTGGAATGTTTTAAAAGTATTCAAAACACGGAACAAAGAAGAAGGTAGAGTAAGTTTCTCGTTCATTATCTTAAAAACGTGAACTACCATGTAAATACTAAATACTTAGTATAGTTATAGATACGTGATTCGTGAGTATAAACAAGCATTCACAATCTGTACAGAAAATGCAACAACGTTTAATGTATTTTGGCTAAAATTGAACGCAAATGAAACAGGCTACTGCACTCACATTAAATAAATAAAATAAATATAAATGTGTATTTAAATTTATTGTCTACCCACTCACTCAGTTACGAGCACTGATTTCAGACAGCGGGGGAATTAATCTGTCATAATTAAAACTTAAAACGACTTTGAGTAAATTATTATCGTTATTATGAATAATTCATTTTTATTCCTTGCAAATAGCTGAGAGCAAAAACCTTTTTCGCCCTAATTGTCCTGAAATGTATTTATATGTATGTATGCGTAAAAAAAAAAAAAAACGGGGGAGGAACGTAACCTTTTAATACTAATTAAAAGCTGAAAGTTAAACTCTGAAACCCTGGGAAAGTGGGATCCTCTAGGGTAGGAAGGCAAATAAATCTCTCCCGGCTCGTGATATACTGTTTGTGTGTGCCTCACCGAAACAATGTTTATTCAGCTATCGCTTTGGGATGCTAAATGCTAGTCTAAACATTCTCGCCTTGGAAATATAGGGCGTCACCTTCTAAGAAGAAGAAGAAGAAGAAGAAGAAGAAATCTACAAGTCACAAATCTCTATGGATGTGTTCTAGGAGACAACACGACACGACGCTAGTGTGTTTTAGGCAGGACGTGTTTTTTAAATGGCGTCATTATCTAGGCGGGATCTTGAACTGATTCCGGTATCGCGGACGGAGATCGGGGCAGAAAATACCTGTGCGATAACCGATCGATGAGACATCGGTGAATTTCTAGGTGGAATTTTTTTTGGCATTTAAAAAAAAATCTGGATCTCGTAGGTTTACGAACTGATCCTATGTGGATTTTCAATTATTATCAGGTACCCCACCAACTAATACAGCAGTACGCCATTTTATGTATGAGTAGTAATAGAAAAGTTGTACTCATACGAAACAGGAGTAAAAACTTCTTTTTAGGATTAGAATAATTTTGGGTTCGAATCCCAATAACGCGTAGCTCGTAAACCTTTCAGTGAGGATTATCGTTGTCCGGAATCGAACTGGCAACCTCCCGAATGAGTCTCGCGTATTACCACTGACTCACCCACCTCTATCGGTAAGCTACCTTTTATCGCGCACGAAATGTACGTTAATGTACTCTCCGTGCTTTAAGATTGGCGGCAGCCACCCACCCAAATAACCTTTCCCGTTTTGTGTGCGATTGAATTTCTATCAAAGAATAAATTAAAATCGAAAAGTTCTTGGCCCCCCTTTCATTCTTTCTTTCTTTCTCTAATTGGCTTTAGGCGAATTCTTCTTATACACTCCTACAACATACACGAATTCGAGAATGTAGGCTAAGCGGAATTATAATATTTTTTGGTCCCCCCGAAATCATTTTACCTGATATTGGAAAGCAATTTCACAACGGTAAACATTCATTCATATGCACCGTAACCCACTCCGTAGAGTATACTTGGGTTATACAACAAGAAGCGAGGTGTACCACCATGACGAATAAGTAATAATATCCCCCGCTAGGAAATCCATTGCGCAAGATTTCGCTTAAAAAAAAAAAAAAAAACACCTTCGAGCGCGACCTAAATTTCTTGGATGCGCAACATTACAAATCGAATCATTATTATTCGACCTACCCATTGTTTCGGCTCGCATTCCACACTTCGCTTTGTGAAGATGAGCACACTGGGAGATATATACGGATGTTATGTTGGATGCATGAATGCATATATCACAGGGGTCTACAAATGTTGTTAACACCTTTGACAGTTGCCCTGAGCCGTTTGAGGAGGGAGAAGGTAGGATGAATAACTTGTGACAGTTGAAGAATTAGGTCTTCCCTAGGCTATGCCTATTGCCTATAGGCTTCTGGGCCCGGATTCACAAGAGGTCCTAAGTCTTTTTTTGGTCTTATCTCTAAGACCGGCCTAACTTTGAACCTCTTGTAAAACTAGAAAAATATCTTAGAAC